>PVHT021183527.1:4263447-4330256 GCA_004024745.2 Catagonus wagneri | reverse complement strand
TAGTCAGTTTGTATGAATGGATACAACTTAGAATACCTGCCGGGTTTGGATCAATGGAAACAGAAAAATCTAGGCAAACAAGCTTTCATGTCTTGCCTATGGCTTCACGTGTTTTCTCAGCCTTCAAGTTTCTCATAGGGAATCTAAAAGAAGTTCAAAAGACTTCATTCATTTAGGAAGCATTTACTGAAGCCCCAATGTGTGTCAAGAAAAATTCAAGAGCTCGCCATCATGTTTACTCCAACAACCCAAATGACCACAGCAAAGTCATCAGAATTTCTGGCCAATGTTATACATTCAAGTCATTTAACTAATCTGGCCATGTGGTGATGATCCAATACAATTAAAAAAAAAAAATCCCAAATCATCCACTGTGGATTCTGTCAGCTGCAGGAAAGTCACCCAGAAATCAGACTAGAAACCACTAGACAGAAAAGACAAAGTCTTAACCCTTTGAAAAAAGAACACAAGGAAATATGAGGTCAATTTCTAAACATAAGTTAATTATTGAAAGCTATACATAATTCATAATATAAAATTTTCATCAATGAACTTATGAATAGCTATAAAGTTAATAAAAATATTTAGCTTTTCATTTCTACAGAGTAGAAAGTCTCCACCCCTGTACTGCAGAGTTTCATTTCTGATAGTCATCATTTGTTATTTCCGTCAGGTTCATGAACCTCTGCCTGATCACCTCAGCTGCAGAATAAACTTCTAATTGTGATCATTGAGAGATAATTTTTATAACTTTTTTCAGAAGTTAAAAACAATTCGAAATATTACCAAGTAAGACAGAGGTAATGAATTACCAAGTAAGATAAAGGTAATGAATTTCTATCTATGGAACTTCTTTCAAATTGACATCATTGCCACACATCCAAGAATCTTATAAACAGAAGCGTCAAGAACAGATAGAAAACAGAAGGAACTTCTCAGGTAGCAAAAAGCAACCATCTGAATTTTGCTTCTTCCTCCAAAAAAATGGTGGTTGTTTGCTTAGATTTTCATGTAAATACTGTCATTCTAAAGCACCATATGTGCAGAATGAAACCAGTAGACACAACTGGCTCATGGCCATAGCAGATGGAAGGAAACCAATGAAGCAGTTAAGCATCGAACTGAGGGGCTCACACACACACACGCACGCACGCACAGTTAATAAATATTATCTGATGTTGATGAAGTACTCAGTTTCACTGGGCATCTCAAATGATAGTTGGAACAGATAAAACTATTAACAATTTTGTGCACACTGACAAGGTGGCTATGCTCTTCTTGCTCCAGGAAAACATGGAAACATTAATTTGAACTTGCACATATAAAAATCATCTCATACCTCCTAATTTCATGACTCTTTCCTGTCCACACAGTAGAGCTTTCAGAACTGTGCCCAAATTTCTGCATAAAATATTTTGCTATAATCTCCCAGAAACTGAAAGGATTCATGAAAACTGTTTTTAAAATGTCCCTAGGGAGAGGTCATCAACCTGACCTTCAGAAGATCTGTGCCTCTTCTCCAGAGCCCAGCACTTGGGGGCTCTGTCACGCCTGTTGAGGAGGAGACACACTGCCTGCTGGCCCACCTGCTGGAGGAGCGATGGACTTATTCATGCCCCTCAAACCTATTATTCTGCAGTTAGTATTTCCAATGTAGGCAGACCAGTGGGACTCTCCTGGGAAGTAGCACTGGGGACCGGCATAGAAGGAGATAGTGAAATTGACAGCTCTTATGACTTGAACCCGGACAGAACCCAGACTGGGACTTGAACTCACGTGCCAGGACTCAAACCCAGCCAAAACCCAGATTGGGACTTGAACCAATGGTTTTTAAATTAGAATCACTCACCTGGTGTCTGGATTTACTGAGGTTCAGGTTCTTTGTGCCTCAGCACAGAAGGAATTCAGCAAGAGACAAAGTGATAGGCAAGAAATAGACTTTTAAAATGCTTGTGAGAGGTACAAGTGGGCAGGCAAGAAGGCTCTGCCCTGAGGAAATGGAGAGTGGGAAAAGACCACGTCTTCCTCTTGGTATCCAATAAGAGAGTATTTGACCCTATAAGGTCAATCTAGGACTGTCAAGGTGCTTATTCAAATCAGCAGAAGGGCAGTCCTTAAACTCCTGCCCTTTGTCTGAACCTGAATGCTGTCCTCACCTCATCCCCCACCCAATGACCTGAGGCATATCTCGTGCCTCTACTAATCAAGCAATCCTGCCTTGTTCTGAGGACCTTCTTGAGCAATCAGCAACCCACAGTGATCTCCCCAAGCTCCCCAGGCCCCCTCTTCATCCATGGTCTCCCACTGTGATCCCCACAACCACCCTTGCAACTATCCTACTCCATCTCTCTCAGTAGGACGTCTAAGGGTCAAAAGGAAAAAGCAACTTTAGAATGTCCTACTCCTCGCCATGCACATTAAAATATACTGTCATTGGCTAGCTGTGTGTTCTTATGCCTCTTTGGACATTTTCTTTTCTGCTCTGCAAAATGACAAAACCAAAACTCCAAGGCACCTTCTAAATTAAACATCCAATGAGTAGCAGCAAAGTGTTCCATGCTCATAAAAGGTATGCAAAGTTTTCTAGGAGGAAAAGTCTATGATGAAAAAGGCCTTTTAGCACAGAAAAGACCAGTTACCTTATAAAAATGGAAACCAATAGAGGAAAAAAAAAAAAAAGCTAAGTCCCAAGTATAACATTAAATACTGTGTGGTTATAACTTTTGGTCTCAAATTTGTCAATTACTGGTCTCCTGCGGTAGTTGTATTAGGTCCTCGCCATATTCTGGTTGTGGGTGGGACGCACTGCCCCCTTCTTTGACCTTGGCTTTGGCCATGTGACTCACTTTTTTCAATGGGGTATCAGTATAAGTAACACAAGCAGAAACTGAAAACGGGTTTGTGCACTTGGATTGTCCTCCTCAACTTCTGCCACTGCCACAGGGAAATATACTGCAGGTAATCACAGTCCATTCAGCCTGAATCCCAGAAGACATCTATGGAGCAGCCCCGAATAAGACCTAATGCTACCTGTGTCCATGGGAACACCACACGCCCATGAGCAAGGAAAAAAGTACTTCGTGGAAGCCTCTGAGATTTTGAGATCATTACGTAGTACCATTATGAGAAAAGCTGACTGATAAACCCTGCAAGGAAATAACATGCAGAATGAAGAAAATACCTAGAGAACACAAACACCTATCTATATAGGAATCACGGAATCTGGAGCCAAGTGCACTCAACATGGCCACAAGTGTGTCCAAATGACAGTAACATCAATTTGACAACTGCACACAAATTACAACGGTAATTCTATACTCAGTTTTAAATGATCCTGGTTCCTGGGGGGAGGGGGAGTAGGGGAGGGAAGGATTGGGAGTTTAGGATTAGTAGAGGCAAACAATTATACAGAGGATGGATAAACAATAAGGTCCTACTGTGTCATAGGGAATTATATTCAATGTCCTGTGATAAACCATAATGGAAAAGAATATGAATAAGAATATATATATGTGTATGTATATATGAGTGTGTGTATAATTGAATCACTTTGCTGTATAGAAGTTAACACAACATTGTAAATCAACTACGCTTCATGAAAAAACTTAAAAAGGAAATTAAATGATCCTAATTAATGATTCTAAGTGGTTAGCTTGATAATAAAATTAGACTTTTATTGGGAAGGAGGTAAAATTATGGAAAAAAAAAATCTAAAAACTCCTAAAATTTCATTTAGATGAGTTGGTTTTCACAAACTAGCACAGACTGTCTTTCACATCATGCTCAACCTGGGAATGCTGCAGACCTTTACCACCAGAAGCTGCCTTTTTATTTTCTTCTTTGTAAATAGACTTTTCAGTTTTTTTAAATGGAGATATAATTGACACGTAGCATTGTGTAAGCTGAAGGTGTATGTGTTGGTTTGATACAATTATATACTGCAGTATGATTACTACCCACGGGGGCGGGGGGTGGGGGGGGTAGCTAACACCTCTACCATGTTACATAATTACCATTTCCCTTTTGTGATGAGAACAATTAAGATCTAGTCTCTTAGTTTATAATAATACAGCATTGTTGACTATATTCACTATGCTTATTTATCTACCAGCTGGAAACATTATCGTAAACATCTCAATTCCTCCACCACACCAACCTCTAGTAACCACCATCTATCTTCCCTGTTTTTATGAGTCTGACTTTTTTAGATTCCACATTTGCGATCAGTATTTGTCTTTGTTGAATTTATTTCAGCATAAGGCCTTCAGGGTCCATCTATGTTGTCACAAATGGCAGGATTTTCTCCTTTCTTCTGGTGGAATAGCTTTCCATGGTATACGCACCACATCCTCTTTATCCATTTATCCACCAACAGGCACTTAGGTTATTTCCTTATCTTAGCTATTGTGAATAATGCTGTAATGAACATGGGTGTGCTCTTCAAGATACTGATGATATATACCTAGAGTAAGATTGCTGGATCATAGAGTAGTTCTACCTGTAATTTTTTGAGGAACCTCCACACTGTTTTCTACAGTGACTACACTGGCTTACTTTCCCACCAGTAGTACGTAAGTGTTCCTTCTTCTCCACAACTTCTCCAACACTTAATATTTCTTGTCTTTTTGATAATGGCCACTCTAAGAGGTGTGAAGTGGATCTCATGGTTCTGATTTGCATCTCCCTGATGATTAGTTATGTTGAGCACCTTTTCATATACCTGTTGGCCATTTATATGTCTTCTTTGGGGAAACATCTGTTCA
Organism: Catagonus wagneri; assembly: GCA_004024745.2. Taxonomy (NCBI): domain Eukaryota; kingdom Metazoa; phylum Chordata; class Mammalia; order Artiodactyla; family Tayassuidae; genus Catagonus; species Catagonus wagneri. Next base: position 4,325,493 of record PVHT021183527.1, on the reverse strand, counting down.
GATCCTCTGCTCATTTTTAAGTTGAATTGTTTTTTTTTTTTTACTCTTGAGTTGTATGAGTTCTTTATATATTTTCTACATTAACGTCTTATCAGATACATGGTTTCTAGGTATCCTGTTCCCATCTTGTAGGTTGTCTTTTCAATTTACTGACTCTTTCCTTTGCTGTGCAGTAGATCCTTAGCTTAATCTAGTCCCACTTGTTTATTCTAGTTTTGGTTGCCTGAAGCACATAGCTTCTCAAGAGACAATGTTTCAATTTCTCCTAGGATCCAAAAGCTACTGAAGTCTGAACAAATCAACTTTATAGAGAAATGTACACATACCTGTCCCTTAATTAAATAATGTAATTACCATGTTGCATCCAAGTTTTATGCCTCTCTGTTTATTGGAGCCAGAAGTCCTGCTTAGGCAACTTTAGAACTTTTATAGGAAATGCACCAAGTCTTAGTTTTGTTTAGCAGACTAAGCAGAGAGGACTAGAGAATAAATGAGACAGAGGGAATAAATTCTCAAAACTCAGTAAATGTCAGAGCACCAATCACACTAATAAGAGTGAATGATCTGTTATCCCATACCATTTGAGAATAGATTATGTCACCAATGAAAATAAAATTTGTGAAAAGTTTGTGGCAATCTATGAATTACTTATGCTATAGTATTTGATGAAAAAAAAAAACAAAACAGCAAACACAATAGTACCTATAGTACAATCATAACCATGTAAAAAGAAAGTGCATTAGAAAGGTAGATGTGGAATATTCTCAGAATCGACACATTGTCTTTAAGTAAGGAACATGTGGGTGATATTTTTTCTTTTTTTTCAGCATTGCCCTTATTTTTCATATTGAATATGCATTACTCAAAGTAGCTTTTGAAATTACCTTTCATAAATTACAACTATATTCTTTCAAAATGTTTCCCTTTCTGGTGTACTTTGTTCTGTCTTCTCCCACACCCTTACCGAAAAAGGGAAAATGCAAAACTAATAATGCAATAGAACTATACATTTATATCTTTCTTTTTAAGATTAGTTATCTTGATATCTTTGTCCACTGAACACCTATACCTTTACTACGTAATGTGTAGTTGTGCAGTGTTTACATATCGTTTTATGTATTTTAATCTTATGTGTTCTATTACAAATCTGATTTCCTGTGTTTTCTAACCCCTGTGCATCAGTTAGAACAGAGCCCTGACCTTCAAAATGTTTGTTTGTTTTTCTCTTTATGGCCACATCTGTGGCATATGGAAGTTCCTTGTCCTGCAGTCATATCGGAACTGCAACTGTAGCCTGTGCCACAGTCGGCAGCACTTGATTCAAGACTTATCCATGACCTAAGCCACCTCTTGCAGCTATGCAAGATCCTTAACCCACTGAGCAAGGCCAGAGACAAACGCACATCCTCACAGAGACAATTATGGGTCCTTAATCTGCTGAGCCCCAACAGGAACTCCTGATCTTCCAAAGTTTTGTTAATTGCCATCAACACAAATACTTGGCCCCACAGCTGAAATTACAGCTGCAATTCTTTTCAGCCTAATATTAACCAAAACAATGAAATGATATAATCTCTACAAAAAAAAAAAAGAAAAGAAAGAAAATGGACAGTGCCTTACAGCATAGTCATTAAGAATGAAGCTGCCATCTTATTGAAAGACCAGGGAAATTTTGAGATTACACCAGACATGGAATTACTGTGTCCCAAAGACACACCCATTATCTCTAAGTTTGTCATTATTTCAGCAGAATGGACTGGCCCAACTCAGAAGTTATTTTATTTATTTTTTGCCTTTTTTCCTTTTAGGGCCACACCCACAGCATATGGAGGTTCCCAGGCTAGAGATCCAATTGGAGCTACAGCTACTGGCCTATGCCAGAGCCACAGCAACACCAGATCCTAGCCGCGTCTGTGACCTACACCACAGCTCATGGCAACGCCAGATCCTTAACCCACTGAGTGAGGCCAGGGATCAAACCCACAACCTCATGGTTCCTAGTCGGATTCGTTTCCGCTATGCCACGATGGGAACTCCCAGAAGTTATTTTAATTATAAATAGTATAATACTAAAATAATAGACCACTAGCATACTTTTTAATCCCAGAAAGGTTTAAGACTTTGATCTCTATTTCTTCAAAGACAAGTAGCAAATAGAAATGTGAAATCATTTTCCTGAACTCACACAGAGTAAAACGTGATCGTGCCAGATACTTACTGATTTATGAATGTTTCTTAAGTGTCATTAGAACCTTGAAAATATATGTTACCAGTAGGCTATATAGAGACAATATCCTTTATTATTATTATTATTGTTGTCTTTTTAGGGCTGCACCCATGGCATATGGAAGTTCCTCAGCTAGGAGTCGAATCAAAGTTGTAGCTGCCGGCCTATACAATAGCCACAGCAATGCCAGATATGAGTGGCTTCTGCAACCTACACGACAGCTCATAGCAATGCCAGATCTTCAACCCACTGAGTAAGGCCAGGGATCAAACCTGCATCTTCATGAATACTAGTTGGGTTCATTACTGCTAAGTCACAACAAACTCCAATATTTCCTTTTTAAATCAAAATTCCTGTATTACAAAAGTATTTTTTAATTTTTATTTATTTTTTTTGCTTTTTAGGGCCGCACCCACAGCATATGGAGGTTCCCAGGCTAGGGGTCCAATCGGAGCTACAGCTGCCGGCCTACACCACAGCTCACAGCAACTCCAGATCCTCAACCCACAGAGCAAGGCCAGGGATCGAACCCACAACCTTATGGTTCCTAGTCAGATTTGTTTCCACTGTGCCACGAAGGGAACTCCCACAAAAGTAATTTTGTATAGAGCAATAGTGTTTTCATTTCCAAAGCAAACTTTTGAGAAAAATAAAACTACTTCCCACATGGCCTTGTGAGGAATTGCTACTAACAACTATTGTTAACCAGTTTGTAAAAATATGACATGCTATCTCATTGTCTGGTAATAATAAGTTTAAGAGAACAAAGCATAAATAAATATGCTATTTTTCAGCTTCAGAAAATTACACATGCTATTACTGCTAGTTGATAAACCTTGCAAAGTCTAGAAACATTCATTCATTAAAAATTAATAGTTGTATGTCATAATTCAAACATATTTTGAAAAATATGGAAGATAGATTATTGGCCCTTTGTAAAGTTAATAATGAAAGACTACTATGTCTCACTTCAAAGATTTACCTAAATTTCTAGGAAGGCTCAGGAGAGTGTTGGGAAGTTTGCTTAATTTATAAATTCTCTTATGATTTCAAAGTGCCCAGAAATAGGAAAATCACTTCCTATCTATTCCAACACACACACACACACCAGTTACATCACAGCAACTAAGATCACTCATGAATTGATTATTTTTTTGGCCACGCTTGTAGCATATGGAAGTTCCTAAACCAGGGATTGAATCTGAGCTGCAGCTGCTACGCCACAGGGGGCATTCCCAATTTTTTTTTTTTTAAGGAGGGGCTCCACTAATATTTTTTCCCTCATAAAGAAAAACTACCTTAACGTTCCCCCCATTGTTTGGGTGGAGAAGCAGAAGCCTCACCAGGATTAGTGGAAGAATGACAAACTCATGGAGGAGACTTCAGTGAGTCATAGACAGTTCATTAATACCAGGAAGAGCAATATAGACATTGTAAGTCACATGATTACAAAGAAGACCAAGGAGTATGGCACCCTAATAATTTGGGGCTTTATTAGAGAGACAGTTTTTCTCTTCCGTGAAAAGAAATCGTTCCTAAACACACCCTTACCCCTGAGGAAGAGGAATGACAAGAGGGGACTGGTAAATTTGGAGCAAATGGAAAGGGCAAGCTCTGCTCTGCTCTTTCTCTTGAGAGTGCACCTGCTCCAGAACACAAGTTCTCTCTCCTTCATAGGCTCAGAGCCTCCCCGGGCAAGCCTCCTCCTCCTCCTCCTCCTCCTCCAGGTAGATTCTGCCCCAGCTGGGGGCACCTGGGGCAGGAGGGCAGTTTTGCCTAACTCAGGGGTTCACAGCTGTTAGCAACCCCCGAGGCCAGCATAACCAAGGCTATTGCCTTCCTTCTGGCTTCAAGAAGATGACTCCTAAACAGGAGATAGCCGGTCCTAACAGAGCCCTGCTTTGGCTCTGTTTTATATCTTCACTTGTTCAAACACCAAGCCTCTTTTGAGTATGAGTTTTAGGTTGATTTTGTTCCAATGATAAGTAGGGCAAATCCTTACATTCACTTTCAGATAAGGGCTTTCATTCATTGCTGATTGAGTCACAAAATCTCCAAGTCAAGTCTCCTGCCAGATTGATAAGGAAGCCATAAATCATCGCGAGAGACAGAGTCCATGCTTGAATTATCTGCGGATCAGCATCATGTTTCTGGCCATAGACCTCTACAATGACTTGTGCTATTATTTATTAATGTTTCTCTTTTAAAAGGCTCACTGTTTTTCACTTTAAAGTATTATGCCAAATGGAAACTACCGCAAAAGGAAAATGAATACCACTTGTCAAAAATTAGTAACAGAAACATACATAAGTATTCAGTGTATGCCAGGCTTTGTAAATAAGAACTCATTGAATTCTCATAGTCCTATGAGATAGGTAGTATTACTGCTGTCATTTTAAAGATGAGAAAACTTACCACTGTATAGCACTGGGAACTATGTCTAACCACTTGTAACACTTGTGATGTGTAACCCTGTTACCACGCTGTACAGCTGGGTATAATGTAAAGAAAAAAAAAATAGCCTATTAAAATAAAAAAATAAATAAAGATGAGAAAACTGAGGCATAGAGAAATTAGGAAATTTGCTCAAAGTCAGGCTGCCAGTGAGGGGTGGACTGGGCTCTGCTCAAAGTGTCCTGGCTCCAAAGTCAGCTCTGACACACTTCAGATACAGAGCATGACCATAAAGACAAAGGTAGTGAAAAGAAATCAAGCTCTCACAGTATAAAAACAAAAATAAAATGCAAAGCAAAATGACCATTTAACAAAAATTCACACCTACAATATTCTACCTTTCTTACACAAAAATAATAATCGGTCAATAAAATTTTAAATTTAAAAATGAAAATGAAATACAAAGAGTAACCAACTGATCTCTAAAAACCCATGCTGGAAAATCTTATTTTTCTATTGCAAGGAATAACTGTTGATTTAATAGCAAGAGCCTTTTACGTAGCCTTATTTTAAGATAAATTACAGTAAAATGCCCTGAAGGGAAAGAGTGTTTTCACTTGTTTTTGCTCCTCTTTTGCTACGTCCTAAGCAGAAAGCCTTAGAGGTTGAATACACCGAAATCACTCTGAATTTTCAGAATGGCATTTTTCCCCACGACATTCTTCAGTGTCCTTATCTGTAGTGATTTTTTTACTCCCCACCCCACCTCTTTCCCCACAGGAACCTGCCTTCAAGTGATTCATGTGGTCTGCAGGAAGTGCATTACAGTTCTTGGCTCTACTAAATACTTTAGCTTTAATCTAAGAGAATAGGGCAGCTGTGAAATCAGGGGTTTTGATAGGCTCTTGTTCCCATAGATCATGCTTGAAGGGAGACAGTGTTAAACCTCCCCCACCCCATTTCCTTAACCTCCTAGTCACACAGCTACTAGACATTTCCCAGCATCCCTTGCAGTTAGGCGGGGTCACATGACCTACTCTGGCTGCTGCAATGGAAGTGATTGCTGACCCCTTCAGTGATCACGCATGTGCCCTCTCTGTCTGCGGCTGGAGGAAACTGACGCAAGGACCAGAGGAAGCCCCCTAACAGAAGGCATCTGAGTCTCCCTTGAATGACTGTGGAATAGAGGAGTCACTCCCACTAGAGCCCACACTGGACCATAACATGAGGAGAAGGATAACCTTCTACCGTCTTAATTCACTTTGGTTTGGAGATAGTTTATGACAGCACTTAGTTTATTCTGACGGACGCACTACCTTAAGACGAACGCTTACATCTTACTGTTGGCAAATTATTTCTCTTCATATATCGCTTACCGTGACCACTCTTTGGCAAACGCTGATGTAGAAGGCACGGCTCATACCTACACAAGGTTGGTCATTCCGTAGAAAATATGTTTCCAGACCCTGACAACATAATCAAAGGCTGCATCCTATCAAGTCATCATCCAGCTAATGCTGCTCTGAACTTCCACGTGTTTCTCTTCCTGCCAGTCCTTCACTGTAACAGGCTCACTGAGTCAGCAGGACTCGGGGTTTCACCACAAAAATTCATTTTCTCTCACTGTCTCTTTAAACTTTTAACCCAGTCAGGTCCTTCCTTTAACCTTGACTTTTAGGGTCCTGCTTAGACAAGAAAGGCCATCTGCTATCATTTTCAATTCCAATTGCAATCCCAATTCAGCATTTTAAAGTGTCTGGTCAGATACATTAATTTACAGATCGATAGTCAAACATTTTCCCTTCCACGCGCGCCTCCCTTACCCTGGACCAGCAGCAAGCCGCTCCCCCCAGCCCCAGGGGAGGAGGGTCTGCTTAATATCTTCCATTTTAAATTCTTTCTGCCAGAGTGTACCTGCTATTTCCGAGCTGTGTCCTACCTGGGGTTGAAGCCTCGAGGAAGAAGAAGAAAAAGGGCAGGAAAAATCATGCTGTTCCTCCTGGTGTTAGGGGGCATTTAGAGCTGACATTTCCATTGTGGGTATCTTCGCGGAGTCTCCCTTCTAGGTCCTTCCGACTGCAGCCGCAATTACGCATCAATGCCTCTGGCAGTGCCCACCCAAACGCCCTCAGCTTCTGTTTCCTATTCCCCACCCCCCGCCACCCCCCGCCACCCCCGTCACCTCACAGCCTTTTAAAGCTATGGTCTCCTCACTCTGGGTGAACCCTATTAAAATGATTCCCGGCCACCGTTCCCCATGTGGTCCCTCGGATGCGCATCCCATCAGAGAGCAACGTGACCATTCAGACATGGCAGTAGCTCTGCGTTCCTCTGCTAGAGACTCACCAGGCCATCCCTCCGGCTCCTTAGACTTCCCAGTGGGGGTGGGTGACGGGGGACAGCTAGCCATCCACCACGCCTTTCTACCCACAAGAGTCACATTTTCAGCCTTCTGGGTAGTCAGGTAGAAGCCTGCTCCTCAGATCTGAGATGAAGGGATTGCGCAGCTCCCTACCTCTCCCTCTCGCTTAGTTTAGGGGGACTCACAACACGACTTTCCCCAGAGAAATCCTCCTCACAACGGTTTTCATTTCGAACCCTCAATTCACTTCTTGTTGACACAGCGTTGCCGACGAAACCCATTAACAATTCCCAGGAAATAAAAAGAGAATCAAGGTAATAAAATAAAATCTAACCTTCTTCTTCCCCCTTTGTGCTTCGTCCAGTTTCTCTTGCTCGTAGGTGGCTGCGTGCAGAAGACTCGCACCCGGCCCTTCAGACCAGAGTTCCTGGTGCGAAATGGCTGCACTTCAGCTGCCGGTCGCGGGGGCGTGTGCAAAATCACATGACCATGATTATAACTCGGTAGGCCTGGGTGCAGGTCACATGACCATGATTCTAACTCGGTAGACCTGGGGTGGAGCCTGGGAGGCTGCTTTTCTAACAAGCTCCTAGGTGATGCTGATGGTCTGCAGACAACCACACTTTGAGTGGCGAGGTCGAAAAATATTTGTTGAACGAATTTCCTTTTTGTCTGTTCCTTTGTTTAGGGAGGCTGAGGGAGATTACGGGACAGGGAGTCCCTCAGAACTGTCCCTTGCCACCACCACCCCCCCCCCCGCCCCACGATCCTCAATTTTAGCCTCAGCTCTCATCTTTCTTAGCATCAGCAGCTGATGTCTTTTGCCTGGGTTCACCTGAACCCATCCTTCCTGCAACAAAGTCTCCGAATGCCTGACAGCTGGAAGACTGACCACAGTCCAGTTTTTCCAACTGCAAAACGATAGCGCTGTTTTTGACCTTGGTCAGAGTCTGTTCGCGGTGTAGGTAGTATTTCGGAAAACACTGTGCAAAAGGGCCAGACCTTAGAGTGGGGAAAGGACTCTGAATTACACAAGACTCAGGGAAGCTCAAAAAAGAAGGCTCATCTCATCCCATAAGAAAGTGAAACTGACCATTCAGACCATACACCTGGCCCCATCTTTTCTTTCTTTTTCTTTTCTTTTTTTTTTAGGGCCCCACCTGTGGAATATGGAAGTTCCCGAGCTAGGGGTCGAATTGGAGCTACAGCTGCCAGCCTGCACCACAGCTACAACAACGCAGGAACCGAGCTGTCTCTGCAACATACTCCACAGCTCATAACAACACCAGATCCTTAACCCACTGAACAAGGCCAGAGATGGAAACTGTATCCTCATGGATACTAGTTGGGTTTGTTACGGCTGAGCCACAATGGGAACTCCACGTGGCCCCATCTTAACTTTAAATCTCCTCTAAGGCACACGGACGCTTTGTGTAAATTTGCATAGTATTAGCAATTCTTACACTATCCAGTGATCAGCTGTTCCAAATCCCAGTTTCATAGACATAAAATAGATATTTCCTAGCAACCTCCTGAGTTCAAAGCAGAGGACGACATGGGAAACAGAGGCCCTGGTGTCACTCAGCAGGAGGGAGGACTCAGTGAAGTCTGGCTGGGGATCTGGGATTGTACCTGAAGCAGTAGCCTCTCCACATTCAGGATTGTATTCCTTATTATTTGGGTATCTCCTCTTTATTTCCCACCATAGTGTAGAAAGACGAGGGAAAGCAACGTAGAAAGAGCCAGGATTTCAGAGGGTGAGTTCACTTCCAGATTCTCCACTTCCTTGCTGTGTGGCTTGGGGCAAGTTACATATCTTTCTGAGACAGCACTGCCTCATCTTTAGAACGAGAATAACAGTCTTGCAAGGCCACTATCAAAATTCACATACCAAGAGGCCAAATACAATGCCTGGCATCCAACAGGTACTGAACATAGAACCCTCTCCCTCTTCCAGGACCTCCACAGACATGGAAGATGCTTGGTATTCTGCAAGCACTGAGGGTTTGGAAAGCTCTCGAACTTTAAAGCACCTTCACAGCTGTTTCCTTACTTTATTTTGCTAAGACAAAAAAAGGTGGGGAGGGAGGAAAATGTGAAGAAAAGAAACACAAAAAGAGGTAACTATGGAGGAAGCATGGGACATCGCAGAAGAAAACCAAGAGCCTGCAGGCCCATCAGATAGAGGGATGTGGTCAGTAACCCAGGTCGCAGAGGCTCTCCCAAGGCAGGTGAAGGTTAAAGGATAACGAGTTAAGTCCACAATAAATGCACTCCAGATTAAAACAACAGTAAGTAAGTCAAGTATCTGAGTTTGTGGTGAATTTGACCCAGAAATTAGTTTTTGAGAAGAAAGCAGTCTTGCTATACCAATTGCCTGCAAGTGGAGCAGCAACAGCATAGCACCAGGCTGTGCTAATCCCTGATGTGCATTCCCTGGTGGGAGCCTAAGGGGTACCATGGAGCCACGCTACCCTATTAAAACCTCCTAAATATAGCCTCTGTGGTGTGATGTTTGCTGGGCCCTTTTACATGGCAAGATCCAAAACAAGTACAGTTCTGTAATACAGATGGAATTAGGGCCCAGCTGGAGACCAAACTGTACCCTTCCCCTGCCCGCCTCCTTTGAGGGATCTACTTACATAGAACTACCAAGCAGCCTCCAAAATAGGTCAGGCTAAAGGCAGAGCTCATCAGAGTCTTCCAACAGCATAGACCACCAGCCTGGCCCCCCGGTCTTTGACTAAGTCCTTGAAAAGGGGCAGTTTTGGGAGATAGTCACAAAATATATTCATAAGTATTTGACAGTCATGAGGCATAGCAGGTAGCAGAACTTGGGGAGCATATGACAAAGGAGATAAAGAATGGGGAAGAAGTTCCTGTCGTGGTTCAGTGGTTAACGAATCCGACTAGGAACCATGAGGTTGTGGGTTTGATCCCTGGCATCACTCAGTGGGTTAAGGATCCGGTGTTGCCGTGAGCTATAGTGTAGGTCGCAGACGCGGCTTGGATCTGGCGTTGCTGTGGCTGTGGCGAAGGCTGGCAGCCACAGCTCCAATTAGACCCCTAGCCTGGGAACCTCCATATGCTGTGGGTGCAGCCCTGAAAAGACAAAAAAAATAGACCAAAAAAAAGGGGGGGGGAGGAGCTGTCCCCATTACCCCTGGAGAAAACTGGCATTTCACCAATGGTCAAGTTTTTCTGAAACTACTGATTACTCACCACCTCTGTGCAGGACTCCTTGAAATGCTAAGGCAGAGGCTGTCCTATGTAGAGAAAGGTATGCTGAAAACCAAAAATGCTCTTTGCAAACTCAGTCTTGTGCTTCCCCTAAGTCAAAGAATCCATGGCTAACAGCTGTGTCCATCCATTATGATGATGGGGATGTTCATCACCGCTGTTATTATTTTTGTTAACTCCTTACCAATTCTGAACAGATTAAATCAAATGTTATTTGATGAAATAAGAGTTGTTGCTATGATGCAGGGGGAAAAATTGCTGCAGTTTGTGCCATAATGCTTTAAGTCAATGGTTTTCATATATATAAAGGCAGTGTTAGGTCAGTTTGGAGCACTGGTTATCATTTCCCAATGTCTGAACCACCTGTGTGGGGGTGGAATAGGGCTAGAATGTAATGGAATTAACAAAGATGATATGAGACTGCACTTTCTTTCATGTAACCCCCAGAGATGCTTGTCACGGAAACTATGAAAATTCCTATTCTACAAAACAAATGTGATTTAGCAGTGCTTTGCCAGATACCAGCATATCAGTGATAATTTAAACCAGGGTTGACAACCTACCACTTGTGAGCCAAATCCAGCCTCCCTCCCTCCTGTTTCCCTGAGTAAAATTTCATTGAAAACAGTCACGCCCATTCATTTACGTGTTGTCTATGACTCCCTTCACTACACTATAATTGCAGAGTTGACTAGTCTCTAAAGAGACAGGATGGCCTACAAAGCCAAACATATTTACCATCTGGTTCTCTAGAGAAAAACAGGACCCCGATTTAGAATAATACCAAAAGTCACAGAGACCAACACCTTGCTGACAATTTAGAATGCTACGAAAATCCATTACGCCAATCCACAGCCTGACTTCCTGAGACATCTGAATTTAATTAGAGTCATTAGGTTTTTTTAAACCATTCATATAGTTTACTTCTTGAATCAACAATAGGATGCTTCTTAAAGAGACACACACTTTACCTTATATAAAGTATAGGTCTTGCTCTTAATATTGGCAATTGGTATCTACTTCCTGGGCAGGAAATCAAACATGTGGTTCTTATTGCATTTCCTTCCCCATATCAGTGTTTGACCTGTCCCCTTAAGGGCTGGGACAAACTATAAAACATGAAAATGTGTAAGAAATATAATTGAAAAATTTATCCCCCAGTTGTTAAGATGTTACCCTTCTTATTTCTGCCTTTGATGCCTTTCTAGCTGTGGCTTTGTCGGCTTGCTCCCTAGCCAGGCAGAATTTGCTTAGCGACACTTCCCACTGGATCCCCCTTCTTCCCACTCATTGCACCTTTTTCTTCCCTCACCCCCAATTTCTTCTAAATAAAACTACATCTTTCAGGATGCTTGACTAGTAGAGGACAGTCGTGTTACCACTCTTTCCAGCAATAACTCATTAACACACACACACACACACACACACACACACACACACACACACACTTTTTCAGATTATTTTCTCATGTAGGAATAACTTATTTTTATTACACTGCTCCTTAAGAGAGTAAACAAAGGAAAAGTGTAGAAAGAGGGAAATTTAAGATGTAAAAAAGAAAGATAATGATGAGAAGTTGACACATGGTAAAGGAAAAGGTCACTGGAAAAAGGCAAAGAGCAGGGCAGGACATTCGCCATCCTAACAGTAAAGGAGCAATAAAGAGCCACACTGACAACAAAGAAGGAAGATCTGACCATGCAGCCAAACTTGGGACATTATAGAGTCTCACTGAGCTTGTTCTTCCAGGGAACATCTCTCATTTTCTCTGGGAGGACGTGCCAGATGTTGCACTTCACGTTCTTGCATCCAGGGAGAATCACAATGACGCTCTCTCTCTCATTAGTTATTAAGCCGCATGCATGTGGAATCCTATTTTCACAAACTTGTGTTGTTTCACAAACACATTGTAATGTCTTTGCTTTACCTCTCATTAAATGATTCCAAATGACTACACTACAGAAGAGGCTATTGTCTGCTGACAGTTATCGAGCCAAACCGAATCAAGTACCGAAAGACAAACACCAGCTCAAGATCTACCTCAACTCCCTCATTCCTCCCAGTCGTGCAGAAAATGAATCTCCCTGTGAGATTCTACTGTTCAGAAACCTAGACCTGCCTGATTTGGGATCCATTCCTGCAGCCCCTGTTTACCAAATCATTTGTTTACCACCTCAAAACCAGAAAACAGAGTATCTTTTAACACTTAGAAGGAATTAATTTCTTGTACTGAATTCATTGATGTGTTAATAATGAAAATACAGTATTATCTGCTTTACAGACACTTAACTCGGTACACTAACAGACAAGGAGTCAGGGCTGGGATAAGGATGAGGCAAGTAAGGTGCCGAGAGACAAAAGGTAAGGAGGCATTCACTTTCAGGGTCTTGAAAGTAATAGTCATTTATCTCCGAGACATGGGGCCTGGGAGTTTATAGAAAAATGCCCTACCCTGCTGTGCCCCCAGTGCGCAATTTGAGTTGGTTCTATTGCCTAGGTGGAAGGACTGTAAGACTGTGTTCCAGTTGCCCACAGCAGTGGCCCCTTTATAATAAACCCTTATCTTTGCCTTTCCTTCCATCTCTGTTTCATTCTTTTAAAACTCACACCAGCTCCATGGAATCACCTCTCAACTACCACAGCTGTATTCCAGGCTGTGCTTTCTGGAACGTCAGAGAATTGGTGTCAGGATTTGCTATAGGAAGCAGCCTCTTGGAATGGGGCTCTGGAACTAAGGAATTATCAATGATCAGGACAGCCAGCATATGATTCCCTGACAGAGGATGGAAATGAGGTATGGGTGAAAGGTGACCACTGGTTTCTGCACTTGAACACTATGAGGGGAAGGGGTGGGAATAAGAGGGGTTGTGGGATTGACTGGCTTTAAATACAACCTCAGGGCAGACTGTGTTGAAAATCAGGTTTAGGATTTACTGTTAAAGACCTAGAACTATGATAGTTCTGTGATGTGACTCCTATGTCTAAAAGCAGGGACCTGATAGTCTAGGAGTGAGTCCTTGAGTCCTGGATATAGAAAGACCTGAGAGTCTCATACCCTAGAATCGTTTGATTCCCCCACACTGGAAGAAGTAGCACTCTCCCTCTTTCTAGAACCCAACATCCTCTCACCTGGAGATCTGCAAAGATCTCACCTGAGGCAGGTGTATCACAGGGTTGGACTTGTCCATCTCAAGAGCTAACCCACCCTCCCTTACCACCTTCTTACTAGTTGCACCACAGCCCAAGGAAAGAAATGAAGCCCCTGCTCTGGCAGGAACAAGGAAACATGCTCTTAGAACTGCAGGACCTGCCCATGAGTGCAAGTAGGAACCTGGAGAACGGAAAATACATTTGACAATAAATCTTTGAGGTTTTGGATTAGGAAACTTAAGGTATAGCTGTGACAGAGAAGAAGTTATTGAGAGAAGAGCCTTTTCCTCTGATTTGGGAGCTTAATATTCTGGCAAAATCACCTGAGACTGGTCCAAAAATGAGCCTGGCATGACCCCTTGGAGACTGAACATGACAGTGGTCTAGAGTAAATGAATTAGAGAAGTGGAATTGTCCTTGCAGAGTATTGAGGCAGGAGCCAGAGGGCTCTGAGAGGTGAGAATATTAGAACGGATTTAGGTGAGGCTGGAGAACTCACCACCTGAGCATACTCTTCAGCAATGGCCAAAGGTAGAATGCACAAGTGAGAGGCACACCAGTCTCACTGAGAAGACAGGCAATAGCTGTCCTCTGTATTAACATCAATAGGAGATACTTGCTTGGAAAAGGGCTCGTAACTTTACCATCACATATTTGTAGTGTTGATGGAATTTGCGGATGGCAGGGACTAAACAGTCTCACTTAATCATCAGAGACAAGGTAGAAATAATTTCCCTCATGGCATCAAGGCTGGAGTGGCAATCAAGGGGGTTCATCTCTAATAACTAGAATGCAATGGTCTGAAACCAGCAGGTGGAAGGACTGTAAGACTGTAAGACCCTGTCACCATTCTTCTCAGTGACCAGCTTGCTTCTTCTCTCCATAACCTTAGCATCAGCTTGTGCACCTTCTGCTTCACAGGGCAGGGGAAGGTTCTACCAGAGGACTCAGTGTGAACCAGAACCTATGACAACCAGTCAGTCATTTGGACTCCTCATTCCAGTGGACTAGTAGCCAGAGAAAGGATCACTGTTAAGGTGGGAGTTATTGACCTTGCTTACAATAAAGATCTAGGATTGACACTATACAATAGGAGCAGAAATGGGGGGTTGTCTGGAAACCAGGGAATTCCCTGGGCTATTTCTGTGCCTTGTGATCATATTAAATGGGAAATCTCAGCAACTATGGTCCACAGGTGTTAACAATAAAAACAAAAATAGACACAGGCTCAGATCTCTAAGGACTGAAGATCTGGGTCATTGACCAGACAAGCAATTTAGACCTGCTTGAACACGGTGAAAGCATTAACGAACTCCAGAATGGGTTCAGTGGGGTGTGATGATGGCTATCAATCACAACCTCAGGACCAACTGCAAAGTGAGGACCATAGCTCGTTTCAATAACTCTGCTGTTTTATGTCTTTCATAGGATTGCAGCAATTTTTGCTGATGACCAGATTATATTTTACCAAAACACAATGGCAAGCATCACATTTAATAGTAAAACTTTATAAACATTCCCTTTAAATTCAAGCATCCCTGCTTTTAAGACAGCTAATTAGTATCCTGCAGACATCCTAGCCAGTACATTAAATCAAGAAAAATACTGAAAGGAATAAGAATTGGAAAGAAAGAGAGAAAAATGTTCCTTATCATACATGATATTATTCTTAACATAGAAAATGCAAGAAAAATCTGCGAATAAATTAATAGAACTGATTTTAAAAATTGGCCAAATTGTGAAGTACAAGATCCACATTCTAAAATCAATAAAATTCCTTTCAATGGATAATAATGGGTTAGAAAATAAAATTTAAAGATTTCACTGACAACGAAGTATGTAAAGATATGTTATATGAAGAGAATTACAAAACATTTGGGTGAAATTTAAAACACATGAATAAACAAGAGATGAACAACGATCAAAAAGAGGAGCACCTCATAATTAATCCATAAACCAAATGCAATTTCAGTGAAGACATCAACAAAGTTGTTCATGAAACTTGGTAAGCTGACTCTATAATTTATGTGGAAAGCAAAAAACCAGCACTAGCATAGATGACTTTCGACGAGGTAGGAGAACCAATACTAACAATTGTCAAAACTTATAAAACTTGCAGTAATTGAGACTGTGGTATTGGTAAGGGATTAGAAAATTGTCTAATGGAATAGAGGATTCAGAAATAGACCCATGCCTCCATGAATACCTGACAGATAGGAGGGTATAATTGCAAATACCTGGGAGAATACATGGATGAATATTTCTATAAATATACCAGAATGACTGGTTATCCATTTGAGAAAAACAATAAATTTGGATGCTTATAGTCCATCATAAACAAAAATTAATTTTACGTATATTAAAGACCTATATATGAAAAACAAAAACATTTTAGAAGAAAATATGGAATTTTTATGACCTTTTGCTAAGAAAAGATTTTTGGAAAAAACCACACACACACACACACACACACACACAGAGAAATCATAAAAGAAATAACTCATGGAGATATGATATACAGCATGGTGGCTATAGTTAATAATATTTTATTGTATATTTGAAAGATGCTGAGAATAAAAAGTCTTCATCTGGAGATCCAGTATTGTCTCCGCTCTGGTCACTGTGGTGCAGGTTCAACCCCTGGCCCAGGAAGTTCCATATGCCACAGATGCAGCCAAGACAAAGTCTTCATCACAAGAAAAAAAAATTTTTGTAACTATGTAAGCTAGTGGATGTTAACAAGACCTAATGTGGTGATCATTCTGCCATTCATATAAATATTGAATAATTATGTTGTATACCTGAAACTGATATAATGTTCTATGTCAAATATACCTCAATAAAAAATTTAAAATCATTTAAAAAAGACCAGCATAGTGTCACATTTATGATATAGACAACTTTCAGTATAGACTTATTATTATTATCAAGCACATGCATCTTGACATCATCTGTGCCACTGTGTTCTAAATAAACTAATAAAGAGTAGGCCGAAGAATTTCTTAGGACAGTAGTCGAGGGCAAACTAGGACACTAGGTAAGTAAGAGAAAAAATGCTATATTTCATGTAATTAGAGTTTGAATTCTTTATAGCACAGAAAGCAGCTTAATAGATGAGACAAATTATAAGCCAATGCAAAGTATGTTTCTCACCAGTGATCAAGGGTGACTCAAGTTAGAGACAGCTCAGTAATTCATGTTTCGTTCTGAACCTCAATTAATTGTTCTCTTCAGAGTATCTATAATGCAGAAACCAAATATACATTTTTTCCTTTTGAAAGTATTTACCAAATGAGTGTGAAGAGAAAGGAGGAAAAAAAACTTCCTTTTTGGTGACATAAAACTACTTGAGTTTTTGAGTATAAAATGAGTAAGCCCCTGAGAATGGTATTTTTAGCGTCAGATCTCATGACGTGGCACTGGCTTCTATAAGGATCCTCAGTCTCACAAATTTAAATTGACTGAAGTCATAAGAACACTCGGCAAAGATGTAACTCCAAAGTAGAGAAAGGACTGAGATTCCTAATCATATGGCTAATGCCTTGCAAATGTATGTTAACAAAAAGAGAAAGCTTGCTATGCCATAAAGCTAATAAAACAACTTATTCTTTAAGATGACCTGATTTTTTTCAGCTTGATTATATCGGTTATTAGTCTTATTTCATTTTCCACATTTTTCCTATATCATATTTTTTGACTGATTTACTCCTGATTGCCATTATTGCCTAATCTGTCATACACTTGGTTTCCTCTTAAAAAAAAAAAAAGGTCAAAAGCTAGACCAATTCTATTTCAACCGCAGTTTCAAAGTTACACATGCAACCTCTTCCCAGGCTTTAAGATTCTTGTGATAGCACACCTAATTATTCTAGAATCCAGACTCTAGAGTGTCCCTTTTAGCAAACAGTGATTACAGTCTAGTATAGAAATTCACTTTATAGCTCAGTCTACCACTGGGCAAAAGAAAATTTTAAAAACCCAATATGTTCCTAAGGGTAAGATGAAGGAGGATATGTATGTTCATGCACCATATTAACTGCAACAGCTGGTAACATGGGAATTTTGCAAAACTAAGGTAAGACATCAGGGGGCCTGGAGAAACAAACTCAGCAGGGAGGTTCACTTAACAACTTGTCCCATCAAGTACAGGTTATCTGTGGACAACCATGACATCTCGAGCATAGTTAATTCTTTGTCTTCCACCATGGTTGGGAAGGCTGTTTAAATCAAATATTCTGCTCAACTATAATATTAGACAAATTTATTTGCAGAAATAGACTTCCAGCAAGCCTAAAACCTGCACTCAGTATTTACAGATGCCTGGGAAATTGGCCTCAATTTCACCCAGTGCTAATGCTACCACTTACAAATATGCTCCGACTGTTCTGCATCTGGGAGCAGGGACTGGACTTGGGTGAGGGGAGTGAGGTGCCCTGGTGGAAAATTTAAGGAGGAACACACACTCGGGCACTGACCCTGCATTTGCAAGCCCCTGAGAGCTAGTGCCTCCTTAAATGCTGTACCCTGGCCACTTTGCTCTCCTCTCCCTAGTCCTAGCCCTGGAATGCAAGCAAACAAAGGGGCAAACAAAACCTGAGAATGAGCCCAGTAACATCCTCAGGCCAAGCTAAGGCTTTTTTGAAGTCCCCATGGGAAACATGAGGAACTGGAAAGCCTGCCCCTGTGCCTAGGAGCGTGGTGCACTGTTTGGTTCATGTGGTTACCTGCCTAGAGGTAAATTTCTGTGTTTTTTTGCAATGAAATAAGCTTCCCATCCTTTAACTGTGTCTCTTGGCACTTTTCCATCAATTACATCACTGTCCTGCGGTATCACCTATGCAACACTTAACACTAAAATAGGATTCAAAATCAAAGTACAGAAAATCAGGGTCAGCATTATGAACATCAGTGATGGCACTGCAGGTGGAAGGAGTTAGACAATAACGGACCTATGGGAAGAAGGTAAACTAGGTTATTCTCCCCATTCACTTAAACATTCTGTTTATTAGCTATTTTGACAGTTTCTTAAATAAGTTTTTCTCTTTTTTTCCTCTTATATGCTAAAAAAAAAAAAAAAGGTGTGACTGGCACCAAATAAGAATGGATAATTCAAATAGTAACAAAGAAAGTGTATTGTTCTTGTGTGAAAGACAATGGGTCTTTTGCTTAAGGACAACTGACCTAAATGCCAAAGCAGCCTCCTAGGGGTCTGCTTATCTATTCTTACATAATAACCTACCTTAAAACCTCATGGCTCATAGCAATAAGCACGTTACTATTTATCTTTTGACTTTGTGGGTTAGGAATTTTACCCCATGAACATCAAATGGTAGGGTCCTTTGAACGGTATTCAGCTAACAGCTGGGGCTTATCTGAAGGATACAGGCCTGGGCTTAGCTGGGCATTCTCATCCTTCTGGTAGTCTGAGGATCTCCCTGTGTAATCTTGCCAGCAGGGTAGTCAGACTCCTTACACAGCATCCCGGGG
Organism: Catagonus wagneri; assembly: GCA_004024745.2. Lineage (NCBI taxonomy): Eukaryota > Metazoa > Chordata > Mammalia > Artiodactyla > Tayassuidae > Catagonus > Catagonus wagneri. The sequence goes on along the minus strand of PVHT021183527.1, from coordinate 4,306,633 downwards.
CACCAAACGCAAGTGTTCCCAGAGGCAGGAAGCAGAAGGAAACTGGCCCAACATCACTTTTACACTTCTGCTGTATTTTGTCAAGACAGTCATAGAGCCTCCAGCTTCGAGGGAAGGGGAGTACAGTAGAGTAGGGCCAGAGATGTCCAACCCCCCGTGGAGCACATGTTATGTTCTCTTTTTTGGATTGAGTGTTTCCGTGATTACTCCTCAACTTCCTGAAAGCAGAGAGGGAAGGTCAGACCAGATCCTCAGGGCATCGGAGAAGTTACACACCTGAGCTACCTGAGTGGATTCCACAAAGCACCTCAGGTAACCCCTGGGCTGGGTTGGATGAAGTTAAGAACAACACCCAGGCTGTCTGTCCACCACTTCACTGAGACCCTGACCAAGGCACCAAGTCTGATGGCCACACATCTGTTGTTATCTTACTTAACTTCTGAATAGGGTCAGACATAGCTTAGCAGTCCCACATCCTTTAAATATTATGGTCTCTGACTTCCCTCCCATTCAGTCTGTTTTTCCTCCATCATTCTTGCTGCTATCTCCTCCTCTGCTGAATCTCTAAAGTCTGTGCCTCGGGGCTTTGTCCTGGGCCTTGTCTCCTCTGTACTTACAGCCCATCCCCTAAGTGCTCCCACACAACCATACACTGATGTAAAAAGAATTCATATACTGATATACTCCAAGTTTGAATCTCTGGTCTGGACTTCATTTGTCAACTCCAAGTTCATGTTTTTGGCTATTTGATATTTCCACTTGGATGGAAAGAGGCATCTCAAGCTTACCATGATCAAAACAAAGTTATTTTAATCCCCTGAAAGTCCATTTCTCTCCTGGTTTTTCCTATCTACCCGGTTGCTCAATTAAAGACCTAGAAGTCATCCTTAGTTTAACCCTTTTCCTTCACCCACACATACCTGTCACCCTCTGGACCCCCAGACCTCCCTCACCCACCACATCTAATCTACCAGCAAGATCTCTCAGCATTACCTCCAAAATGCATCCTAAATCTAGCTATTAAGGATTTAAGATCTCCATCTATACTTCCACCTCTTGACTGATCTGCAACTAAAACCTTCCAATAGGTTATTCTCTTTCCTTTCTCATCCTTTTACATTATATGTCTCCCTTCAGCAGCCAGAGAGACCTTAAAACAGAATCAGATCGTGTACATAAAGAGACTAGGTACATGCACCCACATGTTCATTGCAGCACTATTCACAATAGCCAAGAATGGAAACAACCTAAATGTCCACCAACAGATGAATGGATTAAGAAATGTGGTACATATACAATGGAATGCTACCCATTCATAAAAATGAATGAAATAATGCCATTTGTAGCAACATGGATGCAACTAGAGATTCTCATACCAAGTGAAGTAAGCCGGAAAGAGAAAGACAAATACCATATGATATCACATGTGTGGAATCTAACATTTGGCACAAATGAACCTGTCTACAGAACAGAAAAAGACTCACGGATATAGAGAACAGACTTGTAGTTGCCAAGTGGGAGGAGAGAAGGAGTGGGATGGATGGGGGAGTGTGGGATCAGCTGATGCAAACTATTACATTTAGAATGGATACTCAATGAGGTCCTATTGTAGAGCATAGGTAGTTATACCCAGTCTCTTGGGACAGACCATGATGGAAGATAATATGAGAAAAGGAATGTATATGTATGTATGACTAGGTCACTTTGCTGTACAGCAGAAATTAGCACAACTTTGAAAGTCAACTATACTTGAATTTAAAAAAGGGAGAGAGAAACTAGGACTTTTTATTTTTCTCTAGCCTTTTTAGGGCCGCACTTGCAGCCTATGGAAGTTCCCAGGATAGGGGTCCAATCAGAGCTGCAGCCACTGGCCTATGCCACAGCCACAGCAGCGCTGTGGGATCCGAGCCCAGTCTGTGACCTACACCACAGCTCACGGCAATGTTGGATTTTTAACCCGCTGAGCGAGGCCAGGGATCGAACCTGCGTTTTCATGGATACTAGTAGGGTTTGTTACCTCTGAGCCACAACAGGAACTCCAAACTAGAACTGTTTTAAAACTACCAGAGCTCCACTGCTGTTAGAGTGCTGTCCACATTCCTACTACAGCCCAAGCCCCTTGTGATTTCGCCCCACTTGCTTTTCTGGGATGGAATTCTGCTCCTTGCTCACTAAGGTCCAAACTTCCTGGCCTCCTCTTTCTTGCCCTCTGCTTGGAACACTCTTGTTAGGCTGCCTCAGCATCATCACCCTTCAGGCCCCAGATTAGATGACATCTCATCAGTCTTATGACCCCCCTTCCCCACCCTCATAGCTCTCAGCAAAATCTGTAATTCGCTCATTCGTTATTTGATTGTCATTGTCTGTCTTCTCTTCCAGAAAATTAATTCCATGAATTCAGGCTTAGCATTATTGCATAGCATATTTGGATCATGCTCCAGGGGAGCAGCATAAATTTAAACAGCACAAAGGCCCTAAAGGACTGTGCTTATTTGTTGATCTATCCCTAGTGCTGACATAGTGCTGGTACCTAGTAGGTGCTGAATGAATATTTTTCAGAGACTGAATGGATGAACTAATGACTCTGAGCCTATCATTTAAAAAAGGCTTGCGAGCTTTGGGCAGCTTGTGATCTGGCACTACATCAATTCTTTTCTCAATAGATACAGGTTTATCCATAGAAACTGAAAATTATTGTTAAAACATGATAGATATCTTTTCCCTATTTTTATTTTTGTAAATGTTTAGTTTTATAATCTTTAAAACACTGATATGCTGTATAAAATGTTTAAAGTACGGACATAAAAAAATGAGTCACTCATAATCTCACACTTCAGAGGGGAGTCCTAAATGTTGTATTATGATTTTGTTTCCTTGTACTTTTTGAAATTTTTCTCTACCCTGTAGTCATTTCTCAGTAGGGAATTTCAGCTAATTTAATATCATACTCCCAAGAATCAGGGGGGAAGAAAAGAACAAAATTGTAACGACTGGCAATAATGCAAGAAAGCCTAGAGGACCATTTTGATGCTTTCAGATGATCTTTACTAGCCTACTGGAATAAATTATCTCACCTAAAAGATTTATAATCAGTTAATCGACAAAAAAATTACCCTTAAAATCCAGAATTCTGTTTGCATGTACCACAAAAGTTTGGTAACTAGGTCAGAAGCCAAATCACTAGCATGCTAATATGAACTAGCACACATTATTCATTCATTCAATGTCAGTGTTCACTTAACAAGTCCTTCTGAGCATCAACAGTGTCAGCAATGTTCTAGACGCTGGCCACACAGTAGTGACCAAAATCCCTGCTTCCACAGAGCAGGAGGACAAAGAGAGATTTGAGATAGATGATAGGTGGGTAGACAGGTATTACGAAATAGGTATAGATAGAAAGGTAGATAGAATATATAATATGTTTGATGATGATAAGTGCTTTAGAGAAAAAATGGCAGGAGAGAATGATGAAGAGCTTGCAGGGTTTTTTTTTCTTTCCTTTCACACCTTTTTGTCTTTTCAGGGTTGCACCCATGGCATATAGAAGTTCCCAGGTTAGGGGTCGAATCAGAGCTGTAGCCGCCAGCCTACACCACAGCCACAGCAACGCGGGATCCAAGTCGCATCTGTGACCTACCTACACCACAGCTCATGGCAACGCCGGATCCTTAACCCACGGAGCAAGACCAGGGATTGAAACCCGTGTCCTCATAGATGCTAGTCGGGTTTGTTAACCATTGAGCCACGAAGGGAACTCCAAGGGCTCACGGTTTTAATTTGTCATTGGAGTTATCAGCAAGCTGAATAACTGAGACCTGAAGAGGTAAGGGAGTCTGATACAGACAGGCAGACGAAACACCCAGTGCAAAGGTTAAGAGGGTAGAAGAGAGTCTGGCTTTTTCTAGAAAGTGTCCAATGTCAGTGTGGCTGAAGTTGAGTGACCAAGGGAGAAAGTAATAGAAAATACAGCCACAGAAATGCCAAATTATTCACAACCTTATAGGCTATTCTAAGGATTATGGCTTTTACACTGAATGGAACAGAAGCTATGGGAAGACTTAGGACTTGAATGACATCACCTTAATATGTAAAAGGATCCCTCTGGCTGCTTTGCTGGGTCCTAGACTGAGGGTGAAGGGCAGAAGGAGGAAGGGGGGCCGGGAGGGTAGGGCAATGTTCCAGAAGAGAGAAAGGATGACTTGGACTAGGTGGAAGAGAGCAAGAAGGGTAAGATTTGAAATACATTTTGAAGGTCGAGCTAACAGTCCTTGTGGAGGATTGGGAGTGAGTCTTGTCCATCCCAAAGTCCTAGGTCTGAGCAACTGGACAGGATGGAGTTGCCATTTACACAGAAGGATAAGACCACGGGAAAGGCAGGTTTTAGAATATTAGGACTACCCAAGGCAAAAAAAAACAAAAAGTTCAAACAAAGTTTAAGGTTTAAAATTATATGGTGAAGAATTGTCTGGCTATGTTAAAAGGGAGCAAGGAGGAAGCAGAGTGAATAATAAATGAAGCTAAGTGAGGTTTTAAGTGCTAGTAAAATTAATTGGATAAACTGGGTCTGTTCTGATATTGGATGTGTTTAAGAGTCAAAAAAAAAAGGAGTCTCTAAGCAATAATCAGAGGGATTTGATACTCCCTACATACTTCCGTAGAATGGCTTCTTAGAAAGGACCAATTCACCAAGCAATAAAAGACAATTCTACAAGCCTTAGAGCATGTTCACTAACAGGAAAGTAATTCCTGCTTTTTCTCATGAGATAGTTATTTTCTATCTTCATCAAATATTTCTCCAGACGTCCATATGAAAGGCAGAAGGGCACAGAACACTGCAGCAGGTGGTGTCCAGTGTCCCACACTTTGGGGATTTTTTGTTGTTGTAAACTACCTTGTCGAGTATGTGATTATAAGGCAATTATAGCTCTTACTTTTTTGTGTAAATAATAAATAAACATCTTTTTAAACAGGCACTTGGACATACCATCTTTGTAAATACACAGATGATTTCTCCAAAGCATTGAAACTCAGCAGCATAAAACGCTATTAGGCTTTCAACTAATAACCTGCATCTACATTTGTTTTGGTCAGGAAGAGGCTCTTTGATGAGTCCCAAGCTCTTCTAATTATCTCTGCTCCTAAGTTTCTTCTCATATAATTTCCGTAGAAAGGAAATACAGAAGTTATTACCAAGTCAGAAAAAAATCAACTCAGTCACTCACCACCTGGCAGGCACCCTCCCACAAGCTCCAGCTGAGGCCATAGGGAGCCGCTGTTGGATCAGCGGTCCTTAACCTGAGACGTGCACTTGAATCTTGTGAAAACCTAAGATGCTTATTTGAATCTTGTGAGGGCTTTTTAAGAAAAATGCCCACGCCCCAGACCCAATGTCAGAGATGTTTTCATTTAATTGGTCTGGGAAAAGGTGGAGAATTTAAATTTCCTACATATTATAACGCATACCCCAGGACCGAAACCACACCACTAGAAAAAGCTATGAGCACAGCCTATTTTGCAGGGAATTTCAACATCCACAGAAAGAGTGTATTCTAAATAGCAATATTTGGCAGTCCAATAGACACGCTGGGCCAAATTCTCAGGTGATGGGAAAATCGAAGGGAAATAGAAAATTCAGGCAATGGGCATATTTTATATTTTTGCTCTTTTTTAAGGACGTACGCACGGCATATGGAAGTTCCCAGGCTAGCGGTCGAATCAGAGCTGCAGCTGCTGGCCTATGCCACAGCCACAGCCACACCAGATCCAAGCTGCATTTGTGACCTATGCCACAGCTCCTGGCAATGCTGGATCCTTAACCCACCGAGCGAGGCCAGGGATCAAACCTGCATCCTCATGGATACTATGTTAGGTTCTTAACCCACTGAGTCATAACAGGAACTCCTATTTAAATTTTAAAAAGACTACACATCTCTGGCAGTAGGAGATGTCTATCCTTCCCCACAACCCCACAGAATTCTTTACAATTTTTTTTTTGTCTTTTTGCCTTTTCTAGGGCAGCACTCGCGGCATATGGAGGTTCCCAGGCTAGAGGTCTAATCAGAGCTGTAGCCGCAGGACAGCCTTAACCCAATGAGCAAGGCCAGGGATCGAACCCACAACCTCATGGTTCCTAGTCAGATTCGTTAACCACTAAGCCACGACGGGAACTCCTACAACTTTTTCTTCTTTTTTTTTAATCCCACAGAAGCAGTCTGCTCCCTGCCAAATTCCTAAATATGCACGAGGAATCCATTGTGTCACAGAACATTGCCCCAAATCACTCCTTCTCTAAAGCAGCCAGCATCTTCTACACGGCGCTGGTGTTCTGGAGAACAGGTGAGGGCTGGGGGAGCTGGAAGACAGTTCTCTTGGCAGCCATGGGATGGAATTCAGCAATTCCATTGGAGGAAATCAAGGTGAGCAGAGCCCCACAAGCGTATCTTAAAGAGTTTCCATTGTGGCTCAGCAGTAACAAACACGACTAGCATCCATGAGGACGTGGGGTTCAATCCCTGGCCTCGCTCAGTGGGTTAAGGATCCAGCATTGCCATGAGTTGTGGTGTAGGTCACAGATGCGACTTGGATCCCGCGTTGCTGTGGCTGTGGTGTAGGCTGGCAGCTGTAACTCTGATTTGACCCCCTAGCCTGGGAACTTCCATATGCCACACGTGCAGCCCTAAAAAAAAATTTTGTTTAAAGTATCTTGAAAAGGAAACAATATTATGCAACGACAATAATAACAATTTCCCCATAGCCCAAGCTGACCCACAGGACATTTCTGAGCTATAGTACACAACTGGTGGTTTTTAAACAGCTCTCCTGGTAATGCCCCGTGGAGGGAAATGTCACTATACAATCTTCAACAATTTGAAAAATGGCCTCAGATTTCAATTTCTGGGCACCCATTATGCACAAAAACGCTATGCGAGGTGCCATGGATACAAAAGTTAGCCCACAGACCCGGCCACCAAGGCAGTTATGATTTTACTGAAGCAGGATGCATGCACGCGCACAGCAGGCACCAAGAGAGGTGCACAGAGAAAAGATGGCAGAGAAGTTCACGACTGGAGACTCTGGGTGGCAGGAGCTGCTAGGAGAGCTTCAGAGCAGAAATGGAAAGCAGGCTTTCCATTTGAAGTTCCTGAAGTGTAGGTAGGATTTCAGAGGGAGGAGATAGCCGGAGAGGGGTTAGCCTGTGCCAAAGCACCCTGGCCAGAGTAGAGCGCCCACAGGAGGTGGTAATGGGGGGGCAGGGACTCTCGCTGCAGTCACTGGCTTGCAGTGCTGTTAAATTTTCTGAACGTAAAATATACAGTTGTGCTATCACTGAAGAAAGCTATATTATCCTCTTTGTGGCAGCAGACAAGCTGAGAGAGTTGGGCAAAGCGACAGGAAGTAGGGCTAAAGCTTCCTGCCACAAAGAGGGCAGGCCAGCACAGCCAGCAAAGAAAGATGGTGTGACTCTGGAAGCCAAGGAACCGGTTCCTCTAAAGTCCATGGACAACAGAAGGTGTGACCCAGGCACCTCACTCAAGCTGCAACACAGCACCAAAGAATGGCCCAGAGGATGAGGACGCCATGCTACCTGTGGCTTTTTTGGGAACCAGCGGACCACTTAGTCCTGGGACTGCGTTGTTGTGAATGCTGGCTAGTTTTCTGTGGTTTTTGAGTCTTTTTATCTCTTCAAGCATGCAGGAAATAAGTCCAATCTTTCAAAGAATGTTGTGACTATAAAAAAGGAGAAAAAAAAGCTGAGACTCTCTGGACTAAGCAAGTCGGATCGTATATAAGGGGAAACACTGATGGTTTTTAACAGGACAGGGATTTTATGGACAGAACACAGGAGGAAGGATAATCTTGCTTATTCGATTAAAGTTGAAATGAAAAGAGCAGTGTATATTAGCAAGGGAAATATCTTTTTTCTTTTTATGGCCACACCCATGGCATATGGAAGTTCCGGGCTAGAGATCACATTGGAGCTGCTGCTGAGGCCTACAACACAGTCATGGCAACCCTGGACCCAAGCCCCATCTATGACCTACACTGCCGCTTGCAGCAACACTGGATCTTTAACCCACTGAGGGAGGCCGGGGATCAAACCCACGTTCTCAAAGAGATAGTGTCGAATCCTTAACCCATTGAGCCACAGTGGGAACTCTGCAAGGGAAATTTTAATTCTCCTAAAATGTTAATTCTGAAAAGGAGGAAATGGTATACAGTATAATTTGCTACTTTTCAATAAAATTTCAAATACATTGTCTTCTATGTAGAGAAAAAAGCAATGGAAGTGAAAACTGGTAAATAGGAAGGTGTTTGCATAGCAATATTTCCCATTACTCATTTTCCCTTTAATTCCAACTTCAAGACATTTCAGCTATGGGATTTTAGTCCAACTTCTCAATCTCTGTAACCCTCGGTTTCATAGTCTGTAAAATAAAGGAAATATGGCTATAATGCCACCTTATGGAGTATTTGTAAGGATAAATTAAATAATGCACACAAACCCACCTCTTCCAAATAAGTAAACAAATAAATAAATAAATAAGCTTTTCATTTGCATCTCTTTAGCTTTGGGTAAGAAGAAATACTTTTTACAAGCCAATAATAACTTCCAGTATGTCCCCAAATATGAGAGTTACAACCCAATTTCACATTATGCCATGGAAATCCTAAAAGATACCTCCAGAAAAAACTATAGTCTAGCATGAGAAAGATTGAAAACTTAATGAATTCAGTGACTGGAAACTCATTTAAGAAACCAATAAACTAAAACTTCATTGCTGACTGAGCCCTTGTGGTGCTTGCTGGTTCTACTCAGGCCTTACCCACTGCCGTCTTCAATGGGAAAATGGCACTTGCCTGGTACCCTTCGTAAACAGCAACAGGACCCCTGAGAAGAGGGGCTGTCAGCACAGAGGACACAGAAGCAGACAGTGGCCATCTGGTGATGTTGCAAAACAAAGAATCACACACTCTTTTTGCACTCCTGTGTGCCTCTGCAACCTAAAACCCAAGGTCACTTCATCAGAGATTCAGCCCAAGCTGAGTATAGTACTCATTTCCACACAGATTACCTGTGGGTACAGAGTACCAGTCACTTATTCTAGGCACCGAGGAACAAAAGTAACATGCTGCTTTCTAACTGCCAGTGGGAAACTGTACACATGATCTGTCAGAATTTATTATCTTCCCACCACCTCCGATTTCCCCACTGTGTTTCAATTTCTGTTACTACATCAATACCATAAATCAAGAACTCAGCCTGGAATTGTGAGGTCATTTTTAATTTCTCCCATCCCTCTTCTTTTTACAAAATAAAAGTTGTATATATGTAAGGTGTCCTATATACATAAAGTACCTCAATCAGTATTTAACATATCATCTCCTCACATAGTTACCTTTTTGTGTATGGGATAAGAATCCAAAGTCATTCTTTTGCATGTTGATATTTGGGTCTCACCAGCTCCATTTCTTCAAGAGACCATGCTTTCCCCATGGTGTATTCTTGGCACCCTTGTTGAAAATAGTTCCCTGAGAGGTTCCTTGGTGGCCTAGTGGTTAAGGACTTGGCATTGTCACTACTGTGGCTTCGGTTACTGGTATGGCTCAGGTTCTATCACTGGCCCCGGAAACTTCTGCATGCCAAAAAAAAAAAAAAATTGTTGACTGAATATATATTGGTTTATTTCTGGGCTCTCCGTTCTGTTCCATTGGTCTATGTGTCTGTTTTTATCCCAACACCATAAAATTTTGATTAATATAGCTTTGCAACATGATTTGGAATCAAGAAGTATGATGCCTCAAACTCTGTTTACTTTTTTAGGATTGTTTTGGATATTTGGGGTCTTTGGTAGTTCCAGGTGAGTCTTAGAATTACTTTTTCTATTTCTGTGAAAAACACTGCTAGAATTTTGATAGAGATTGCACTGATTCTGTATATCACTTTGGGTACTATGGCCATTTTAACAACATTAGTTCTTCTGATCCTTGAATACGGGACATCTTTCCATTTATGTGTATCTTCTTCAGTTTCTTTCTTCCATGTTTTATGGTTTTAATATGCAGATTTTAACCTCCTTGGTTAAATGCATTCTAAAATATTTTATTTTATGCTATCATCAGTAAAATTGTTCTCAACTTCTTTTTGTATAAATCATTGTTGGTTCAAAGAAAGGCAACTTTTTTATTGCACTGCAGTTGATTTACAATGTGGTGTTGATTTCTGCTGCAGAGTAAAGTGATTCAGTTATACATATATATGTATTCTTCTTAATATTCTTTTCTATTATGGTTTAATAAAAGGATATTGAATGAAGTTCTCTGTGCCATACAGTAGGACTTTGTTGTCTATCCATTCTAAATTTAATAGTTTGCATTTACCAACCCCAAATTCCCTGTCCATCCCACTCCCTCTCCCCTGCCCCTTGGCAGCCACAAGTCTGTTCTCTGTCTGTGAGTCTGTTTCTGTTTTGTAGATAGGTTCATTTGTGCCATATTTTAGATTCCATATATAAATGATATCACATGGTATTCGTTCTTTCTCTTTCTTACTTCACTTGGTATAAGAAACCCTAGTTGCATCCATGTTGCTGCAAATGGCATAGTTTCATTCTTTTTTGTGGCTGAGTAATATTCCATTGTATATTTGTACCATTCATCTTAATCCATTCATCTGTCAATGGACATTTAGATTGTTTCAATGTCTTGGCTATTGTGAGTAATTCTGCAATGAACGCAGGAGTGCATGTACCTTTTTAAATTGTATTTTGTCCAGATATATGCCCAGGACTGGGATTGTTGGATCATACGGTAGTTCTATATTTAGTTTCCCGAGGAACCGCCATACTTTTTTTTCATAGTGGTTGTGCCAACTTACGGTCCCACCAACAGTGTAGGAGCTTTCCCTTTTCTTCACACCCTCTCCAGCATTTGTTGTTTGAAGACTTTAACATAACAGTTTTTTGTATGTTGATTTTATTTCCTATAACTTTACTGAATTTATTTTAGTTCTAATTTTTTGTGGCGTCTTTAGAGTTTTCTACATAGAATCACGTCAACTACAAACAGAAATAATTTTAGTTCTTCCTTCCAAATTTGCCTTTTGCTTGTTTTTCTTTTCTGATTGCTCCCGCTAGTACTTCCATTACTTTGTTGAACAGAAGTGGTAAGAGCGGATATCCTTGCTTTGCACTGGATGTTAGAAGAAGGGTCTTGGGCCAGTTTTTTCCCATTGATTATGATGTTAGTTGTGGGTTTTTCAAAAAAGGCCTTTACTGTGTTGAATAAATTTCTTTTTATACCTATTTTGTTGAGAGTTTTTGTCTTGAATATACGTTAAACTTTGTCAAAGATTTTTGCATGCCTCCTTTTTGATGATCACGTGGTTTTCATCTTTCATTCTGTTGATGTGGTATATCACATTGATTGATTTGCAATCCAAGGATAAATCCCATTTGATCACGGTTTATAATCTTTTGGGTGTGTTGGAATTTGGTTTGCTAGTATTTTGTTGAGTATTTTTGCACTCATGTTCATCAGCAATATTGGTCTGTAGCTTTCTTTTCTTATGATGTCTGTCTTTGGTATCAAGGTGTTGCTGGCCTCCTAAAATGAGTTTGAAAGTATTTCTTCTACTTCCATTTTTTGGAAGAGTTTAATAGGGACTGGTGTTAATTCTTTGTTTGGTAGAGTTCAGCAGTGAAGCCATCTGTCCTAGGCTTCTTTTTTGTAAGGAGGTTTTTGTTTCCTATTTCAGTCTCCTTATTTATTAGTCTGTTCAGACTTTCTATTTCTTCTTGATTCAGTCCTGGTAGGTTGTATGTTTCTATGAGTTTTCCCATTTCTTCTACATTATACAACTTATTCACATATAATTATACATAATAGTGCCTCATGATCCTGTTTATTTCTGAGGCATCTGTTTTAATGTCTCCTCTTTCATTTCTGGGACTTCTCTCTTTTTTCTTACTCTAGCTAAGAGTTTGTGGGTTTTGTTTGTTTTTTCAAAAAGCCTACTCTGATTTTCATACTTCTTACAGATAACAAGTACTGCCACTCTTCTTCTACAAATATCTCTGGTATCTTTTCCTCCTTTCACTTACTCTGTTCATAACCCTGTCCATTTCCTTTCACCCAACTTATTGCAATCTCCCCATCTCCAGTTTGTTTTCACTGAAATCCATTTGAACTTTTAGAAGCACAACTCTAAATGGACTATCTCTGTGCTCAAATATATTTGTGACTCCCATCACCTTTATGGTAACATCTGAATTTCTTAACTTGCTATTCAAGATCCAGATGATCAGTCCTCAAACTATTTTTCCTATCTTTTCTTCTACCGCTTTATTGCATTCTCATTTCTGGGAGCCATTCCTCTGGGAGATCTAGCAATAACTTAACTGTAAGATACAAAGTATACAGTTATCTATTCAATACATAGCCTTTAAAAATGGCACAGTGGGAGTTCCCTTCACGGCTCAGCTGTTAACGAACGAGACTAGGATCCATGAAGATGCGAATTCTATCCCTAGCCTCGCTCAGTGGGTTAAGGATCCCGCATTGCCCTGAGCTGTAGGTCACAGATGCGGCTTGGCTCCCATGTTGCTGTGGCTGTGGTGTAGGCTGGCAGCTGGGGTTCTGATTTGACCCTTAGCCTGGGAACTTCCATATGCCACAGGTGTGGCCCTAAAAAGCAAAATGAAATGAAATGAAATAAAATAAAATGGTGCAATGATTCCAGCTTCCTGGTAGTCATATCTTTGTATAGTCCCCTCCCCCTATGAATATGGTCTTGATCTAGTAACTTGTTTCTAATAAACGGTTTATAAAAGACTGTGTTTCCAACTTGCTCTTTCTCTTTTTCCCTGTTGCTTACTTGATTTGATGAAACACATAGGCATGTTGTAAGATGTTCTATGGAGAGGCCCATGTGGCAAGGACCAAAGGAAGCTTCAGGCCAACAGCCCCTGAGGACCTGAGCCTCAGTCCAACAGCCTACTTGGAAATGATCCTGCCAACAGCCATGCAGGTGAGCCAGGAGGGAGATCCTTTCCGGGTGAGCCTTGAGGTGACTGCAGTCTTGTGAGAGACTCAGAATGAGAAGGCTAAGTTTTTCATCTGTTTTTCTGATCACAGAAACTGTGAGATAATAAATGTTGTTGTCTTATACCCCTATGTTTTGGAATAATTTATTATATAGCAATAGATAAATAATACAGTCACCTTTGCTGAGCACATAATTTTTTGAAAAAACAATTTGATGTCATAATAAATGACACTTCTCCCCATTTCTATTTTTTTTCTTTGATAGTTAAAGCTAAAAAGAGTATTTACTCATCTGACAAGGATTTGCTGAAAGACTGCCATGTGCAAGGCATTCAGTGAGGTACTGGAGGAGGATAAAAAGCTGAAGAAGGCTAGATGCCTGCTCTCAGTGCATTTATGGTCTGAATAGAGAGATGCTATTAGAAAATATAACCTCAGAGTAAAAAGATTTAAAAGGGGAACTGAGAGGATGCTGAAGGCATTTACAGTTTACTGGGGTCATGAGGAAAAAAAAAATCAGTAGGCAGCAAATGAGTGCCCTGAGTAAAAGGAGAGAGAGCGATAAAGCCCCATGGGAAGGACGAGGGAGGATGCCATCTCTGCAGGGTCATCAGGGAAGCCTTCCTGACAGAAGCGCATTTGACATGAACCTTGACTCTCAGTGAGAAATTTGACAGAGGATTGGGGAAAGGGCATGATGGGAGAAGAAACAGTTTAAGAACAAGAAACTTCTTACATGTAATAATAAGTAGTTAAATCCAAACTAAATGTACCCCCAACTCAACTGGATCCTTAACTGGATCCCCAAACTTCCAACAACCACTCGCAATGGATGAATGAACAGAAGTATGTGAGAGAGGACAAATTCATTTTAGGGCCACTTCTAGGGCCTTAAAAGGAGTCCAGCAGGTGAAGGACCCTGAAGTTCCAGCTCCAAAGCACATCCGCCTACGAGTCTTTTATTTTTTCTCCAGGTCCAGGTGTGTGAGCAGGGTGAATAGGGTAAGCTACAGATCTTGCCATCAAGGCAATTTCTCTGTATGCAGAGAGGTTACCAAGGCTTTGAATTAATTTTATAGGTCTAATAATAAAGCAGTATTATAAAACAGGTATTATGGTTGATGTTGCTCAGAGTTGATGCGAGGATAAAATGAGAGGATTTGTTAGAAAACACTCTGCAAAATCTATTGCATCTAACACAGTGTAAATTATGTGAAAATGATGAGTTCTAGTACAGGAATCTGATCATCGGTGAGGTTAATGCTGGTGAAAGGTCACTGTTACTATCAGAGCTAGGACTCAATCCCAGGACCCCCACTACAAGGGACACCCACCTTTTTTTGGCCACCCCCGAGGCTTACGGAAGTTCCCGGGCCAGGGATCAAATCTGAGCCAGAGCTGCAGCCTAGGCCACAGCTGCAGCAATGCTATATCCTTAACACACAGTGCCCGTACAGAGACAAACCAGATCGTTAACCCACTGCACCTCAGCAGGAGCTCCAGACACCCACTTCATACTCAGCCACAACACAAGGTCTGGGTTTGAAACTCAGCTTGATCACTTATGAACTAAGGCTCAGACAAATTCCTTCATTTCTCTGAGCCTCAGTTTCCTCACAAAGGAGGAGTTATAAAATCTGCTTTGCAGCATTGCCGATAGGATTAAAAGGTACAAGGTATGCAAATGCTCAGCCTAGTCTGGCACATAGCAAATGCTCAAAAAAGGGAAGTTATGATGGTTGTTACCAGTTTGTGCCATTTTCACTGATCCAGACAACACCCAGTTCTAGCAGCTCATGGTCATGACTTGGTTATGACTTCTGGTACCAGGAAGTATAAGAAATACGCAGAATTCATCTCTGGCATCTTCCCACTGCCCTTTCCCAGTGTTTCATCCTCAGATTTCATCTGCTGGGCTGGAAGCTCATGTTCAAATAAGGCCTGGAGTAGCATCCTCAGCATCCTTAGCCTCTTCTTCCTCTTCTTCCATCTAAGCCCCAGCTATGCCTCATTCCTTCTGGACCTGCATCGCTTTCCAAAGTAACAGCTAATTACCTGACAGATGACTAAGCGATGGACTGCAAAAACTGTAGAGTGTCTTGCTCTCCACCACCCCACCTGAGCTACCTCATCTTAATAGGAGACCCAGAGGCACGCGATCTGTGTGTAAGCCATAAGGATGGCCCTGCCTCCCAGAAATCTCTCTCTCCAACTCCATGCCTGAAAGTCTAAAGGACACAGAAAACTAGGAGGTTGGATCAGGTTTTGCATATTATAAGGGAGCATGCACAGGGAAAAAAAAAATCAATTTCCCCTAGCCTGATCTGAAAGAGTATTTTAAAAACTCATGCCTGGCAAGGAAAAACGATGTGGCATGAGAGGGAAAAAAAGGATTGGATTCCCAAAAGAGACACAAAAATAAAACCAATACGTTAGGTAGATATAAGAAGAGACCAAATTTCCCTCTTTAAAAATAAGTAGGAAAATGCAAGGAGAAGAAAAAGGGTTAGGAAAGGCAGGTACCCAAGACCTTGTGATATGCAACAAGATTAGAACTGGACCCTGGACTCAAGGGCTTGGACACCATCTCTCAGCCCCTTAGTTTTGCTACCAAAGAAGGTTACTCAATAGCATCATGACTGTGCTATGCGATTTTAAAATATCCCTTGTTTTACTGAAATTTTCATGTTTAAAAAATATTTTCTCATGTGTAGTCGTGTGTGTGCTTAAATGCAGAAAAAGTAGTGTTTACTTTAAAGGAATGTGTATTTGCAGAATATGGAAAATAACAAGAGGGAACATTAAAGTCATTCACAGTCTCTCTGCCAAAGGATAATCACTGAAGATTTTTCAATGTGTAGTTTCTCTTTCTGATTCCTTCTCTATACATAGCTACACAGATATAGATACAGACATAGAGATGTATTTATACCCACACTTAAATTGAAATAGAGTTCATCTTGTGTGTAAAATTTTGTACTGGGATTTTTTTATCACATAATATAACATTCTTTATAAACTTAAAGACTGTATAGTATCCTAAATATATAGAGGTACTTTATGAAACTCATTCCCATACTGCTGAACATTTAGTCCTTTATGTTATTATCAATTATTATAAATAAAAATATTATGGGATTATCTATGCACTCGTCACAATTTCAATTATTTCCTTTGGATGGGTGGCTCTAAATGGAATTACTGGGTCAACAAGTATTTTGAAGGCTCTTACTATAAACTGCCAACTTTCTTTCCATCTAGTTTATAGCAATTTATCATCCCACCAGAAAATATAAAAAGTTCATCTTATGACACTGCCATCTTGCAATGACTATTATTTTTAAAAGAAGAAAGTTGTGGAACATGTATTTTTGAATCAAAGAAGTTTGTGGCTTCTCAGGCAAATCACTTCAGTAACCATATCCTCTGAATAAATAAAGAAGTAAATATAAAATAACACCAAGGCAATGAAGAGAAGACTGCAGTTGCAAGGAGGTTCTTCTGATCTTTCACCATCAATTCCCTAGGCAGTGAAAATCAGTCAGGGTCCCAGCAGGAAGGAAACTGTGCTCTAAAGTCAGGAGTTGATGAGCAGGTAACAAGTGGCTGTTTACAAAGGAGTAGGGCAGAGTCAAGACTGGTGGGGGGGTGGGTAGGACAGCTTGATGGAGCCACTACTACCCTTAAGCCCAAAGGGGAAGGGGTGTAAGCAGGGTCAGCTGCTGGAGAAAGTAGAGAATGTCTAAACATAAATGCAGCTCAAGAGGCAGGAGCCAGGCAGACACCCTGACATTACTCTCCTCCAGCCCTTCCTACAGCGGCTCCCTTAAACAAACTCAGCTTGATTCCAAAGGGCTAGGCAAGAGAGCCCATTTACTACACATGGAATGAACCCCCTTCCCCTATCCACATGTCAAAGCCCTAATCCCGGTAAGACTGCACTAAAATGGTATTAAGAGGTGGAGCCTTTAGGAGGTACTTGGGTTTAGGTGAGGTCATGAGGATGGAGCCCCAGATGAGATTAGTGCCCTTTACAGGAAGAGGGGGAGACCGGAGCCCAGTCTCTCTCTGCTGTGTAAGATACAGCAAGCAGGGGGCTATCTGCAAGCCAGGAGGAGCCCTCACCAGAACTGACTGGCAACTTGATCTTGTACTTCCAGCCTCTAGAACTGCGAGAAATAAATGCCTAGGGTATTTTGTTACAGCAGCAGAAGCCAGACCAAGACAGTGGCGGATACAGTCGCAAAGTTGAGCCTCCCAGGTCTCAGAGGAGGGAGGTGGGGGTGGAGAGTGAAGGGAGGAGAGGCCAACAGCCCATCTGGCGCTGACAGCTAGGAAGGGACAAGCAGAGTTCACAGTATGACAGCAGTCATGCTGCGCAAAGCACCACGGTAAATAATCCACCTAATGTTGCTGTTTTCTGTGGAATTCTCAAGCAGCAAGTGGGAACATTACCATATAATCATTCCCTTTACTGCAGTAATTTAAAGAATGAAAATCTTGAAGCTTTTTTTCTTCTCAAGAGACTAGAGTATATTTGTGGGTCCAATAATATCTTTGCAAAATAAGAAACATTAACTATATCCTCATATTACCCAGTCAGAGGAATGCATTCTAATAAGCAACTGAGTGCGGGAAAAAACCCTACTGTGACAATTTATTTTTCCAGAGAAGTGCAGGAAACAGTCATGAATGTTTCATTAACCCTTCCTTAATCATAAATGTATATCCATGTCTTAACAAGTTCATGTTTTTAGCCCTGCAACTCTCCAAGCCAGCAAACAACTCTGCAAAATTGTCTTTAATCCCTCGCAAATGACTCAGGAGTCCCACAGAGGTTTTTATCACACATTATTTAGTAAAACCACGGATCTACAAACCAGGAGACATGGAAAACCATAGCAACTGCGGACAAAACTAGAAAGGCAGCCAGGGTTTGAAGGACAACACTAGGAGGGAAGGACGGCTTCCAGCCAGGGCTTCCAACACTGGGAGCTTGGAAGCCCACTCCGTCCCAACCTACATGACTGAACTTGACCTTGCTTTGGTCACCCCTCTCTCCTCTGCAGACACAGAGCAAGAACTTGCAGCTGGGATGGGCTTCAGGAGTTTAACAGGTCTAATCCCCTGCTTGCAGACAAATTAATATCATTTTATACATGAGGAATATGGGACCCTGAGACTTCAAACAGCATGTCCAAGGTCACAAAACAAAGATAAAAATATTAGCACTCAAACCCTGATTTTCCTAACCTAACGTTTTGCCAATTTCAATTTTTGCCTGTGCCACAAATGCGGTGAGAAAAAAGGAAACTCGGATTCTCCATACATCTCTGACAGCATAAATGTGCTGTTATGGCCACTGAAAATAGCATACTGAAACTGAAATTAACCTGTAAAATGGCACTCACTGATAAAGAAATTTCACATTTCATGGCAAAATGTGCCCTTCTGAAAATATATGAACTATATCAGGGGTTGTTTTCTGTGACCATTGCCAACACAGACCCGGTATGTGTGTGTATATATATATATACACACATACATATATACATATACATATACATATATATATATATATATATATATTTTTTTTTTTTTTTGCCTTTTGTCATTTTAGGGCCGCACCCGTGGCATGTGGCGGTTCCCAGGCTAGGGGCTGAATCAGAGCTGTAGCCACTGGCCTATGGCCGCAGCCACAGCAACGCAGGATCTGAGCTGCGTCTGTGACCTACACCACAGCTCACAGCAATGCCGGATCCTCAACCCACTGAGCAAGGCCAGGGATCAAACCCGCAACCTCATGGTTCCTAGTCGGATTCGTTAACCACTGAGCCACGATGGGAACTCCTCGGTATATTTTTCTTCTCTCCAAATCTTCATAAATATTGGAGAATTAGTTCATTTAGTTAATGGTAAATATTTTAAGAATATGAAAGCAGATATCTATTGAATGATGTTAATTAAGCAGAAGAAAACTGCACATGCATAAAGAAGTACAGGCACAAAAGTCCTCTATTTAGAGGAGTTTCCTGGTGGCCTAGAAATCACGGACTTGACCTTGTCACTGCTGTGGCTCAGGTTCGATCACTGGCCCCCCGGGAACTTCCGCATGCCGCAGGCGCAGCCAAAAAGTTTTGTCTACTTAGAGTAAATAGAAGTAAGACTGATACAAAGCTTACGGCTACTTAGTTATTTTCATCATTATCATCAGCTTCGTCGTCATCACCCAGTCGTAGAGCAATCTCCCTGAAGACAGAATTCTCACTTTGGTGGTGCTCATGACCAGGAGAAACATTCATCCTATCCCTAGCTGTATTTAATATTCTGGGATATTAAATAATGTTTGTCATTCGTTCCCTGCTAGGTAAGTCAGGTTTTTTCATCTTTTGGTGAACATCGCAGATTCCCCAGGCCTCACACCTCTAGAGGATGTGAGTCAGTGCTCTGGGAGGAAGCCCAGGCAGCCGTGTGCTGCGAAAGCTCCCCACGTGATTCTGCTGCATCGAAACGCAGATGCCTGGGCTCCATCCCAGAACAACTGACTCAGAATCTCTGGGGATCGAGGCCTAGGAGATTTGTATGGTGAAAAAGCTCCCCTAAGTTGACCTGGATACATACCAAGAAATGAGAATTGCTCTCCTTAGCTGATCGGCTTCCACACCATCCAGGGGGATACACTGGAGCAAAACAATCTATATTAAATGAATATTCTAACATAGACAGGCTCCAGCCATGCCCACAGTTATCTCATTGGCTTTCCAGTCTGGATAAAGGCTAAATTTGTTCCTTAGGGCAGTCATTAAGTGCATTTAAATATACCGTTAGAGACCGTCTGGTGTATCTCTTATTATTTCTTTTTTTTTTTAATGATTTTATTTATTTATTTATTTTGCCTTTTTGTCATTTTAGGGCTGCACCCGGGGCATGTGGAGGTTCCCAGGCTAGGGGTCTAACAGGAGCTGTAGCTGCCGGCCTACGCCGCAGCCACAGCAATGCAGGATCCGAGCCACGTCTGCGACCTGCACCACAGTTCACGGCAACGCCGGATCGTTAACCCACTGAGAGAGACCAGGGATCGAACCCGCAACCTCATGGTTCCTAGTCAGATTCATTAACCACTGCGCCACGATGGGAACTCCCTCTTATTATTTCTTCATATATTCACAAATCACCTTTATGAACACGAGCTTCACACCAAACAATAAAAGGGCACATTTAACAAGGAACACAAACCAAGCAACAGCCTCCATATGAAAAAGTGTTGAATTTTACTGTAAGAATCTTTTTGTTCCCTCTCTTTTCATGTTTAAATCAATCCGAATCTGCTTACAAAATCTTGTGCTGAATTAAGTGAAACATAAAAGAAATATCACATATCATTAAAAGTTTATAAGTTAAAATAACATCAGAGGCAGACTCTAAAATCCAACTAAGATAAGAACAACTTGACAGTTTAAGAAACGTCACCACAGAATGGAGTCCCCAGTCATGATATCTCAAAACTTTAGATGTACAAAATATTAACAAAAGCACCGAGATGGTAAAAAATTAAGAAAAATTAACAAGCGGGTCCTAAGATGTAAAACCTGTATCAAGCAAAACAAACTGCTGTAATATTTTGCACTTCACCAAATAACTGCAGTACACTGATGTATGTACTTTTTCTATTTTCTTTTTCCTCTATGGATTTCTCCTCTCTGCTTTGTGCGGCTGTAACAGTGAGCTACAACAATGTCATAAATTATAGAGTGCGAATGGTGACAACTCCTGTGCTCACAAGGAGGCCCAAAGTGATAATCCCCTATTTCTCAGTTTTAAATACACAGAAAAATGTGCTTCTTGCCTACAAAGTATAACGATGGCAATTGCAAAAACATCTCAGTCCAGCTACCCCAGGACTCGGCTGCAGGTGAAGGAAGGGGAGACGAAATGGGTGTTAGAAAAGACAAAGGCATAACTAAACCATCATTCCATTAATGACAAGTGTAAACACAATAGAGGACCACACCATATTTACTCCAACTAAAATGAGATCAAATCTTTCTCATCCAGCATGTCAGTACAGCGAGTCGTTTCTCAAAAAAACCCAAACAGAACGAAGTGTTAACAGACCAGTACAAAAGCTACTCTTCGCTACAGACACTTCAAAAAATAACCAGTGTAATTCACAGTCCCCATGGACCATCCGTGCTTGAAATAAAGGACCCACTCCATCTCCCTCAGGTGCTGTCATAACATTATCGCTCCCCCATAAGATCAAGTTATTTAAAAGACCACAAAGTCCAAATAGGTCTAGTAGGATATCTCCAGGAGCTCCTGCAGGTCCCAAGCCAAGGTGAAGCAACATTAACTACAGCTGCCTACAGGTACCCTGAAGTCAAATTAGAATTTACAAACAATGGAAAAGTTGACATTAACCAATGGTTTCTAAATTTGTCAATGCCACTAAAAAGCAACAAATAACTCATTTGCATTTCACACCCCCCTCCTTTTGCTCTGCCTCCTTGTCAGCATAATATATTCAGAATACGACTGACAGGGAGAGGGAAGCAAAAAGACTCTCTGCTATTTCTGCCATGTCATTATCTGTTGAATATGCAATAGTTGATTGGAGAGAAGTGACTCCTGCCCACTTTCTGCTACCACCATCCTGGCCTCCTGGAGGACACCCCCAATTTAGCATGCCAAAAGCCTCACTGACCAATGATTATTCCAGGAACACCTCCCCCTTGCAGCTTCCATAGTCAAAGTTGCCCTCACTCCACTATTAAAACCGTGGAGTTATCCTTGGCTCCTTCTTTTCCTGGTGGTCCCAGCTAGTCCCCTGTGATTTCAAAACTCTTCATTCAGGGCCTCTAAGAATCTTCCTTTCTTTTCCTTTCCACTGTTTGGGCTGGGAGTTAATGAAAGATCAGGATTTCTCCAAGCAAACACACGTGGGTGGCATTCTGCGAAACAGATGAGTCTACATGAAGACATAGGTGTATGAGAGCACGACACACCAGGAGACTCCTGGTACCCTGATATTGTTGCATCTCTAGTGGCAAGAAAGGAGGTGAGAATGTGATCTAACAGGAAGGAACTTAGATCCCCCTAGGTAGACACGACCTTTTTCCAGTAGGCCAGCAGGCTGTAGACCTCAGTAATTTGACTAATGCTTTGTCCGTGTACCATTATTTCGTTTTTCTGAAAATTACTTATTTCTCTATATTAACCAATTCGTTTCCCATGGAAATTTTCTTTTAACTTTTAAACATCTCGTATGGAAATTTTCAGGTCTATACAAAAGTAGAGACAACAGTAAAATAAACCTACATGTTCCCAGCACGACAGATATCAACCCATGTCTAACTCTGTTTACTGTCTAGCCCTCTTACCACACCACCTCCCCCGGCACACACAGCTGAATTAACTCATCTGTGATAAGCAGATCACAGATACTATGTCATTTCATATGCATATATATACATGTATAAGTGACTTTTTAAAAGGCTATTTTTTTAGAGTAGTTTTAGCTTTACAACAAAATTGAGAGGAAGATACAGAAATTTAGTAAGTGCCTTCTGCCCTCTCTCCTGCATAAACTCCCCCATTTTCACCCACCAGAATGGTGCATTTTTTACCACTGGCATATAATCACCCAGAGTCTGTGGTTTAAATTAACAGTTCAATTTTTTTTTTAATCTTTTGTCTTTTTAGGGCCGCACCTGCACCCACAAAGGCTAGGGGTCAAATTGGAGCTACAGCTGCTGGCCTACACCACAGCCACAACAACGCAGGATCCAGCCATATCTGTGACCTACACCACAGCTCACAGCTATGCCGGATCCTTAACCCACTGAGGGAGGCCAGGGATCGATCCCGCATCCTCATGAATACTGGTCAGGTTTGTTAACTGCTGAGCCATGATGGGGACTCCAACAGTTCACTCTTGATGGTCTCTGGCCTTCCAGGATCTACGGTTTGGTGTCTGACACTAATTTGTGGGAATTCTCAAGCATTATTTAAAGGACTTTTTAAAAACACAATTATCCTGTTCAAGACAGTTAATAATGGAGCTCCCATCATGGCTCAGTGGTTAATGAACCTGACTAGTATCCACTAGGATGTGGGTTCAATCCCTGGCCACACTCTGTGGGTTAAGGATCTGGTGTTGCCATGAACTGTGGTGTAGGTTGCAGACACAGCTTGGATTCTGCGTTGCTGTGGTGTAGACTGGCGGCTATAGCTCTGATTTGACCCCTAGCCTGGGAACCTCCATATGCCGTGGGTGGAGCCCTAAAAAGACAACAGACAAAAAAAAAGTTAATAATAATTCCTAAATATCCAGGACATCACAATTTTGTATCACTGGCATATATGAAAAACTGAAATCATTTGCTGTAAATTTTTCAAAGAAAATAATACTAAAATTATGGCATGACATGATTGCATTTGGAACACACGGTTTAAAACTTTTTCTCCTTATTAAAAATGGAAATTAGAAGTTATTAGACTCATCTGCTACTTCCACACTGTCAAAAACGGAAGTATTGAGAGAGAATTTTAAAGGAATACATTTCTTACTATATAACTTAAGATCTTTTAATGTCATGCCTACATACTACCTAAATCATCTCAGATTTCACCAGGAATATTTGTTCCACACTTTGAAACACACTGCTGTAGGAAATAGGGAACCACCTAAGAATTCAGGCCTTGAGAGAATTCATAATTTAGGGGAATTGTTCTAGCAGCAGCAAGAACAGAAGAAAGCTGCAGGGGAGGGAAGGAAAGTGGAAGGAAGAGGCACCCCAGCTTACTGAGTCACCCCATTACTTCTGGAGAGCTCAAGGGTTTTTGTGGAGGAATTCACCTAACGTTCTATTGAGGGAACACACACACACATATGCCCTTGATGGAAGAATGGACCTCCTCTCTTGGAGAGAGTTTTCTTTCACTCACCTCACAGCTTCCGGGGTATGGGCTACGTATGAATGTGGAGAGAAGAAGGGGATCCTACATAGCCAGCCAATGAGATGATGATGTCACAGCCAGATGGCCCTCACATCCCACCCCATCATTTTTGTTTGTATGTTTGTTTGTTTGTTGTTTTTTAGGGTCGCACCCAAGGTTTATGGAGATTCCCAGGCTAGGAGTTGAATCAGAGCTGTAGCTGCCAGTCTACACTACAGCCACCGCAGCGCAGGATCCAAGCCACGTCTGCAACTTACACCACAGCTCACGGCAACACCAGATCCTTAACTTACTGAGTGAGGCCAGGGATCAAACCCGAGTCCTCGTGGATGCTAGTCAGATTCGTTAACCACTGAGCCACCACAGGAACTCCCCACCGCATCATTTCTTGAACCTTCACTGTTTCCCAAGCTAGCCCCCACCTCCCCAAAGCCAATCTTCCCCAGAAGGGGCTTTAATGGCAGGTCCCAGATCCTCCTTCCTCCTGAGAGCTCTCTTGTAACTAAATCACCAAGCCTTCAAGAAATGCCAAAATATGACATTTTCCAGAATACTTCTCACCCCCGCCCCCCGCCACACACACATACACTCAAATATCTTCCATGCTCCTCTTTCACTCAAGAGAAAAGTTCACATCTCTCCAGTACCATACAAGGATCTCCCAGATCTGGCTCTTACTGATCTTCCCAACTTTACTCCCTACCGAGTCCAGAGCTCTCTGCTTTAAATTGCCTGATTTCATTGTTGCCATTCAAACATGCCCAGGCACAAAATCATTCATGTCCACCTAACATGGTTTAATAGTACACGATTATTTCACTCAGCATTTGTCTCACCTTCCCAAGGCAAAAGCCAGAAATGTCACATGTCCAAGCTCTTTCTATTGAGGTGTGGGAATGCTTCTTAGCATCTCAGTATTACTCTCTGGTGCAGAGATCACAACAGCTAAGTCCTTTAATATATTCCATTTTGACTTAAACTAGCTAGAGTTGATTCTGTTGTATGCAACTGAAAACCCTCACTGAAGCACCACCCCTGTTTCCTAATTTGGCCCATTTCCTCCACCAGAAATGATCACACCACAACCCTACACATGGCCAAATCTGATCCCTCCATAAAGTTCGACTTTGTCCAAGGTTTCTTCCTTATGTTCCCTCAAACACTCTTTCCAAAGCCACATGGCTCATTTATATTTACTTCACTCATTGCAAACCTAATACATGCTTTTCTATGTTACAGCTACTGTCTTTTGCCATATCCTGTTTCTACAATATGAGTCCCTGTGTTTGCACACTGATTTGGGAGTAAATGAGTTTCTCCTATGGGATACCAAGATGGCTAAGCCAAAACCTATGTTCTCGACAACACACAGGCCAGTGGGAGAAATATATGGACAAACAAAGGAATAAAAAGCAATGGTCCATAACAGGAGGTCTATGGTTCAGGTGGAGGAAGCATGCACATTCCCTGGGGAGGTTCCGGGAAGGTGGGCAGAACAGAAGTGAGGCTTCAAGAGCAGGTGGGAATTCACCAGGAAGGCAAACAGAGAAGAGGGAGAACACCTCCTAACTCTTATACCCCTAGGAGTCCCCCAGTTTAGAAGGTTTGTAGACATTCTATGCTCTTAAATTATTTCTAGTCAGAGCCAGCAATATGGATGTCTAAGAGTTTCAACAACAACAAAAAAACCTTGATCGAAAACCCATAAAAGAAAATGAAGGAACCAAAAGAAACAATTTTTTTTCCAATTCAATGCATCTTCATTGAACTTTTTCTATGTGAAATACACTTTAATACTGTCCCTGCCTTCAAGGTCCAGTGCTTGTTTAAAAGCAATCTAGCTGAGAAGCTACATATATCAATACAAGGAGAGTTAAATAACAATAGAAGACTCGACAGTTCAGTCTAGTAACAGAAAACAAAGATACACATAGCACATGACCAAGTGCCAAAATTAATGCAAACATGAGAATTCTTTTGAAAGAGTGATCACTTTACATTGTCTGAGTCAGGAGAAACTTTATGGAGTTGGACATATAACAGAGAGAAGTGCTAAATGAAAAGCAGAAAAATACAGGACAAGTTCAGGGGTTAGGAAATATCTATTTGGCTGGAATAGAATGGAAGAACAGCATGAATTAAAAAACCAGAAAAACAGGGAGGAATGTTGGTCCACAAACTCTGGAGCATCCCAGGTGAAATGGGAACCTGAACCCTGGACATAGAAAGCAAGGAGAGACCTAAGAAAGAGGCTGATGATTCCAGATTGGGAGGTGGCAGGTTTAATCAGCAAGGGAACTTACCTAGGAGGCCTGTCTTGAGCAGTCACAAGACAAATAGATTTCCACCTGCCAGAATCTTAAAGGTTTATATAGAGAATTGTGTTTAGTCAGGGTCGCGGTCCAGATGGTCTCATCAGCACATTATGATCTCAAGGTTGTGTCCCTGAAAATGGCTCCTGCTGTAGGAATGGTGGGCAGAATATGCATTCTGGGGATAGGGGAGATGGATGAGGAGTTTCCGATTGCCTGGTTTGGCTTGTAGATCAACCACCAGTCATGTCCTCTTGATGACCTCCTGCAACTAGGGGTCCCTTCTGAGGGTGTGGCATAGATACACGCGTGCACACAAAGGACAGGAACCACCTACTGAGCATCTGTTACCTGTAAATTACGCAAGTCCCCATAAGTTATCTAAATTAATTCTCGGATCAGAATACAAGGGGATTGGAGAGGTTAGGCAGTTTGTTCAAGGTCAGTCTAGTAATAGACAGATACAAAAGTCAGTCATGGCTCCTGACCTCCAGGGCTTACAGTCTAGCATCCTTGGGGCTTGTAAGTGGATGGGCTGAATTCGTACCCTGGACTCCCGAGCTCAGGTTCATCGTGCTCCAGTCCTCCTCTGTTCCTATCTAGCACCCAACTAGGTCAAATGTTAGAAAACCTCACTCCCTCTTCACCTCATATTTTTTAGTCACTGCATTAACCTATGGCAATGATTCTTGAACCAGCTTGTGTATCACAATCACCTACCTGCTGTACTTTTTAAAAGTACACATGCCTTGGACCCAGCCCCCAAAACCTGAATTGGAGCCAAACATCTGTATTTTTTAAATATTCCACAGGCGATCCTGATATATAGCCAGAGTTAAGAACTTGATAGATACTCAATAGTCTAAAACATGCCCCAAAACTTATTATCTAAGATTTAAATGAAGACCACACACACAAATCCTTTATTCTACCTTATAAGCAATCCAGGCAAGTGATCTAATAATGATGCTAATGATAACAGTAACTTTAATAGCCACCTTGTGTTGACTGTCTACTCTGCCCTCAGGCACTGTGCTAATTTTTTACACATATCATCTGACTTAATTCTCACATAATCCAAAGAGGAAAAAACTTTTAATATGCCTATTTCCAAAGTCATAAACTAGGCAGAAGGGTTGGAATTCACACCAAAGAATGCACTGATTCAAAATAAGTGATCTTAGCCACTTCACTACACTGCCTCCCCAAACTAATGATATTCATTTATTCACTGCATATTTGATCAAGCACCATCTCTATGCCAGATACTGCATCCTTAGTCACATACAGCATAAATCAATATTCATGCACTCCAAAGTAACATTATATTTACTAAAGCTCTAAGGGATAAAATTTGTCACAGATACTGTACCAAATAGGCTGAAAACAGAATGAATAACAAGCTTTGTTACCCAGCAACTTAACAAGGTAAAGATTTCACTATCAGAAAATTAGGATTTTCTGGGGAGGAGAAAGATGTAAACTATAGTTATGGAAACACATAAATGAAGCTTTAAGGCAGTAGACTGTGACTCTGGTTTCCACAGAAAAGAGGGCCCTCAAAGTCTGAGTCCTGTTCATTCTCATTCATTTCCAAGAGCCAAAAGTTCATCATCAGATCAACTTTTTTTTTTTTTTTTTTGTCTTTTTAGGGTCACACCCGTGGCATATGGAGGTTCCCAGGCTAGAGGTCGAATCAGAGCTGTAGCTGCCGGCCTACACCACAGCCACAGCAACGCAGGATCCAAGCTGTGTCTGCAACCTACACCACAGTTCACGGCAATGCTGGATCTTTAATCCATTGAGCCAGGCCAGGGATTAAATCCGTGTTCTCACAGATACTAGCCAGATTTGTTTCCGCTGATCACCTTTTTATTAATCCCCCAAGAGAAACCCTCTACACATCACTTAAACCTGTTGGAGTATCACTTGGTATTGATATTTTTCAATACACTGCTATAGAATATCCAAATATCCTAAAAGAATAAATCTTTTCAAAAGGGTAAGTCATGTATTTCTTTCTCTCCTAAACATGTTAAGCCTGTGGTTATTTCAGTATTTTGAGGGCCGTAAGTTCCACTGAGAATCTAAAGAATCTTATGAGGACTTTCAAACACACACACACACACACACACACACACACACACACACACACACGCCCATTCACATGTCTTCACATCAAGAATCTCTCCTCTTAACAATGATTTAATTTGTTCCTTTTGTATTTAATTTTAAAAAATTAAGTGCTATTTCAGTCACTGGGAGTTCCTCCATAAACAAGAGGGAGAGACATTCCTGTCCCAAAGGACCTCTACAGTCTGTATCCACAGTCTAACTATCTTACTTATTACCAGGTTTTGACAAAGAAAACAAGTAAGAAGTCATATCATCAATTAACAGCAGCACATAAACTAGGAATGACTAGTTGTGCAGGGATGGTGAATATCTGGTACCAGTTGGAATGCAAAGCTGAGTGAGAGATCAAGGAAATTTCAACCATAGGTGATGGGAGATAGTCAAAGAAGGGGAGCAGCTTGTAGTCTGGAAAATCTGGTCATAGGTAGTAGGGACCAGGCAAAGGGACTGGCCCATTGACAGATCTCCAGTCCCTAAGAAGACATGGCTCAGGGTTTAAAGCAAAGCACCACTCTCTAGCACACAAGGCAAGACACCAAAAGAGGGATGGAGACAATGGGACCTCAGAGACCCAGATCCACTCACTGACACTAAGATATAGAAGGGGCTTGGTTAAATGGAAACAGGCAAGACTCCACTTGTAATGGGCACAAGATCCGAATAAGACTCACAGGGCGCTGCACCTGGAACCACTGGCCTACTGCTTCTCCACCCCATCCAGTTCCCAGTCCCCAAAAGACAGAGGATGGGTGCTCGGGACCATGGCAGTGGTCAAATCTACAGGTGAGGGCCAAGTGGTTAAATCCAGCTGCAGAGATTAACAATCTACAGGGACTAGGAGCCAAAAAGATCATTACAAATAATAGCCATGTGTCACTATCTCCTTTTAGCTTGAAATTCTGGGATGTAATTCTACAGAAACAAAAAAGGATGAAAAACTAGAATAAAAAGCAGCTGAATGCTTGGGAATTTTTGTATACTGAATGTCAAGGCACCTTGGAATTTAGAAATTACATAAAGGAGATATTTGGAATATCCAGGTATTACTGTGCCCCATCAGACATTGGCAGTAATAATGACATATTTCCTGGTCAGAGCAAGTTCTTCACAGCAGGTCATTCTATATACACTGCAGTATTTCTCTCCATCCTCTCTCTGTAACAGAATTCTGTGCTATACACCACTTATGCTGAGAGTGTGCTGAAGGGTAGAAAAATAACCAAGCTAAAAATGATAAACAACTAACACGGCTGATGGCTTGTCTAGGCCATTGGGGGGAAAAAACGTCAAAACATGTTTCCTTCACATTTTTACATATCCATGGGTTCACAGCAGTTAAACAGAGACATTTCTAGACCTTAAAGGAGCAGGATAAAAGGAGGTGCTCCTTTCTGGAGTCCTGGAGATATTCTATGTGCCTCTCTGTCCTCTCTGTGGTCCAGAGGTTGATCTAAGTACCCTCCAACTGCCCGACCCTTTGTCGTGTTGTTCAGCCAAGAAAGCACCAGCCTGCAAGAGGTGAGAGGGAGAGAGGAGAATGCTACCAGGATATCTGTACCCCAGCTCCCTCTCTAAAAGGTCATCATGGGTTGCAGGGCCCTTCCATTCAACACAGGTCCCCATCAGGCAGCCCTCTCCACACAGGCATCCCTCTTTCCCCTGTTTTAGGAACTGATTCCTTCTCTTCCATCCTCACAGCTACTCCTACCAGCCCTGAGGCTTTTTGTTTTATCTACACCCTGCTCATCCCTCCTCTAATTATCCATTAGGAGTGTGTATCTGTTTCCTGCCAAGGCCTGGACTGAATATCATCATTCCATGGCACCCCTCCAGTGGATCGAGTGGGGAGGGTACCGTGACCTCCACTGGCAATGCTGTTTGGGTTGGTACCAAAAAGCTACAATCCTGGGTGCAAGGGAAGTGGGTATGTTATTTCTCCTTGGCCAAGCATCCTGAGGGCAGAGCCAAAGCTCTCTCTCCCCTAGATAAGCTCAACAAGTGCAGAAATTTCAGTTTCTGGTTATTGTGAGAACAGTCATTCCACATAAGCCACCAGCAACTCCCCAAAATAGAGCATCCAAGAGAAAGATCTAGAAAGCTGGAATTAGGAGGGGTTTGAAGCTCAGTTTCTTCCCATTTGGGCTTTTTCCTAGTGTACCTAGAGTATTTCTCACAATTATATAATAAAAATTTTAAAAACTGGTTTTGTACTTTTCACATGTCAGATTATCAAAAGAATTAGACTAATATTTCTGCAGCATACTCAAAACTCCAAAACAATTTCAGTTGCTCTGCAGGATGTTATAACCTCCTGGCAGCTTCTTTTAAATTCAGTTTTTTTTTATTTTTGGTTCCCAAGAAGTAATCAGAGACTTTATGT
The DNA here is from genome assembly GCA_004024745.2 of Catagonus wagneri. Lineage (NCBI taxonomy): Eukaryota > Metazoa > Chordata > Mammalia > Artiodactyla > Tayassuidae > Catagonus > Catagonus wagneri. Next base: position 4,275,802 of record PVHT021183527.1, on the reverse strand, counting down.
TCAGCTCTTACTGAAGACAGGAATAAGTAGTAATATCATCTTAAAAGGTAAATGGTTACTCATTAAGCATAAATCCAAGTAACCTAATATGTTAAAAAAAACCCTATTGATGTCTTATTAATGCTATAGCAGAGACCCTTAGAAAGGTCCATCTAAAGACATTCATGCAGAAATGTTGGAGACAAGCATGGTTTACCGACAATGGGATGGAACCCAGTGATGCTCAAATCCCTGCTGGAAAGAGGCATCACTACAACCACAAGTGCATTTCCAAGGCCACTGGGAGAGGTGTGCACCGAATGTTGTAGAAGCCTCAGTAATATGAACAACAGAAGATGAGACTATGAGACCCACTGAGTCACTATTAAAGCAATATTAAAGTCCATTCTCTGAAAAGGACAACAGCAACACCAGTATCAACATTCCAATGATTTAAGTTAAAACTAGAAAAATTTCATTAGCATTTAGAGACACTATTGATAGCTAAGGATGATATATGGTTAAAATTCCACAAAAACTCAGACTTCCCTTGTGGCTCAAGGGGTTAACGATCTGGCATTGTCACTGCTGTGTCTCAGGTCGATGCTGTGGCAAGGGTTTGATCCCTGGCCTGGAAACTTCCAAATGCTACAGGCGGCCAAAAAACAAAACAAAGTTCTACAAATACTATTCTCAGGCACCATGCCAGGCACAAATGACTCAAAATTACAGACATCTATACTTTGCCACAGGATGAGACAACATCTTCTTCTTCTACCACCTTAATAGACTTATTTCCTTTTAATTTGCAGATGCAGGAAATTGAGAATCCTTCCTAAGGAGAGAAGCTGACTTCTGGAAGGAGGGTTTCCCCAGTGTGACCAGAAGATAAGGGGCCAGGAGCTTAATACACCCAGCTCATAAGGGAAGCCACCTCCTCCTCTCTCTCCACCGCTTTTCCTCCTTCACTAGAAAAGGCTAAGTTTCCAGATACCAATTGCATCTTAGTAGAGGTGTTTATGTGTCTCTCTCTCACATGCACATGTATACACACACACACATATGCGCGCACACACACACACACACACACACACACACACACACACCCGATTCTCAAAGCTATCTTTTTATTTTTTTTAGGGTGGCACTCATGGCATATGGAATTTCCCAGGCTAGGGGTCAAATCAGAGCTTGTAGCTGCTGGCCTACACCACAGCCACAGCAACTCCAGATCCGAGCCGTGCCTGTGACCTATAGCACAGCTCATGGCAATGCTAGATTGCTAACCTACTGAGCAAGGTCAGGGATGGAACCTGCATCCTCATGGATACTAGATGGGATTCCGCTGAGCCGCAATGGGAACTCCTCTAAAAGCATCTTATTTAATCTCTTCTTTCAAAAAAAAAAAAAAGTCTTCAAGGAGATTCCTGATGTGGCTCAGTGGTAACAAACCCAACTAGTATCCATGAGGATGCAGGTTGGATCCCAGGCCTCTCTTGGTGGGTTAAGGATCCAGCATTGCCCTGAGATGTGGTGTAGGTTGCAGATGTGGCTCAGATCCTGTGTTGCTGTAGCTGTGGTGTAGGCTGGCAGATGCAGCTCCAATTTGACTCCTAGCCTGGGAACTCCCAAGTACTTCAGGTGCAGCCCTAAAAAGAAAAGAAAAGAAAAAAGCCTTTGAGCACAGAATCCATTCAAGATAAAATTTAGACTTGAAGGAAAGGAGAAGGGAGAAGTCTCTTTTGGGTTCTGAGGATAATCCTTTTACCAAAGCTGTGATTTGTGAATTAAGGGCACTGCTAAAAATGAAGTTTATCATCTTCTTCCATGATTTCAGGAGGAGGTGGAGGGGCCGGGGCACTGGATGATCTGCACTTTACAGTTTTGACTTCCTTTTGCTCTCTCTAGTGGAGAGTATGGGTTTGGGGGAAGCAGACAGAGCTGGGTTCAAACTCTAACCCTGACACCTGTTAGCTGTGCCCTTGAAAAGGGTAGCCCCTCTGGAGCCTCAGTTTCCTCATCTGTAACACACTGATAATAACACTCACTTCACTAAGAGGTTGTGAGTTTTCATGAAATCATACACACAATTACCTCGTACAGTGTAAAAATGTGAGACAGCTGTCACATAGCAGTATTAGCATGATTCAGAATTCATAGCCCGGGAATTCCCGCTACGGCACAATGGGATTGGTGGTATCTCTGGAGCACTGAGACACAGGTTTAATCCCTAGCCTGGCACAGTGGGTTGAGGATCCTGCATTGCCACAAGTGTGGCTTGGATTTAAGACTTGCCCCAATAACTTCCATATACCCGACGTGTGGCCATCAAAAAAGAAAAAAAAAAGCCACAGGAGAACTCACTCCTTCCTAAGGTAGGACATAGGCTAAGATTCCCATTCCTGGTTTTCTTCTGTAATAAGTTTTCATGTGCCAGATATTCTATGTGCTATCAGTTTTGCATGCAAGAGCTTTACATAAAGTATAACAAAGATCTTTAAGACAGATCTCTATACACAAGTACATTAAGACACTTCACCTCCACTTTCCCTTCCTTATCAAGTAATCATACCTGAGTTGGGAATAGCACCCAGCTCTAAAGTCACAAAGCAAACCCCCTGTCTCCTCTCTCCTTCCTTTCTGGGAGACAGAGCTAAGTCACATCTAAGGGAACAAATTTTACACTCCCAGCAAATATAATCAGAATGTAACAGAAGTCCAGGTGAGTAATAAGGCCATTAAAGACAGCTTTATCAAAGACCACACAAGAGACTGAGAGTGGAATTAACATCGAGTGTGGCCTTTGGTTCTCTAACAAGCACAATTGCGTCCTCTTCTCTTCTCAGGTAAGCCAATATTTAGAAAGGAAAAGAAAAAAAATCAGAGATGTCTTGGACCATGGTAATCAGAAAATCTGTTTCAACTAGAATTCAATTGCATCACCATCAGAAGAATCTCCCAATGGGAAGGGGATAAGATGTCCTCAATGGAATACAGTCTGAACTCCTCCTTTGGATGAAGGTCCCACCAATTCCAAACTTCATTCTCCTTCCCATGCTTCATAAACCTAAAGGAATTCCTTCCACATGGGTAAATTTCCAGGACTACAGGGCCCAGTGTCCAGAGGTAGCAGGTGATGGCAGCCTACTCCCTCTCCCCCAGTCCTACAAACACAACTGGCAGCCCCCTGTAAGTGCAACTCCATTTGTCCTTTAGAGATTTTAGCCATTAAAAAAAATTAGAATTGAGAAAACTTGATAGCAAGTTGATATTGTGATAGTTCAGTGCACGATTATTTTTCCTCTTCTTTCATCTTTATTGATTTTGCAAGCATTTTTGATCTGTGATGAGTGGGGAACTGAAGAACACGAACTGATTCTTCACCAAAGACAGTTGGAGAAGCATCACCCTAAACCTGTGTGCACAGCATTGGCTGTTCATGGGATTCTAAGGGGGGAACTTTAAAAAGTACTGATGTCTAGGTCTCCATCCCAGAGAATCTGCTTTAATTGGGATGGAATGCAGCCTCTGAATTTGGATATTTTTTTAAGAACTCGCAGGTATTTCAAATATGCAGCAAAGTATTTGAGAACCACTTTCCCCATACTTTTAAGAGATGAGGGGATGCATCAGGGGTTAGTAAACTGGAAACACACAAAAGTAATTATTTTATGTTACTTTTAAGTTCACAGCTTGATATTTTCATCAAGTAAACACATCCTCAGAACCAGCACTCAGATCAAAAAACAGATAATGCACAATATTATTTGCCATGTGTTATGAAATCTTAAAATAGCTTCCCACTGGGAGGAAATAAAGATAATGTACTCCGCCACTATGAATATGGTATTTATCTTGGTTTATAGTGGATCCAGTTTAAGCTGGGAGATTTCAAAGAATAGAAAGTACAATAATTCTTTCTGGTAAAGACAGCAGACTGAATACACACATATCTGTTTGTTCAGGAAATTCTACTAAAATGACAAGAAGTGAATTTTTAAAGGCATAAACCCACAAAAATCAGGAAATCGAACGATAACAAAGTTTTAGAAGCTGGAAAGTAGTAAATGGCTTGTCGGGCTTGAGGAAACTGAAACTAAAATTGAGGGTAGAAAAAAATGTATATTAGACCAATTTACAACACAAAATGTTCCAAATTTACCAGCTACTAACTTAAGAGGAATGACGGTGAGGCTGGCATCTACAGCTTTGGTTAAGCCTGTTTAAGAAGACTCACGACTTCTTAATCCCCACCCTTACTCCACACAGCATTTGACTGTACCTCCCTCCCTTCACTCTGGCAAAGGCCAGAGCCTTATTCTCTGGAAAGGCACAAACAGAAGTCTACAGGGCCCTCCAGGCCTGGTTGAAGACCGAGGTACCCAAATCAAGGAGGAATTAGGAGGCCCAGCTTCCTTTCTACTTAGTTCCCAGGATGCTAGCAGCCAGTCAGGAGATTAGAAAAACCTTCTACAATCCAAAGGAACAAATCTTACCAAAATGACACTGAAAGTTCCCAAGGAAACAGCCCAGCTACTTGACAATAAAGTCATAATAGACAAGCCTTGGTTGGGAGATAATTCTCCCTGGGTCTCTCTTGCATTTCTGAACATCTTGTGCAGGATCTGACAACTCTTTGTCCTGGACCACCTTTCCAAGACCCAGGATAGTGAAAAGTCTGTCTCCCTGTAAAATAGAAGGCAGGGGTTTTTTGCTAATGTCTCACTCTGGAGCAAAGATTCGGTAGGCTTGCTTGTAGGTCATTATAAATGACTGGAACTTCCTAAGCTCTGGAATCCTCAGCTATGATTCATTTACTACATAGTGAGGACCCACCTTGCTTGCTCTGTATTGTCCCTGTGAAACTTTTGGAGCAAGGAAAATTACCATGAGCATGAAGCTCATGCTGCTTGCTGAACTGTGAGTAATAACGTCTTTTGTGTCTGACCCAGGAATCTCAAGTCTTTTGGTAGCATCCATGCAAATGTAGGAATCTAACTTGTCAGCTCAAAGGTGAGGTATGACTTTTCATAGCTCCTGACATCCTCAGTCATTCTCCCAGCTCCCAAATAGTTTTGGAATCCTCTACTTCAGAATATATGCAGATACACAGAAATGACAAAACATCCAAGAAGACTGGCTAACAATAATAAAAAAAAAAAAATTAAAAAGCACCTCGGAGAAAATAGCCCATTTAAGAAAAGAAAACTTCAAAAAAACAAAAAACAAAAAACTATGAGTAATATCTTCAGGGAATATTAAAAGAAACTATCATATCCATAAAACAAGAACAAGATGCCATATTTTTAAAATAAATATTAGAAAAACAAAAGAGAGCTATTATACATTCAAATGAAAATTTAAGTGAAAAACTTCATAGAACAGTTTGAAAATAAAGTTAAGAAAAGATCATACAAAGCACAGCACACAGATAAAGAGACGGAAAGCAGGAAAGAAAAGATTAGAATCTGGGTACTTCATCCCAGCACAAGCCATTAATTCAGCCACCCCATCTCTCAACTCCCTGCTAAGAAAGAATAAATTTCCTCAACGCTTAAGCCAGTATCAGCTGATTTTTCTTTACTTGCTGCCAAATTCTTCCTGAGGAGACCTTGGGAACCAGTGTGCTCTGGAAAAGAATAAACTAGATTGTGGTCTGCAGCAGGGGATAAAAGGAAGCTGTGCCTTTATCAAAACATGTCTTCTTCCAAAACTTGCTCTTTTGCCATATTTGTAATGCAAACATTGGAGATACTCACAGCTATGCTATTTCCCTTTAGCAAATAACTCCACACGCCACAATGCTCCCAACTCCTGATTTGTTATTATGTATATGAATGTCACCTAAGCAGAACACCTCTTCTGGGAGCTTTTGCAAAAGCATGAAAGTTTGCAATGTCACACTGTACACGGGGAGGAAAGTAGGTTGTGTGTTTTTGTGATGAAAGTAGCTTGGCAGAGCCATGTAACTTGCTTCATGTAGTACACCTAGAATATTGCCAATGATCCAACAAGAAACTTTTTTCTATTGCCTTGAAAGTCGGTTGCTTTAGAGACAGTGGAGGGCACACGGAGCTCTCTTTGGCTAATATCTTTTCAGAAATCTTAACTTGAAATCTTTGAATGGCATTTGGGAGGACATTTGCATCATCTTTGAGAGAAAAGTGAAACCCATCCTTAGTTGTTCATAAAAAGAAGTTGATTTTTCACTTGGCTTACTTTATAGATATGAACAGAATACAATATTCCATTGAAAGTCTTAAAGTCACTATTATAAGGCAGCTGAAAACCACAAGGTCTTTTGAAAACAGAACTCCTCAGGAAAATAAGGATCCAGATTAACATGTCATAAGACATCTACAGAGAAGAGACTTGTGTTTGCTTAAGGGGAGGGAGGATTGAGAAAGCGATTTAATGGGAGTTTGGGGTTAGAAGATACAAACTATTACATATAGAATGGATAAACAATAAGGTCCTACTGTATAGCACAGGGAACTATATTCATTATTCTGTGATAAACCATAATGGAAAAGAATGTTTTTAAAAAAATACCGTATATATGTATAACTGAATCACTCTGCTGTACAGCAGAAGTTAACACTTGGAAAATCGACTATATTTTCAATTTAGAAAGATAAAAGAAAAAAAGTCAAATAAAAAAATAAAAATAAAATATCTGTGCAGACAATCTGGAAGTACCTATATACACAGCAAGATATATTTGAAGGCTAGTTCCACTTAAACAATCTTAAAATTGAAATATAGATTCATCATTTTTTTTTCTTTTCTTTTTTTTAGGGCCGCATCTGCAGCATATGGTGGTTCCCCGGCTAGGGGTTGAATCTGCCACCTACACAACAGCCATAGCAACACAGGATCTGAGCCTGGTCTGCGACCTACACCACAGCTCATGGCAATGCTGGATCCTTAACCCACTGAGCCAGGCCAGGGATGAAACCTGCATCCTCATGGATGCTAGTCAGATTCATTTCCACTGTGCCACAACAGGAAATCCAGATTCATCTTTCTTTCTTTGCTGATCTTGGATGAATGGTACAGATCTTGCCTCAAAGATGATCTCAAGGACTTGAGTACAAACGAAATGATGTGACACTAACTAATTCAACTTGAAGAGTCTCTAAGAAGTCCATTGTTTCTTAATACAAACCCACCTCTTCCTGCCAAATAAGATATGAGATCTCTAATTCCGTTTGCTCTCTTGTATTCTTGCGAGTTGGAGTATTTAGAAAGTGTTAATACTTTAATCAAGCTGCAGTCAGCTGGATAGCAAAGATGAGTTGCATATTTCTATTCATAAGACCACTCTAAAATTTCAGCTTCTTATTCAATCCAAACTATAAGAGCTTTCTCACTAAAATAAAATTTTCGAATAAAACTGAAATTCACTTTCATTTTAGTGAACAGATTTTGATTATTTCAGTTTTCCAAATATTACCATTAAATTTTTCTTACATTCTCATAAAATAGAAAAAAAGAGATACGATTCATTGGAATTAGCATTTTTATAGTCTGTCCCTGTAGAGTAATAAGTATCTAGTGTAATGAAAAGAACTGCTGAAAATGTTTGATGTATATGTACACAGGGGAGGGGCGTATTTATAGTTTCATTCAGATTTTCAAAGATTTCTATGTCCCTCCAAAATGTTAAAAAGCAGAAACACTAAAAACTACATTTCAACACTATAGAGTAGTCTTCTGAGAGAATATGCAATTACTATGTCAAGTCATAGGTCATTTCTAACATGAATTTAATCCAACGTCACCTTAAAAACCAGTAATTAGTTTTCGAATGTGATCTGATCCAAACTCTAAAAAAACTGGTGAGAAAGTTCCTATAAAATTGAAACGATCTCTTTTCAAGTTCAGTGCATTAAAAGCCTACTTAAGAGACATGACAACTAAGTGCAATGCAGTACACTGGTTTTGATTCTGGAACAGAAAGAGAACTTCAGTGAGAAAACTAGTGAAGTCCAAAGAAAGCCTAGAATTTAATTAATGGCGATGTACCAATATTGGTTTATCAGTTCTGACAAATACGCACTATTAATATAAATTGATAATAATAGGGGAAACTGGGTGACAAGTATATGGGAACTTTATGAATCATCTTTGCAACTTTTCTGTAAGTCTAAAATCATTCCAAGTAAAACATTGGGGCTTTTTTTAAGTCTACTCTAAATTTTTAACAAGATTTAATCACTCAGCAAATATTTATGGAGTGCACAGGCACTGGTCTGTGTGATGGGTACACAGTGCAGAACAAAACAGATCCATCCCTTCCCTTAAGAAGCTGAGAGAGTAGCGGGCAGGCACACGTTAAGCAGTTCCAAGAATCAACATATATTGTAATTGCAATTTGCAGTAAGTTCTATAAAGGAAAAGTACATGAGAAGAGAGAGGAGTAAAGCTGAAAAGGCCTCCCTGAGGCATGGCGAGGAGCCAGCCAGGTAATAACACCATGGAGAGAGGAGCTTTGCTCATCAGTCTGGAGGAAGGAAAGGACCTGGAGAATGTCCAGCAGGACCAGAGCATCTTGAGGGCGAGGAAGAGCGGTGCAAGCAGAAGAACCCAACCAGGTAGGACCTCAGAGGCTGGGCTCAGGGTTTTACAGTTTTCCAGAGAAATATGAGAAGCCACTAAAGACTTTAACTAGAGGAATGGCATGATCCAAATAATGTTCTTCGAAGAGCACAATGACTGCTACGTGGATATAGACTAGAAAGGTGCAAGACAAGAAGTTCCCACTTCAGGTGGTCACATTTTTTTTTTAATTGAGAAGAAAATGTGCTTACCCTTTAGATACATGTGTTCTAAAATGGCCCTGGGAAATCATATTTCATTGTAGATGTGCATATTGCTTCTTTAGCATCTGCCACCATAACTCCAGCAGGGAAGATCATGCTCCAAATGGTTCCCAGCTACCAGATCTGAATCTTTTCTCCAGAATGCCTAGATTAAATGTGAGCGTGAACAAAAACACAGGATAGATACCAAAGTATTGACCTGGTGCAAGGCATCAGCAACAAAAACCTGCAGACTCCACCGCTCTCAGGAATCTTAGTTTTCACAAAAGATAACAAATTCTTAGTATGTCTGTTTTTCAGGATCATAAAACCATTATGGACCCTCACTAGTGCCATCACTGTGTTAGCCCACAACTAAATATAGAAAATCCCAGACTGCGGAACAGTGTAATTTTTGATCCCTGTTTGAAATATACAATGTTAAATGTCATCCTCAATTACTATACACTGAGTCTGAAGGAACGGGTATGTTGCCCTTTCTGACCCTGAAAAAGAAATATGTATTCCAAATTTGAAGTAACCAGCAGCACTTAAATGAAATTTAATAAGCAGTCTGCAATGCCGGGTCAGTACTTGTAAAGAGAACTCCCTATAGACCTATACACTAAATGAAGACTTGGACTGTCTCAGTTTGTAGGCATACACTATCTATATCCTCAGTAAAAGCCATCTAGATACATGCTAAGGACAGTCAGACCCAGAAGAAAGAAAAGATGGATCTTGATTGAAGCCTGTGATTTAATATGAAAAACTTTTTATGCACAGCTCTATGAACCAAATAGCTATCAAGTAGACTGTCCAGAAATCACTCATGTTCTCTGAAAACTAACTCTTGCTTTAGGTCAATAGGGTTATAGGAGAAAGTCTCTAGCAGCTGTGATTGCATTACTTGACCCTGCCCCAGACCACCACAGTCAATAGGCTCAATCAGAGTCTGCCCTTGACACACACTGAGCTTAAGAGTCTTTTTCCCCAAAAATCTGTATTTAGAAGTACGATTCTTGCTCAATCTGTCTGATCTCTTGAATAGAAGACATGTAAACACTAGAACTGCTTGCAGAGGCTATTTTCAACCGTTTAGACAAGGAGTAGAGAAAGCCGGCCTGCAGCAAGAGACAAGGATGGAGAGCATGCACCAGAAAAAGAGTTGAAAGACAGAAAAAGAGGGCTTCCTTTTTTTCCTACAACACTCCAGGACCTGACACTAGCTTATCCCACCTCACCTCTGCCCTTAAAATGCATGGAATACTCCCAGTACCCTTTCAATCACTTCCAGTTCAAATGGAATCTTGTGACTAGAAACTAAACAAGCCCTCACTAACCCTCCAGGTCTCTCCATTTCATTTAGTCTCAAAGAATTGAGAACTGATTTGCCCAAATTCTTTAAGCCAAGATCTCTGAAAGGGAATTTAATTCCAGCCTCTCCAAGCAGACAAATGCAACAAAATGAAAAATGCTTATCCTAAAATGTCAAGTGGGAAAGAAGCAGTGCACAAAATTGTCTGTATCAGAATTATGACTACGCTCTACTTTATAGTTGTCAATAAATCACGATGTGAAGCACCATACGCACAAGGAAGATTGGAGAGAAACTAACCAAAATAATAGTAGTCACATTAGAGTGACAGGATTATTTTTCTTTTTCTCTTTTTTCCTCTGTCTTTAAGCAGTTAAATATTACAAAACATAATACAGTTATCACTTTGAAGACTATGTAAATGTTTATAAAATAGTGATGTATTTTTTTTAAAAGTGGAACATACTTAAATGTTTGCCACTATTTAAATAGCCCAAAAAGCAACAGCCCCTTTAAGACTCCATATGTAAAAGGAACAAAGAAACTTCCAACAGACTGGTCCCGAATTAATCCTCATCCTTCACTTCTTCTCCACCTGTTTGCCCTCCGTATCTTGTATGACCCCAGCCCAACCCATGCTACCCAACTTCAGCTGGGGTTCCACCCTTTCCCTCCTCCAGCCTCACCCCTCAGCCTCCATACTCCTCTCTACTTTGATGGCTGAGTATCTGCATCTCCAGACAGGCAGACACATCCTGTCAACTGTCAACGAGGCATGTGGAACTTCCCAGGCTAGGGATTCAGGAACTGAACCTATTCCACAGCAGCAAACCAAGCCACAGCAGTAGCAATGCCAGATCCTTAACCTGCTGAGCCACCAGGGAACTCCTGTTTCCTCTTTTTGGATCAGCCCATTGGGAATAACCTCATCGCAAATGGCTCCAGCCCATTTTACCTTTTTTTTTTTTTTAGGGCTATACCCTCGGCATATGGAAGTTCCCAGGTGAGGGGTTGAATTTGAGCTGCAGCTGCTGGCCTATTCCACAGCCACGCAATGCAGGATCCTTAACCTACCGAGCGAGGCCAGGGATCGAACATGCATTCTCATGGATCCTAGTCAGGATTGTTAACCACTGAGCCACAAAGGGAACTCACGGCTCCAGTCCATTTTAAACTATCCCCTGGGGTGATCCAGGTAAGCCAAAAATAGGTAAGAAGTAGAAGGTAACAGCCAAAAAAAAAAAAAAACCATTGTGAACTTGGCTAATTTGTAGATTAACATTGCTGTTGACACCATTTTCAGTAACTATTCAAAGTACAATGCTTAATAGGAAAAAAATGTAAATAGTAAACCATGTATTTACAAGAAAAAAGTGAGCAAGGCCTTTTGAAATCAGGAAGTCAATTCTACTGGTTTCCTCCATGATCACAACAGCTCCCTACAATGAACTGGGCATTGGGTCAGACATCCTATACACGTTATCTTATATAACCCTCCCATGACCTGGCACGCAACTGTTACTATTTCCACTTTACAAGAACAAAACTGTTGATCTAAGAGGTGAAGTTACTTATGCAAGTGTCAAAGGCTAATAAGTAGCAGAGCAGGGTCTCGTGGTCTTTCCCTTAGAACTTATAGCCTCAAACAGGTCTTAGACAGGCTTTCTAAACCATTTCTGACCCAATGTTAAACCCACATTAGGACTAGTATTTTATAATACAAATATCAAGTTTACATGTAAATTTATATATTAAATTTAAAAATACATATCAGAATCAACATTGTAAAAACTACATTATATAACATCAACAACATATACAATAGCACTCTATACCAACATAACCCTTATAAGTTATAGTTTAAAACTATCCTACAAAGACTTCTTATTACATATCCATGATAATTATAACTACCTGTCATATACAAAGAAGTATAAAGATTATTATCAAGGTATAAAGAGAATATGAACTGGGAAAAAATATTTTTTTGCATTCATTTCACTAGTATGAGACAATTTTATAATCTACTCCAGTTAGAGTGCTTAGCTATTATATTAATATTTTACCATGGGAGTTCCTGTCATGGCACATCAGAAACAAATCCAACTAGGAACCGTGAGGTTGCGGGTTTGATCTCTGGCCTCACTGGGTAAATTAAGAATCTGGCGTTGCTGTGAGCTGTGGTATGGGTCACAGACGCGGCTTGGATCTGGCATTGCTGTGGCTTAATAGGAAGGTGTAGGCCGGCGGCTAC
>PVHT021183527.1:4189878-4263347 GCA_004024745.2 Catagonus wagneri | reverse complement strand
GGAGGTTCCCAGGCTAGGGGTCTAACAGGAGCTGTAGCCGCCGGCCTTCGCCACAGCCACAGCAACACAGGATCCGAGCCACAACTGCGACCTTCACCACAGCTCACGGCAACGCCGGATCCTTAACCCACTGAGCAAGGCCAGGAATCGAACCTGCAACCTCATGGTTCTTAGTCAGATTCGTTAACCACTGAGCCAAGAAGGGAACTCCTAGTCACATCTTTTTGATCCATTCATAGCTGATGAATTTTTTCTTTCCCTCCAATCGCTACCACCATGTACTCTTTCTTTTTCTGTGTGAAAATAATTAACTCTCCAACTTCTTCAACAGAAGCGATAACCGTTCATTTATTAGTACAATGAACTTTATTGAGCACCCAGAATATCCTCTGGAACACTTTCACTTTGCCTAAGAGAAAAATAAATAAATAAATGAAACCTCTCTGCCCTTCCCAAGTTCTATGGGTGAGAGTCTTGTGAAAAGTAAACATCTCAAAATAGCGTGCTAAATGCTGGGGCAGAGGTGAGCACACAGAATTACTGGAGCCCAGAGGGAGGATTAACCCAGCCTGGGGCAATCAGGAAGCTTTACAGAGAACATTTAAACTCGGCTTTTAAAGATAAATAGGAGCTTTCCAAAGCGTGAAGAAGGAGACATTGCAAAAGGATGCCATTCAGGCCATAGAGTACAAAGGCACTGAAGACCAGAAGAACGAGGTGACAATAATGTTAGTAAAACAAGGAGCAGCTTGATGAGACTATGATCAGGGTTTGTGGAGGCTATGCGGGATCTGAAATTAAAAAGAAAAATTGGACTAAAGATTCCACAACATTAAGTGTACCAATATATGGAAGACTATGCATACATTAAATTTAAGGTATTGCAATATATAGACCAAAGAGAGGAATGTTCAGTACAAATTAAAAAAAAAAAAAATGTATGTGTCTATGGATATAAAAAAGACTGAATGTTAACACGAATCACCTCTGGGTGGTGGAATTATGAGTAATTTTATTTTAATCTCTCTTTGTTTCTCTACCTTCCAGATCTGCTGCCTCAAGCAAGCATTACTTTGGCAATTAGAGGGGGAAACGTGGGCTAAAATAAATCAGTGTAAGCTGGGCTTGGATTGTGGCATGCTAAGGAGTTTGAACTTGATATCACAGAAATTGAAGAGTTATTCCAGGCATTTGATAAGGAATATGAGATGAATATTTACCTTCTAGGGAATTAAATGTTGTTAAGGTGTGCATACTGGATTAAAAAGATTTGAGGCTGGGTGAAAGATATGATGAAAAGAGCCAAGGCAGAAAGAGGAGGGATGGAAAGAACATATTTGGAGTAAAATAGAAAGGACTTAACTGAATACAGAGTAAGGAGGAAGGGCAGAGTTTGAAGATAACGCCAGGTTTCTGGGCAATTGGTTAGATATAGATATTGGAAGCTAAAAAGCATAATAAGAAGGAAATGGCACATTTTAAGGATAAAATGATGAATTTAGTTTTATGTATGACATGCCTGGAGTACATCCAGGGAAGAATTCTAGCAGGAAGTTTTTTGAAATATGGGTCCGGGTTCAGAGAAAGTGGACCTAGAAATACAGACACACAGAAGATAGTGAAGCCATCAAATTAAATAAGCTTGCTCATTGAGTAAAGTGAGAAGAGACTGCTGAGGCTAGAACTTTGGGTACTTCTAAGTCATAGCAAAGTCAGATTTCATAGAGCTGGAAGTCAGTAGAGCTCTTCTTGGAAACAGGATAGTAAGAGCTGGGATCCAAGCAAGCGGAAGAAGTTTTACTGCAAATTTGCAGTTACTCATAGAAAACCACCACAGGACCTGGTTGCTGGCGGAGTATAGAAAAAAACCACAAAGCTTAACCAGCACAAAGGGTAGAGAACACGGAGAGGCAACTGGCCACCTTCTGAGATGGAAGGTGGGGCAAGCAGAGGCAAAGGAAACATGCTAGAGTTTACTGAGTGAGATTCCTCCATGAAGGGTGGGCCTTCCTTGAGAGCTGTCAAAGCTGACCTACTGCATGGTTATTCTAAGACATTGACCTCTACCCTCTTTTTTCTCTTCCTTCCTTCCTTCCTTCCTTCCTTTCTCCCTTTCTTTCTTTCCTTCCTTCCTTCCTTCCTTCCTTCCTTTCTCCCTTTCTTTCTTTCCAAACGAGGAAACTGATGTCCACAGAGAAGGGTCCCAGGTCTCAGAGCCAAGTGCTGGTGGGTTTAACTAGAATCAATTTCCAAACCCCTAGAATTTAATTCACTGCACATCAATATAATGTTTCCTTACACAAACACAAAAAGAAGGCTCACCCCAAAAAATACTGATAGTGGAATCTGTAAAATACAGTAAAATAAAAATGGATTTATCCTTTGACTCGGCTTGGAGAATGAATGACTTCTGAGAGCAATACAACCCTCTCTGATCAGTTCACATCCACTAGCCTTTGAACCCACTGATATTTCCAATCTATTAACCCCACCACCTTTTCACTCTCCCTTATCACCTCAATTTCCTCTCTTCACTACTCACCAGCTTTAAATGCTATGGTCAGTCATTTGAATAAGATCTTCCTTACACACAGGCACAACTCCCTTGCACCCATTATTTTATTACACCCCCTGGGTAATCCATAGCTCTGGTTAAATCCTTCTCCTCACTTGCTCCATCCTCTACTGCGTCAATGAATATAACAACCCACTGACTGATCTCCCTTTAAATTTGTGACAGTAAATGAAAGGGGCCCTTTAAGGCAGTCAGACAACTACTGTACTTTCCCAGTCCGTTCATGCTCTCCCAGTTGAACTATTCACACCTTCTCTCTCCTCCAACTTCTACCACTTCCTCCTCAGTCCTCACTCTCAGTTGATGATCTGGCTTTCTATTTGGAGAAAATGAAAGCAACCAGAAGAGACTCTCAGCAGACTCCCACCGTCTCAGTTATCCGCCTTCCAGACCCTTCATCCACACCCTGTAACCCATATCCATGTTCCTAAATCAATGTCCCCTACTTGTGTACTAGATTTGGTACCCTATCTCTCCAGCATCACTGCTGTTTCTTGAATCATTCTCATGCATTTGCAAACATCTTAAAAAAAAAAAAAAACTTCCATAACCCCACTACACCCATTTCCTCTGCTCTCCTTTATCGAAGAGCTGTCTGTACTTACATTTCCAATTACTGCCTCTAATACTTGTCTAAGCACAGTCTAATCCATCTTATGCTACCTCATCTGATCGTGCCAAGGGAGCCAATCATGCCCAGTTGCCAAACTCATGGTCAGTTATCAGTCTTCATTTCACTTGACCTTTCAGCAGCACTAGACTCAGCCAGCCCCTTCCCTCTGAAACACTTCTCTGGCTTCCAGGGGAGGCCAAGACCCTCTTCGCCCCACCCTCTGAATGTCTGAGTGCCCCAGAGTTCAGCCCTTGCTCCTCTTCTCTTCTATATATATGCTGACTCCTTGGAGATCTCTTTAGCCTTAGACTGTAAGTAACATCCAAATGCTGGAAAATCCTTAATTTATATGTCCAATCAGACATCTCCTCTGAACTCCGGGATTACTCTACATCTCAGATGACATTTAACCTTTCCAAAATATTATCTTTCTCCCCTGACCCCCTAAACTTCTCTTTCTTGAAGGTTGCCACACTTGAGCCATTGGCAACTGAAACTTGGTCAGACCCAAAAAGATTGGATCATTTTTTAATCCTCTCTTCCTTGCAGATATCATATCCAACCATCAGGAAACCCTATGGACTCTAATTTCAAATGCATTGAGAATCTGACCACCTTTCACCACTCTGGTTCAAGCCACCAGCATCTCCCACTCATGTTACTACAATGACATACTAACTAGTCTCTCTGCTGCCCCACTTGCCCCAACAGAGCACTCAGAGTGATCCTTTTGAAATGTAAGTCAAGTATCATCACTCCTTTGTCAAAACTCTGGAAAGGCTCCCCATTTCATTCAGAGTATGAGCCAAACGGCTTACAAAGGCCTGTAAGGCCCCACTTTGTGTGAGCCCTTGTATCCACAGGGCCATCATCTCCGGCCACTCTCCCAATTATTCACCCCACTCCAGCCACGCTGGCCTCCTCCTCACTTACTAGCCAAGCACATTCCACCTGGGGGCTTTGCATAGGCTGTTCCTTTTGCCTGGAATGTCTTTTTCCCGATGTTTACAGAGGCATCACTCTCACATCCTTTAGGTCTTTTCTGAATTGTGACCTCCTCAATGAGGCCTCCTTGACCACCCGATTTAAAATTGTCATAACTGCTACCTCCCTCAGAGTTTTTATTCTTTTTTTTTTTGTACAATGATTTTTATTTCTTTCATTATAGCTGGTTTACAGTGTTCTGTCAATTTTCTACTGTACAGCAAGGTGACCCAGTCACACACACATGTATACATTCTTTTTTCTCACATTATCATGCTTCATCACAAATGGCTAGACATAGTTCCCAGTGCTGTACAGCAGGATCTCATTGCCTATCCATTCCAAAGGCAATAGTCTGCATCTATTAACCCCAAGTTTCCAGTCCATCCTACTCCCTCCCCTTCCCCCTTGGCAACCACATGTCTATTCTCCAAGTCCATGATTTTCTTTTCTATGGAAAGGTTCATTTGTGCAGTATATTATAGTTCAGATATCTGATATCATATGGTATTTGTCCTCCTCTTTATGACTTATTTCACTCAGTATGAGAGTCTCTAGTTCCATTCATGTTGCTGCAAATGGCATTACTTTATTCTTTTTAATGGCTGAGTAATATTCCATTGTGTATATATACCACATCTTCATAATCCAATCATCTGTGGATGGGCATTTGGGCTGTTTAACTCTGTTGATATTTCTGTTAAACCAACTGTCACCTTGAATTCCTTTCTTTCTTTCTTTCTTTCTTTTCCTTTCTCTCTTTCTTTCTTTTTCTCTCTTTCTTTCTTGTCTTCTCTTCCCATTAGAACTTAAGCTCTAAAAAGGAAAATACTTTTGTCTATTTTGTTTACTAATGTATTCCTGGCACATAAGAGGTGCTCAATTAGCACCTGTTGAATGAAGAATCTCTTTCCCCACCAGACTAAGTAACAAGATTGGACAAATGCTTTAATTAACTCTGTATCTATTTATATTTATATAGATACAGCAATGATTATATGTATATCTTATATAATGTGTCTATATATATATCCTTTATATATAATACATGTTTATATGTATGTAAATATACAATGTATATCTTTTTTTTTTTTTGTCTTTTGTCTTTTTAGGGCCACACCCATGGCATAGAAGGTTCCCAGGCTAGGGGTCGAATCAGAGCTACAGTTGCTGGCCTATACCATAGCCACAGTCATGTGGGATCAGAGCTGTGGCTGCGACCTACACCACAGCTCATGGCAACACTGATCCTTAACCCACTGAGCAAGGCCAGGGATCAAACCTACATCCTCATGGATGTTAGTTGGGTTCATTAACCACTGAGCCACGATGGGAACTCCTATATCATATTTTTTACATACATAATATATGTACACATACATTTCTTTTTTATATCAGCCTGGCTACTACAATTTGTTCTGAACCAAGTACTTATCTTCCTGATTGGCAGGGGTGGCAGCAGGATGCATCAGCCTGAGGTTAATCATTAAAGCATATTCTCAGTGGTGAGTCCCCACCTACCTCTAGAAAGGTAAATGTGGCATAGATATCAAGAGATCATCTCATCCTTAAGGCCTCAGACATGACCAGTCAGAAAATGGGAAAGTCACCTTGCCTTCATATATTATGTTCCTCACCACAGTCTTTTCCTAAATATATCTTTCCAGACTTCCCCCAAGCTGTTGCTCATTCCTGGTAACAGCTAAACCAGTTGACCATATTGCACTGGTTTGCTTCAATGTGTTTGTTTACTAGTTGGAGCCTGCATTAAGGGCAGGATTATTTCATGGTGCTCGGCTTCCTGGCCCTCGTCCAGCTCTCTCTTCTCCTAGTCTCTCACTCTGCAAAATGGCAGTCTCTACCTTTGAAAGCATAAACATCCTGAAAGTTATTTCACTTCCATATAATTCTCTGTCCTTGTGAGATTCTCTGCCTTCGTTGTTTGAACTCTGACCTAAAGTTAGCTAAGTGCCCATCACAAATAACTATGCCAGATGCATCTTTATCCCTTTCAGCTTCAGTTGCTATCTTAATCATTGCTCTTCCCTCTCTCTGTCATGCTATGGTATGGCAAATGAAACGTGTGCAGCTATTTCAGCAAGTATGAAAAGATCATGTGAACAGGTCTCTATTTAAAATGTCACTCTCCCGCTATTTTTTGCTTTGATCTTGATTAAGCAAAGTTCCACTGTTATAAAAATTATAATAATATACTCCAAGTCTTAAAATCTTACAGACAGCTTCTTCACTCTCTAAGCAAACAAAATCCCATCGTTCCTAATTAAAACACTCAAAGGTGAAATCTAAGTAATCACATGGCATACTAGTGCCTTCTCTTAAGTTTCTGGGGTTAAAAAACAATGCCTTCGCCAATAGGAAAAAAAAAAGTTTTTGAGTCTATAGTACAAAGACTTCAAACCGCATTCCACATCATGTTATTTTCTTTCTAGAAAATTCTAACACTGTGTAACTACTTTTGTATGGAAAATGAATAATGTAAGCCTCTAATGCTAAAAACAGCTAGACGGAAACCACCCAAATCAGATAGACCTTTCCTGAAGCCAAATGAAATATTAAACTAGAAAATATCTGTGTGAGGACAGCCTTTGGAAGAAAGCTCCACAGAGATGAAGCATAGTGGAGGAGAAAGTTACATGAAAAAAAAAAAAAGTCTTTTTCCCTCTATATGTCAGGGGTTACTTGCTTCAGAGAAACTGAAATGTTGATTGTACCTCAAATGTCTCAAAAAAATACCAATCAGAAATGCATCTAGGAGCTGCCAAAGCTCCTGGTTAAAAATAAAGGCAAAAACATCAATTAAGCTCCATCTATTGCGACAGAAATACCCTGATACAGAAAAAACGAAATCTCACCAGCATGAGAATTAAGCCGCAGCTACTCTCCCAGTTCAGAGACAAAAAACAAACCGAGCTTCACTTAGGTGTATGGCAAAACTAATCTCAGCAAATACAAGCCAGTGGGTTTGTGTGTTGGGGGAGGGGGACAGAGTAGAGCGCACCTCATCGCCCTCCAGGCAAAACCGCTCCAGAAACGTGAAAGCATCCGCGCCGCAGGCCCTCGTTTAGCCAGAAGGAAGCCAGAACCAAACCGAGCAGGCTGCTCCGGCTCAGACGGAGCCACGACGTGCGGCGGGCAGCGGGAGCTGGTGGCCCTGTCGCGCCTTCCCCTCTCACGCACCCCACCCCCGAGTCTTTTCACAGGTCCCTGGCCCCAAGCTCCCGGAGACTCCGAGACCTGACCAGGTTCTTTCTCTGCCCAGAGTGGAGAATCTTCCAAACACATTTTTACAGGAGTAATTCCCGCGCTGGCAACGTCTCAACAGCCCAGAGTGAAAGATTTCATCTAGCGGCGCCCGGACCCACGTCTGGGTCTGCCGCCCCCCCCGCCCCAGCCCCACCCCCGAGCCTATCCAGCCTGCATCCTCAGCACCCAGCTCACAGCCTGGCACCCAGTAAGGACTTTGGGAGTAGCACAGCCCCAAGGGCTGACTTTCCGCTAAGTAAACAGCCACGTTACCCTCCTCCGTGGTAAATACGCCGGGGGTTAGCCGGCCGACGGCGGTCAGGAGCGCTCACCCGGTCCACTCTGCGCTTCTGCCCACAAAGCTGCCACTGTTTCCAAACTCCTTGGCGCCAAGACTCTGGACACCCGTTCTCTCTCTCACGGTTCAGCACCGAGGACAGAGGACATACTTTCCGCCCCAGTAGCCACATAGCCAGGAGATTGGCGTTAGCCACGCAAACGGGGCTGCAGGTGTCCGGATCGCGCACCCTCCCGCATCCCACCCGCTCTGGCGCCTGGAGTAAGGCAGCCCCGCGGCGTCTTACTTTTCTGACTGGAGTAACCCGGGTAATAGCCATAATAGCCGGTGATCCGCAGGATCCGGTCCTCGATGGTGGCGACCCCATTGGGGGCTGTCTTGACATCCATAGAGAGCACCGGGCGGCGGCCCCGGGCGCGGCCGGGAGGAGAGCTCAGCACGGGGCCCGGGAGCTGGTGCAGGTGTCTCCGCCGCCGCCGCGGATGCTGATGTTGCAGCTTGTGCTCCCGCGCCCGGGCTCTGACTACACCGCCCGGCGCAGCACCGGCTCCGCATCACAGCGGCGGCGGCGACGGCGGCGGCAGAGCGGCCCCCTCTCGGGCCGGCCTCTCCGTCAGCCTGGCAGCTCTCCCGCCTGCCATCCCGCGCACTGATGCCCAGACAGCGCCCCCTCACCTCCGACGCCAACAGCAGCCGGGGGCGGCCCCACCTGGCAGCGGACTCTTTTCATTAACCCTTTTGCGCCCCCCCCAACCCCCAGCGAAGAGTAGACCTCCCCCATCCCCACCTGACGGAAGGAATGCTCTGTCCAGGGCGTAGGAGGAAGAGCGAAGGTGAGATGAGAGTCTCGAGGGCACAGGGAGGAGGGGAGAGAGTGGGAGAGACTCCAGCGGAACCAACGGCTGTTAATGTGAGAGGCGCGCACGGTCGCTCGGGGAGATGACACCTGGGGGCGCCCCCGGGGCTTTGTTTATGCTTGGCCTCTACACCATCAGGGGTCTGCTGATCTGCCAGCGTTCCAGGCGGTCATCAATTCTTTCAACTTGCCTAGACGACGGGAGGGTTTTTTTTTTTTTTTTTTTTTTTTTTTTTTTTTTTTTTTAGTAAAAAGAAAAATGAGGCCCCAGCAGGTGGTACCTGGAGTGATCATTCAGATATTGTTCAGACACAAAGATTTTAAGAGATCAAGTCCCCAAGTCAGATAGTCGCTGGCCGACCAGACCCTCCATCCTCCCAGGGAAATCATCGAAGGCTCTGGAGCCACAGCTGCGCACAGCATGTTTATTTTGCCAATTCCAAACGCCCTGAGGAGAAATGATTTTCTCCTTATTGCCAAAAACATCGGGGGGAAGCCCTTCAGACTGTAAATATCTAGACGGGTGAAAATTTTAGCTACAGTCTAGAGACCTTCCATCGGAGTCTAGAACGTCCTTGAAGCTGTTTATTTAGAGTGACCACCTCGCCTAAGGTGTGACTCTTCTGCTTTGAGAGAACCAGCAGGTTCAAGACACTGAGCAGTGAGGATGATTACCCGCTTCCCAGTTCGCAGTCACTGCCTCCGGAAATATAATCATCAAAGTTTCATCTCAGAAAGTTAAGGGTGGGTGGCAGGGTGTGTGCTCATCAGCTCAGAGGTCATTATATCCACCTGCCCTCCAGAGACAGTTTAAGACATCCCTGCCAGATCTCACATTTCTAAAGCTTAGATGGGGTAAAAAGGACAAAAGAAACTGACTTCACTGCTCCCTTAGAAAACTCCAAAGAACCTATCACACTATCCTGGCTTCAAGCATTTTCCACATTGTGTATGGGTCCTTAAGAGGGAAGAAAGATGCAGACTTATTTACAAAATGAATTAGGTTCAGGTATATGAAAATGCAGAATTAAATTTCACAATGTGGTAAGGGTTTCCATGAGGACGGGAAGCCTAGCACTGGATCTTGAGAGGGGAGTGAATCTGAGATGACTGTGGCTGGAGAATTCATAAAGAAACCAATTTCCTCCCACACCTGCTTTCTGGGCCAGGAAAGATGGAAGGGTGGAAAGAACTAAAAGGTCAAAATGAACTTAAAGGAAAAAGAAACTCTACTGCCATGGTGGGGAGCTGACTAAAGCAAAAACAAGAGATTGTGCCTTTACATTCTACCACTCATTCCACCCTGAAGTGTTTTTCAACAAACTTTTGTTACTTTTATTTTTATTTCCGTGGCACACCTTATATAAAATGCATGCACTGCCACACAGTAAAAATGGGTTGATCACATTAGTTTAAGATGCTCTTTTTGTCTGAAGTTTCTATAAAATGACTTGCCTATATTACTTCCAATACATGTTTAATAACATCATAGTCTATAATATATTGACATATAAATTTAGTAAAAGAAAAATTAAGAAACTCAAGCCAAAACCTTCTAATGTAATAGGAATATGAATATGCACAGACATTAAAGTGGTTTTTGTCTTTTTTATGTTTATACCTTATTTTAGAATTAATGTATTTAAATTCTAAATTACACTTATTGTACAAGTTGTTCCTTCTTCCTGGTTTTGCTTTGTTTTCAGAAATTTCCAGAGAAGTATGTAGAAATGTACTTAACCAGATCTTGTCGTTCATACATATAGCAAATTCAGCATAGATTTAAATAATGTAAATACTATACTCACAAGAGTCTCTGTTTCCTAAAAGAAATTATAAAAATTCTCAGACTGACCTGGAAATTAATTTTAAAGTAGCAGAGCATTTCCAAATGTCTCTGTAATCATCTGTAATAGGGTGACCAAAATACTAAATGCAAGCAGATGCTATAATCTAAGGCACACTTTTTTAATGGAAATAAAGTTCTGTATTTATAAATTGATCAGTGATGAAAAGTAAAATTCTGCTAGTGCATAAAAAATGATTTAACCTTTCAAAGGTCATTTTAGACATCATTAAAAATTTATAGGAATTATCTTGCAAGGAAAATTCTTAAAAAGTATTTTCATACGTTCGTATGCTCAGTCTGCTAGTTTCCACAAACTCAGCACAAAAAACCAAATTTACAAAAGGTCAATTATCAGCATACCATAAATCTATTCTGAAAAAAATGAGGAAAGACATAATAAAACAAAGGCTGAAGGTAGTTAGTTGATTCACAAACTAGGTCCTCATAGTAGCCAGTTTCACATAACCAATTTCCCTAGCAAATCAAATAGTACATCAGTTTTCTGAGTAAATCATAACTTAACTTACAAAAATATGGCTTGTAGGTACCTTTTCAAAAATATTTATAATGCACTAAGCACAGGGCATCAGTCTGTGCTTCCAAGTGAGTTTCGATATCTGGACCATATTTATTTTTATTATTTGATCAAGTCAGATTAGATATTTATACTAACTGACTATATAGAACTTGACTTCTGTGTGTCCTGAAAAAATCATCTGTAGAGTAGTTCATGTGATAGTCAAGTAAAATCGTGTCTGATGCTAAAATAACTATACCAAGGAATAACATTAAAAATTAAATATGATCACTGGACGTAAAATTTTATTCAGATAGTCTGTTACAAAATTGTTTTAAAATACTTCATCAGTCTTTACACTTTGGAGGGATTAGTAAAATAAAACCCTTGGAATCTAGTCTTCTTTACTCTGATCAGCTGTCGGGGTCCTCTTTCAAGGCAGGAACAAGTCACTTAATCTATTTGACCACCTGTTATTCAGAGTTACCAATGAAAGATGCTGAAAGGAGAGAAAATGATCATTTCCCCCCTTTCTGAGAAACTAATATAGTGCACCTACCTCCCTGAGCTAAGAGTAACTTGGCTGCTTGGAGAGCCAGGAATGTTTAAGCCTTAATACCCAAGGGGTGTGTTGCCTTGTACAATCATCAGCACTATCTACAAAGACTTGATGCCCCGTAGTGTGCACAGTGTTTGTGTTTAAAAGCATCTGGCATCTGGCCAACCAGGTGAGAGTAGTGGCATCTGGGAAGAAAAAAAGGATAGTCTTCATATTCTAATTCCTGGAAAGTTGTTTGGAGTATTTAACCATCAAGTCATCAGCTGACTTGGAATGCTGACTCTGCCATTCTATTCAATCTTGGGTAATGGTGGGCATTGCTAATTTATCTTTCAGTTGATGGTTGGACTGAAAGGGGCTGGGGGCCCAGCACTTAGCATCTATCTAAGAAGTCTGGGCAGAGTCCACTCATCTTTGACCTCTGGTACCAGGGTCCATCACAGGATTGTTTTTAAGCCTCGATTCTTTGCAAATGCATCGAAATCTTTTTTTTTATTTATTTATCTATTTATTTTGCTTTTTAGGGCTGCATGCACCGCATATGGAGGTACCCAGGCTAAGAGTCCAGTCAGAACTGTAGCTGCCGGCCTACGTCACAGTCACAGCAATGCCAGATCGAGCCATGTCTGTGGCCTACAGCACAGCTCAGGGCAACGCTGGATCCTTAACCCGCTAAGCGAGGCCAGGTATCGAATCCACAACCTCATGGTTCCTAGTCAAACTCGTTTCCGCTGCACCATGATGAGAAATCTGCAAATGCATTGAAATCGTTTGAAGAAGGTCCTAAGTAATTTTAGCAAGTATACTCACATTTTTGAATTTGTCTGTGACCTCTGTGTGTCTGTCTCTGAAATCTCTGAGTCTGTTCTTTTCTCCCTCCAGCCTTTCCTCCCTCCCTCCCTCGCTCCCTCCGTGCCTCCCTTTCTTTTCCTCTCCTTCTCTCTCAAGCACATAGCGCAGTGCTCTGGACTACAGACTGTAGAGCAGACTGCCAGGGCTCAGATCTGACCTCATCTTTTTCTAGCTTTGTGACTTTGGGCGAGTCTCTCAATCTCTATGACTCAATTTTCTCATCTGTAAAATAAGAATATTGTACATATTGTACCTACCCCACGAGATAATGGTGAAGGTTAAAAGAGTTTATAATCATAAAGAGTTGATAACAATGGCTGGCATATAGTAAGCATCACAAATGCCAGCTATTGTTTTTGTTCTTTGTTTTTTGTCTTGGTCTTTTTATCTTTTTAGGGCCGCGCCTGCAGCATATGGAGGTTCCCAGGCTAGGGGTCCAGTCAGAGCTGTAGCCGCCGGCCTACACCAGAGCCACAGCAATGCAGGATCCGAGCTGCATCTGCGACCTACACCACAGCTCACGGCAACACCAGATCCTTAACCTACTGAGTGAGGCCAGGGATCAAACCCATGTCCTTATGGATGCTAGTCAAGTTCGCTAACTGCTGAGCCACGATGGTAACTCCAAGCTATTTTTTTTTTTTTTTTGTACACCTACACAGAACCTTCTGAGCTTCAGTTGTCTCCTCTGTAAAATGTGTTCATACTTTTTACTTAATAGTGTTGCTGTGATTATTGAGATAACTTATGAAAATCTCTTACCAAGTCCTGGCACATAGTAGGTGTACAATAAATACTGATTTCCTTCTCCCAACCCATCCCACTCTGTCTGTATTTATTAGCAAAGTTATAAAACATTTCATTCACGATATTAAGAACTTCTCTGTGGCAGTTGCTTTGACAAGTATCCTCTAAAACTTTCAACCACAAAAATAATCACATGAGGCAGATCCTGCAGACCAGTGGAACAGGTAGACTGCAGAATTTAAGTGCTTTGCAGAAAAAGGGGTTTGGGGACAGCAGTTCTCCACGTCCTCTGAGAAGGCCTGACGACACAGAGAGTTTGCTTCAGACTGAGATGGCAACAAAAGCTGGTGGTCCTCAGGGAATGGAGGGACTCTGCCCCAGGATAGTGGAGTGGCCTCAGAGGGATCACAGGGAGAGAGGCTGGGCCATTAAACCTGAGCTTTCTGGCCTCCGCTGGGATTCTGGTGCCTCCAGACTCAGCCCAGAAGCAGCAGAGCCACCACCAAAGGAGAGATGGAATGTGGGTTTGACTAGTGCACATCTCAACAGTGACCAGACATCTGAAGACCACGGCGTCTCCTTGATGATGAAGCTTCTCCAAAGATCTCCCTGACTACCTAACCCTGTTTCAAGGGAGCCCCAGTAACACTGAAAAATGCATTTCTGCTATTCTTGTGGGGAATAGGGACTCAGTGAGAGTTACAGCAATGTAAAGCTAATGAAGACTACCGCAACATTTTAAAACAGCCATGTGGATGGTTACACATTCAAACCTGCTATATATACATTTTATATGCAAGCTCCTCTATAATTTAAACATCTCAAAGCACCATGCATGCCACAACCTGAAATCTAGTGCATATTATTTATCATACAACACAACCTGAAACCTACTGCATATTGTCACATAAAGCTTTTGCAATATTGCCTGTTAAAAATGCCAAATTGCCGTGGTGGTCATTGGTACTGTTTGCCAAATACCTTTCTCTCCCAGCTTGGGCACCCTGCAGGATGGCGCTGCCTGCCCCCTTGTGGTTGTATGGGGGCTGTGTGACTGATTCTACTGAATGATCGCAACGCACGGAGCAAGAGCTACTGCAAGGCACTTGGAATTTTCTCTTTCCCTCTGGCATAAGGACCATCGACATTCAAGATGACATCAACACATAAAAAAAAGAAGTTCCCAAAAAATGAAAATCAAGAGGAGTTTGAACCTTTCCATAAGCACTTCATTTAATCTTCAAACCTTTGTGTCTTTTGTTCTCTAAGGGCATACTATGCATATTTAGGTATCACCGGTTCCTGAAGCAATTTATCAATAAACAATACTGAAGCCACCATAAATTGTGGGAAAGAAACATGACGGAAAATCAGAGAGAATAAGAATTTTAAAATTCACTAGAATGCATAAATAAGACAAAGGAGAGTCCAGAACATATCCACAGTTCAATACATCTATGTCTTGATTAACCATTTCCAAAAGCAACCCCAGGAATAACTTTGCTTTTAGCCTCAAGAACCATTAATTTACAAGAAATATGTTTACAAGGTTTTCGTTTCATTATTTTCAGTTTCAGTGACGCCCATCAATAAAGTCTGTTCTTCAAATACCCCGAGATAATACAGACCATCAGTACTGATGTAGACATTTGTCCCTTTTTTTGTTTCCTGACTATCCAGCTGAGCAAGTGCATAGCTTACCAGAAGGAGAGAAGCTAAAAGGTTGTATCAAATACCTTTTGCACTCCCATTCACTTCCTCTTGCTTCACCTTTGCAGTGACCACCTCTGTGTGGATTCACAGCAACTTCATACAGACGTAGCCTGACAGCACCTCATCTCCAGCCAGGCCAGGTACCTCCAGCCTCCTGCCCCAGGGCATCCTTGTTGATGCTGACACATGAAAGTGCATCCGCTGGGATCAAGCGTGCACAACCTGAAAGAGAAAGGGACAGATGTAACATGGGGCAATCCTATGAGTATGGTAGCCAGAAGCTGGGTTATAAATTGTTCTCCATTCTATTCAGAACATCCTGCCCTGCGACCTATCACTTACGCTTCTTCCTGCCCATAAGATAGAGCCATCAGTCAGATGAGTTGCCTTTGAGCCACAGGGTGGTCACCCCAGTAACATGCCTTTGTCACGTTAGGAAAAGTATTATTAGGATAGTCAAAGTGCAAAAAGTGATTGTGAGAATAATAAGATTATGGGTAGCCTATCATTTCCCAAATTCTCTGAAATATAGTTGGGCTAGGTTTTTGTTTGTTTGTTTGTTTGTTTTGTTTGTTTGTTTTTAAATGGCCATACCTGAGCCATATGGAAGTTCCCAGACCAGGGTTTGAATGTGAGTTGTAGCTGCAACCTACTCCGGATCCTTTAACTCACATGGGGCTGGGGATCAAATCTGCACCTCTTCAGTGACCCTAACCACTGCAGTCAGATTCTTCACCCACTGCGCCACAGTGGGAACTGGTTTTGCTAGTCTTTAAATGAATGCAGACTCACACACACACAACTTAAAACCTACTTTAGCTCTTTATTCTCTAGCATAGCTGGGCATTTATGTGTGGTGTGCGGGAGAGGGCTGCCTGCCCGCCCATTAATCCCTTCGGTAATTGCAATTATCTCCTTTTCAGTGGATGTAATGAAGTCTCACTGAAGGTCTCAACTCTGTTGGTTCTCCATGTTCTCATAAATAATAAAACAGGGCTCCATGACAACGAGTACATAAGGAGTTTTTTAACTACTCAAGGTAGTCCTGAAATCTTCAGATCCTTAAGCTAATAAAGCACCCTAGGCACACAGTTTTCTGGGCATATGTTCCATGGAATAGAACCCACTGATAAGACCATTCCTGCTTGAAAAGCTGTGACAAATGCCTCTTCGTCGGGCTAGTATGACTCACCTCTCAGCCATTTCTAAAGGAGTTTCTCTTCCAGGAAGCTTTCTCTGAGCAACGCCCCCACTTCCTGGAGGGTCCAGGAGCTCTTCCTGCACTGTGTGGTCCTTTCTCCCCTGTATGCTTAAGTTCTAGAAGGCAGGGACTGCATTTTGTTCATGACTGTGCGGCCAGGCTTCTCAGAGTACCTGGCACACACCGGACCAATGACCCTTGGTAAGGACTAAAGGGATCATTGCTATAAAGAAAATTTTTCATTAGGATCATTTTCTTGAAAAAGAGGAAAGTCACTTACACTCATTCATACAAGGTTAACTTGTCTCAAGACCATAAATATAACTACTATCTAGGAACAAAGTCTACAAAGGAGGGAGCAGATGAGAGAAAGCCTAAGTCAATGGTAAAAACGCTCCTGGGTGAGTTGGCCGCAGCCCTTGCATTCTCAGTGTGTCACCTTTTCCCTGACACTGTTCCAGGCCACCTTCTCTTGTAAGGCTTTCTGGTGGCTCCACAGCCCCTTTCCCTCCTCTGCCCTCCCAGGCAAATCATGCACTTTTCCTCCTCTTCTTTCTACTTTCTAGTTGAGCCCTGGCCTCAACAGAAAGAAGGGATGCCCATCAAAGACATCTGTTAAATGAAACTAGGGATTCCTGTTGACTCAACAGTAACGAACTAGTATCCTTAAGGACACACATTTGATCCCTGGCCCCGCTCAGTGGGTTAAGGATCTGGCGTTGCTGTGAGCTGGGCTGTAGGTCTCAGATACAGCTCGAATCCCATGTTGCTGTGGCTGTGGTGTAGGCTGGCAACTGTAGTTCTGATTTAACCACTAGCCTGGGAACTTCCATATGCCATGGGGTGTGGCCCTAAAAAAAAAGAAGTTGAAAGCCAGAAGGATTCTTCAGAGTCTGTGTGAGCTATATTTATAGTATAATCAGTACCTGGGTATTTATCCAATTTGCCATCCAGTTGAATTGAACCATTATCCCCTTATCTTGTGTGTGGTAGGGGTGGGGATAAATAAACTTTTACCCCTCATCTTTGCGATGGTGGAGGTAGGGGGTAAATAAAGGTTTGTATTGTCTGTAGAGATGAGTAAGTGAACAGAATTATGTATTTTCTTATTATGGGGTTGATATTTTCAAAATTCACTACCATAAGTAACATGGGCTTCTTTGGGGGTTTTTTGGTTTGTTTGTTTTTTTTAGTTTTTTGGTGGTTTTTCTTTTTTCTTTTTTTGGTTGTGCCTGTGGCATGCAGAAGTTCCCAGGCCAGGGGTCAAACATGTGCCAAAGCAGCAACCCAAGCCACAGCAGTGACACTGGGTCCTTAAGCCACTGGGCCACCAGGGAACTCCCACAAGGGCTCCTTTCGACAAATCATTTTGGAATCATAATTAGGAGGTTTTGATCTCGTCCTTTATGTATAATTTATTATAATGTCCATAAGACCTATTTATTTGCTTATTTGTTTACTTATTTATTTACTTATTTGTTTACTTATTTCTTCATTAATTTAGTTTTTAAAAAGTCATCAGTGGGACATACAAAGACAAGGATTGCATGTTACTCTTCTTCCTTTTTCATTAATTCCCTTCCTCCTTTCCTTCTCCTTCTGCTCTTGAGTCCACTAGTACCTGCATACCACTGCAGGAAGGTCAAACTCCACTCCTACTGTCTAGCTTTTATTGCACATCTAGCAACTCCAAACCTTAGTGGCTTAAAATAAGAATCATTTATTAATTCTTCTGACCTGTTGGTCAGCTGGGTGGTTCTACTGGTCTGTCCATGCTTGGCTGATCCTGGCTAAGTGGCCAGCAGATGGATCAGCTGGGGACTGTATAGTCTAGGGTGGCCTCTCTCACATGCCTAGTGGATGGGGAGACAG
This sequence comes from Catagonus wagneri, assembly GCA_004024745.2. NCBI lineage: Eukaryota > Metazoa > Chordata > Mammalia > Artiodactyla > Tayassuidae > Catagonus > Catagonus wagneri. Next base: position 4,245,447 of record PVHT021183527.1, on the reverse strand, counting down.
AGATTACTGGGTCACATAGCTCATCATCCAGCAGGCTAGCCCAGGCTTGTTCGGGATAGCAGGAGAATCCCAAGAGTGAAAGCCGAGCTTGCAAGGCCCCTTAAAGCCCAGACCCAGAACTTGCACTGTATTATTTCTGCCATTGCTATTGGCCAAAGCAAGTTACAAGGGTAGCTCAGAATCAAGAAGTGGAGAAATAGCTTCTGCCTCTTGATGGGATTGCTGGAAGAAAAAAAAAAGCGGTGGTCATTTTTGGATTCTACCATATCCACCAATATAAACCCTTGGCATATGGAAGTTCCCAGACTAGGGGTAGAATTGAAGCAGCAGCTGCCAGCTCACGCCGCAGCTGCAGCAGCTAAGGATCAGAATTTTGATTTAATGATTCCGGGCTCATCACTGGTGTATTTTAGATTTTCTCTGCTGCTTCTAATGTACAGCCAGGGTTGAGGTGGCAGAAATGAAGATCGAGTTTGTATTAACTTGGCTTTTCTTTCCTGGACCCCATGGAATATGCAAATAGAATTTGATTTCAGATATTTACCTTTTAGTCTCTCTGGGCTCATCTATTTTCTAAAGCAATTTTCCTCTCTAAATTTTTAGGAGAAATTATCATTTGGTTGTCTGTGCTATTTACAAATTCCAACTAATTTCTAACTTTAAAAATCACAAATACAAGGAGAAAAGAAAATTCTCTAGCTAAATGGTCAGATGACAGAGTTAATAATAGCAGTGGATAAAAATAACTTCTAAATTACAGCCCCAGGTTCTTTTACTATTTAAGCTGCTTTTCTAAATGTTCTAGATTTAGCAACCACTAGAAAGTTTCCCTGGCATTTTGAGAATATTGACAAATGCTGAATCCTTTTGTCAAAGCACTGACAGTAACGCTTTTAGGTACTTCCTATTTTCAGGAATCCAATTAAACAAAGTCAGTGCTAATCGGAGCATCTGTTCTTCTTCAATTCCCCTTGTGGCACAATGGAAACAAATCTGACCAGTATCCATGAGGATACAGGTTCGATCCCTGGCCTCGCTCAGTGGGTTAAGGATCCGGCATTGCCGTGGCATAGGTCACAGATGTGGCTCAGATCCCATGTTGTTGTGGCTGTGGTATAGGCCGGCAGCTACAGCTCTGATTCACCCCCTAGCCTGTTGAACTTCCATATTCCACTGGTGTGGCTCTGAAAAAAAAAAAAGATACTGTGGCTTTTCACCATGTATGAAATCACCTTTATCTATAACACTAAATAAACCGGTAGAGGATGTTCAGTGATGGGATTAAAATTTTTAAAAATGTAATCCCACTCCCTCTGGTGGTGTAATCTCCAAATATCCACTGGGTTTGCAATTTGGTTAAAATGTTCAAAATGGATTGGGAACTCTTTTATATTTAGTCTTCTTTTCACCCAGGAGATAGTGACACGAAATCATCCCTCCAAAGGGGACATTTTAATGTTACAAGTTTCATAAAAGTGAATGGCAGCAGAAGCAGCCACTTCATTTCATAGTCCCTAATGTCTTATAACCATCATGCCAACATATACAAGAGGAACCTCTCTAAAACCTAAGCATCCATTATTTATCTTTGCAAATCAGAAATACACTTAAAGTTTTAAGATTTTGTACAAATAGAGTGCTGCTGTTATTACTAGTATAAAACAAAAAAGTCATAACTGCACCCAATGCCATTAACTCCCCAGGTTCGCAAAAATAGATCTTAAATGATAGATCAAGTTACAGCAAAACATGGAAGGCATGAACTTCCTTGTTGGAAAACTCCTCCCTCTAGGCTTCCATAAGAATATCATCAACAGTAGAAATGCCAAAGATTTTCCAAAAGATATAATTGCACAAGAAGACACGCTTTCTCAAAGAGTTCATTTGATATATATATTGCTTTTCATTCTTTTGAACTATTTCTTTTCCACCAGAAGATATTTCATTTCTATAATATACACAGGCACAGCAGTCTAAGTAGAGAACTAAGGAGCCCTCTGCCCTCAAACATGGCTTGTCATCCTTTTCTGTTGGTATGAAAGTCAGTATCATGCAGTAGGTAAAGCACAGACCATGGACCCAACCTGCCCAGCTCAGCTCATCTCTAGATATATCAGCAGAGATATAACAAGAGAGTTGAACCCCATCACACCTTTGCTGTGCAGGTAATGAAAGTTCTCACGCATGGGGTTGTTGTGAAATATAAGTAAGTTTCTGTATGGGAGATGCTTAGAGCAGTGCCTGGCACAGAATAAGGGCAGAATAAGTGTTTGTTAGTATTGATGTTTGACTGAATAAAAACACCGTAAATATGGACAGTCCTAGATTTGGTCAAACTGGACTTCTCTCAGTGGTTTAAAAAATATATATTTTTCTCCAGCGTTAGGAATTTTTCACAGGTTTTTCCTTCTTCCCTACACTGCCCAATACTGTAGCTCCTAGCCACATGTGGGAATATTCAAATGAAAATGAATTTGAATGAAGAAAAATTTAAAAATCAATTCATCAGTTGCACTGGCTATGTGTGGAACAATCAGTTAGTTGCCCTAAAAAAGGAATAAAATAATGTCATTTGCAGCAGCATGGATGAACCGAGAGATTATCATAGTAAGTGAGGTAAATCACACAAAGATAAATATTATGTGATATCACTTATTGGGGGAATCTAAAAAAAGAACGTATTTAGGAACTTTTTTACAAAACAGAAACAGACTCACAGACTTGGAAAACTTATGGTTACCAAAGGGAATGTGGGGATGGAGGGGGAGAGATAAATTAGGAGTTTGGGATTACCATATACACACTACTACATATACAATAATCAGTAAAGACTTACTGTATATATAGCACAAGGAACTCTGCTCAGTATGCTGTAATAGCCTATAAGAGAATAAAATCTGAAAAAGAATGGATATATGCATACATATATAACTGAATCACTTTGCTGTACACCCAAAACTAACAAAACACTGTAAAAATCAACTATATTCCAAAATAAAATAAAATAAAGAGTAGCAACAGTGGGAAAAAAACACTACAAAATTTGGTTTTAAAAGTAACCATTAAAAAACAAAAGAAATCAGTTGCCATATATGACTAGTGCCTACTGGACTGGACAGAACTGACACAGGACATTTCCATCATCTCAGAAAGTTCTACTGGACAGTGCAATCTGGTCTCATTTTCCTCCCCCTGTTTACCCCTCCCTCCTTCCTAGCCTTCATTTTGGCAAAATGAAGCACTTAAACATCACTTCCTCAGTGGATCCTTCCTCTCTTTAAATCAATGTTGGACCCTTCTATAGTCTCCCAGAGCTCACTGGATTTTCCCTTCAGAACACTCTTTATAGTTATAAATAGTTTTAGTGAATCATTTCCCCACTAGGCTGTAAGTAGCATGGAAAAAAAAAAAAAAAAACGAGCTATGTAGCCACATAGTAAGCACCCTATAACTATTTTTCAACTGAGTGCCTATGACAGGAAATTTACAAAATCCATTATTTTAATAGCTAATACTTGCTTACTGTGCACCAGGCACTATTATGAACATTTTACATGTTTTAATTCATTTAATTAACAACTCTGTGAGGTAAGTGCTTGTATTCATTACGTGTTGCTACACAATAATTACCACAAACGTAGTAGCTTAGAACAAGACAGTGTACTACCTCAGCTGCTATGGTCCGAGGTCTAGGCATTGCTCAGCCGAGTCCTCTCTTAAGGTCTCACAGGCTGCAGTCAAAGTAATGGTTGGGCTGTGTTCTCATGTGGAAGCTCAATGGGGGAAGAAACTGTTTCCAAATTTATTCAGGTTGCTGGCAGACTTCATTTCCAGAACTGGTTAGTGTGGTAGTGTGGGTAACATCCTAAATAAGATCTGTCTCTGCTCTAAGATTTAAGTAGGATTTTTTTTTTTTTTTTCTTATCAGAGCCACACCTGGAAGTTCCCAGGCTAGGGGTTAAATTGGAGCTACAGCCTCCAGCCTACACCACAGCCACAGCAGTACTAGATCTGAGCCACATCTGCAACCTATACCACAGCTAATGGCAACACTGGATCCTTAACTCACTGAGCGAGGCCAGGGATCGAACCCACGTCCTCATGGATATTAACTGGGTTTGTAACCCGCTGAGCCACAATGGGAACTCCCTAAGTAGGAATTTTTAAAAATCAACATCTTAATGTTACCCACAGGCAGGGGGAAATGTTTTAGACCTGAATTGCAGGAAGGACATGGGAAGAAAGGGGAAAGTAGTGTATTTTTCCACCATTCTCCTTCTGCCTACCAAAACTGGTTAGAGGTTGGCTGCCTAAGAATCTAACTCTTACCATATTAAAGGGAAAATATGATTTGCAAGTTCTTGCTGGCTCTTTGTACAGCTCAAGGTAAAGCCATGTGTATGAGGCCTTATTTTTTAGCAAAGCTCCTTATTAAGCTTTTGGCCACACAAGAGCAGGTCAAGGAACTAGTCTGGGATGGAGAAGGGAGTATAAAAAGCTAAATTATTAGGCACAACAAAAGAAGAATAAATTGGATGTTGCAGATTCATCTAGAAAATGAGGAAAGGGAAAGAGGGAGAACCCCTGCCGAGATGGCGAAGTCAGAAAAACATTCACCTTGGTAAATGGCAAAGTATTTAAGAAGAGCACTGTTCTTAAGTAGCTCACTATCCGTGAGGAAAAATGTTTTTCCATTTTTAATGTTAATGTTAACTGGTTCCATACTGTGCTATACTTTCCCTCTGTTACCTGGAAATCATGGCTAAAAGTCTGTACACACAGCAGCCTTCAGTGAGGGGCTCTGAATAATTTAGAGATAAAAGAAATTATCATTTCCTGTGGGACCAGCAGTGCAGAGCAGATTTACATGGAGAGAGGCCCACAGTCTTGTTGTTTCAAGCAGAAACCAGGGCAGTGCTGGAAAAGGTGGTTGAGGACCAAGTAGTAACTCGTGGAACTGACAGCCCTTTCATCAAATACAAGAGAGGAAGGTGACCCCTGATAGGAGGGAGGCCACATTCAAGTTCTCTGGGCCCAGGATGCTTTCCCCACACTTTATATAGTAGAGTCAGGTCAGGTCAACTGTCCTACAGGTAATACAGACAGTTCTCTGCCACTTCCCACTGAACCCGAAATGTGAGGTGCTGTCTGCTAAGACTGAAAGCTGAAAAACAGCCCCTTGCGACCCACTGATGGTGCAGCCTCTCTGTGAGTTACATACATGGCTTTCACAGGTGTCACTTTGAAGGAAGGACATCCCGTCATCTTAGTGGAGAGTTAGACAGTGATCAGAGAGCTGTAAGCTTGGGTCCCTTTTCTCTCCTGCTGTCAAGGGAATCGATGCTTACAGAGCTGCAGCAACAGAATCCATCCAGGAAAGTGTCAGAGGCAAAGTAAAGATTAGGAGAGCTACTGTCAGCCTGTGCACAGCCTCCTCTGGGCATTATTCTCAAGAGGAAAACAACGCATCACCTCTAGAGCAATTCAAAGTCACAGCTAACTATGCAGAGTCTGTAGTTGCCTGATTCTTGGGTGTCAGCTGACAGGAACAGATACACACACACACACACACACACTCACTCACACATACACACACGTGTGCATGCGAGTCTGCTCAGGGTAATTTCCTGCAGTAAACCATGGCCAGTATCTTCTACTGCCACCATGAAACTGCTGATGATACAGATTCCTTGACACAAGAGACGGTAGCCTCTGGCATCTCAATTAAACTCTAAAAAGTTCTCCATGGAATTCTTGGTTGTCGAAGACCTTCTCTACTTAATTAACTTCACTAGAGACATTATTACCATCTCTGTTTGTACTTACTCATGAGCCAAGAGTCTGAGCCAAGGAGGACCTCAGAGAAAAGGAGATTTGTGTTCTTCCTAAAGTTCAGGCCAGACTACTAAGAAACAGGTTAAAAGCCACAGATCTCAATTACCTGCCTCAAAACAGAAAATATGAGTTTTTAGAGGCACTTTATAAAACCCTGGCATCTCTTTCAGCTAGCACTTGATGTCAACATGTCTTCAATAGGAACACAAAGAGAGCTTCCACTTGCAGTCTCCTTCAATGTTAGAAACACAGCAGTAGAAGACACAGACTCTGGAATCAGAAAGACTGGTTTTCTAATTTACTGTCTACAAGAGCCATGGGTTCCTTTGCAAAAGAAGTTATCAACAACATACTCCACTTCTTACATTTAAGAATTAAATGAAATAATGCATGCAAACTACCTGGCACATTGCCTGGTACATACTAAATGCTCGATAAACACTAGATGTTATTATTACATATCATTCTCATTAATATCATCACTTTGTTATGATCTAAGGGGAGACACTGGGAAAACTGGTAGCCAAGCTAGAAAAGTTAGAATATTTGCAATTTGTTCCAATTTGAAAAAACAAAAACGTAAACAAGAAAGTGACTTCATTTGTATTTGGAACTTATTTTGGTTTATCAAATACTATATAGTGCTTATTACTATATAGTGCTTATTATGTGTCAGTTACTGCTCTAACCATAGGACCTACTGGATCAAAATTCATTTAATTTTAAAGTGTCACTAATTTGTCATCATATTATAGCATATTAAAAATATATTGTAAAGCCAAATATAAATAATTTGGAGACTGCATATACTTTGCTATCATCCACGCAAAGTACCCCGACAAAATATGCACATGGGCCAGCCTTGAAGCTGGTCACCAAGATGACAACGTTGAACCAGTCAGAGGAATGCCTGCCCCAAATTTACATTCTGTTGAGTTGTCTGAAATAATCAATCACCTTGCTTTGTGTCAGCATGACGTTTCAATCCGGACCCAATGGAAGATCGTTCAACCATTTAGTTGGCAGCCGGTCATGGATCTGCCCTAAACTATTTGTCCTCCTGCTACAATCCATAAGTGACTCCTGGAAATTACAGTCAATGTGGATAACAAGGAAAGACTGCTAACATGGCCAGGTAATGCAGAAGTAGGTCAGGCTCAGCTTCTAGCAGCAGGTGTCAGTTTCGGCAACAACAGGGCACTAGAGAATTCTGAGCTATCTTGGCTGACTCTGACTGGAGTTGTGGTGGGGGTGATGAGGGGGACAGCAGAGACGTTTGAAGTACTGCCAGCAGCACAGCTTCAAGCCCTGTGACCCAGCTGGTCTGGGCCACAGGAACAGGGAAAGTTGGCCTGTAGAAATCTCCACCCATAATTCAAGTTCAGCAGACGCACTGGTCAGAGGAGGGAGGCTCAAGTCAGAAGAGTTCATTGCGAGGCGGGCTCGCCAATCATTGCAAGTCACAGGATGCTCTTGTGTTTATGGAGCTGGAAGCCTTCCAGGTCATAATAGGGCCTCTCAAACTGTGCTGGTGGTGGGACAAAAACAAAAGACATAGGACCATAGACACGTGCATATATTTGTGTACACGTGTGTCACACAGTTACAAATCACTTTTATTAAAATGAATGTCTTTGCTGTAAGGAAAATACCCTACTCTGTGGCCATTAATACTATTCTTAGTCTGCTCTTACGGGTCTGTATTATTGGCTTCCTCATTCATTTGACAAATGTTCATTGACCCACTGCATTTGCAAGGCCCTGGGGATATGAAGCGGGCTAAACAGACAAAAGTCCTGCTTTTGTAAAGTTTGCAGTTGAGTGGACTGAGTGATCCTTTAAATCAACATTCAGCAAATATTTACACCTGGTTTCTTCCCTCTGTGGGTACGGTATCCTCTGTCACTGTTGACACTGGACATGGAACAAAAGAATGTTAGCAAATATGATGTGAAGAGAGGCCTTCAACAGCTGGCCTTCTGCACTCCTGTGCTTCTTCAGAGGACCATGCTTTGTGCAGCCAGGAGGACGTCAAGACACGTGGAACAGATGGGAACCTACCCACACCTTGGAGACAAGGCCAGGTGACCAATAGCCTAAGATAAAGTTGCCTGGCTGATGCCAGTCCAGCTCAACTGAGTCAACTGACTGTAGTCAACTTGCAGACACATAAATGTGAGAGTAAACACTTGGTTTCAAAGTAGTTGATTTAGGAGTTCCTGTTGTGGCTCAGCAGTAAATGAATCCGACTAGGAACCATGAGGTTGCGGGTTCAATCCCTGGCCTTGCTCAGTGGGTTAAGGATCCGGCATTGCCGTGAGCTGTGGTGTAGGTCGCAGACGTGGCTCAGATCCCACGTTGCTGTGGCTGTGGCAAAGGCCGGCAGCTACAGCTCCTGTTAGACCCCTAGCCTGGGAACTTCCATATGCCCCAGGTGCGGCCCTAGATAAGGCAAAAAAAAAAAAAAGGTAGTTGATTTAGGGGTTCTGTTTTCCCTCCTCAATCTATTTTAGTGTTTCTCATCGGCTTCTTCACTCATTCATTCACGGAGTTCTAAAGCATTATTCAGTGTCATCTTCTTCTTTTCTTTTTTCTTTTTTCTTTTGATTTTTTTTTTGGTTTTTAGGGCCACACATGCAGCATATGGAGGTTCCCAGGCTAGGGGTCAAATCGGAGCTGTAGTCGCTGGCCTACACCACAGCAATGGCAGATCCAAGCCACGTCTGTAACCTACACCACAGCTCACAGCAACTCCAGATCCTTAACCCACTGAGCAAGGCCAGGGATCGAACCTGTGTCCTCATGGATGTTAGTCAGATTCATTTCCACTAAGCCATGATGGGAACTCCTATTCAGTGTCATCCTGATGAGCCAACCATATTCATAACCAGGTTTGTGATCTGATTTTAACAAGCTATTTATTTTCTTTCTTTTTTAAAAATGATTTTTATTTTTTCCATTATAGCTGGTCTACAGTGTTCTGTCAGTTTTCTACTGTACAGCAAAATGACCCAGTCACACATACATACATACAATCTTTTTCTCACATTATCCTCCGTCATGCTCCATCACAAACAACTAGATAGAGTTCCCAGTGCTATACAGCAGCACTTCATTACTTATCTATTATAAAGGCAATAGTTTGTATCTATTAACCCCAGATTCCCAGTCTATCCCAATCCCTCTCCCTCCCCCTTGGCAACCACAAGTCTGTTCTCCAAGTCCATGCATTTCTTTTGCCGTGTGGTTCACAACATGCTATTCACTTTTAGTGAAAGAAAAATTCCATCCCAGTAGAGGCAACTTGGAAAATGTCAAGTTTCTTACCCTGATTTCTGTGTAAGAAACCCCCTTCCCTTGTGCCACATCCACACAGGGCCTCACTGATCAATATCCCCTGGATATTAATAAAAGGGAGTCTAGGTCTCCCTGAAAAACTGACGCTCAAGCCGACTTTCCCCATCCATTCACCACTGAATGCCCAGTTTTGTGGACTCATATTTTAAAAGCAGGCAGTGGACAAATTGAGAAGATTTAGAAAACAATGAAAAATGTTATCAAAAAGCCTTGTAAACAAGGCATAAAGCAATGGGAAGGCAGAATGCGGGGCTCCTAACAGAAACTTCATAAATACTGTTGACTGATGTTAGAGGAAAAAAACTGGAGGAGAAAGATAGCAGTTTACCCAAACATATGAATGTTAAAATATATTGACACACTCTCCTTCTCCACTAAGGATCAAATACAGCTAAGCAAGCTCTTTGGATCAGGATAGTTTAAGTTTAGATAAAGGAGGAAAAACATCAATTGAAGCAAGTTCTTAGGAAAGGCTAGACATCCTTTTGTAAACTTGTTTAACATGAGGAAAAGTAAGGGATACTGGGGCCTGATCAACCAGAGGAGTTTATCAAACCACCATTTCCCCAGTATTTGCAGATGGAAGGTCTCTGTGATGGTTGAAAAACTCCATAGACCACATTCCCTGCTGACTTCTACAAGCATCAAAAATTTTTTTTGGCAAACCAATCCCAGTGACTCTAGCAGGAAAACTGAAATTGGCTTTGAGATACACCACTAAGATGGTATTTTTTTTTCTTTTTTCTTTTTTTGGTCTCTTTAGTGCCACACATGTGGCATATGGAAGTTCCCAGGCTAGGGGTCAAATCGGAGCTGCAGCTGCCAGCCTACACCACAGCCACAGCAACTTGGGATCCAAGCTGTGTCTGCAACCTACATCACAGCTCACAGCAATGCCAGATCCCCAACCCACAGAGCGAGGCCAGGGGTCAAACCTGAATCCTCATGGGTACCAGCTGGATTCATTTCTGCTGAGCCACGACAGGAACTCCCTAAGATAGTATCTTTTATTTAAAAAATATTCATTCACTCATTCAGCAAATTCTCATTAAGCATCTACTCTATGCCTGGTACTATTTTTATACAGTCAATACTGTGGTAACCTAGGCAAGTCACCTGCCTTCATGGAGTTTACATTCTATCCCAAGTGTAGTAAGAATAAATAGAAAGAATAATATAAAAATGGCAAATGGTACTGACTGGCAAAGACTCTTTCTGGGTCTATAGTTCTTAGATCATTATAGAAAAGGTCTATGAATTTATAGTTTATTGTATATATCATATATTATATGACAGATATAATGTATATTATAACATCATATATCACTATATTGTATTGTATTATATTATATTATATTATATTATATTATATTATATTATATTATAATAAAAACAGAACTCCCAGAGTTTGAAAAAAGGAGAATATGATTGTGGTGATCATTTTCCAAAATCCATATGTTCATGTATTATTCATGACCTTCTAAAATTTTTAAATAAAGTTAGTTTGGAAGGTGTTTCTCATGTTCTCATCTTATGCACATTTTCCCTCATCTTTTCCCTTCTAATCAATGAGGAAAGAGACCCAGAAAGTGTGGTCTAAACAGCTTGTGGCAATTCCCCTGGTGCCATATTGCAGGGAGGGTCTGAGATCAAGCTTGCACACGGCACTGCCCATTTTTGAAGAGCTGTGTCTAGACACATTAGTCAGATGACACTTCTCTTGGTCTCAGGAGAAGAGCTTCCTCACCTCCTTCTCACACTGGCCTCTGGGAGGGACACTGGCAGCACAGCTGGGCTGGACACACAGAGGGCGTGGCTGCCTATCAGTCTAGTCCATTACCACATCACGGGCAGCTAAAAGGTGTGCCCAAAATAATTCCACTCCTCGATCCACAGCTCCCAGGACCACTTGGCAGGAGAGGAACCTGCCTGGCAGATGAGACAGGAACAATTCATCTGAAGTTTCAAAGCTGATTATGGTTTTCACTACCTAATACTCCACCTCCAGGGAGAGATTAAGCATGGATTACAATTTTTTGTTTTGTGTCTGAGACACAAAATGACTTGGATTAGCACCTTGGTATTAGAACTATAGTATCTACGATTAGTATTTTTCACAAAAGCCACCAAAGCAGTCGCATTCACCCAGCGAATACATCTTGTAGAGCCCAGAACTCTAGCTCGTCTTCCTTTTCTCCACAAACAATAAAAGTTCTCCCTGTGTACTAAGTTTTCAGCAGCCTACAAACCTGTGGAGACAACATGGCTTTCAAAAATTTGACTTGTTAACAAAAAAATTGGTGAATAGTTACCACAGATTATATTTAGCTAATGTTACCCTATTTCCTGCTTAAGACAGAAAAAAACACTTAATGGATAGAACTGGGCTTCTTTGAAGACAGGAAAAAGTTAGCCATGGCTTGAAATGCTTTTATCCATTGGGAATCGGAGCCTAGGTATCTGCCACCTGCTTATGGAAACTTTGCAGAGGCTCCATGGAAGGATAGCAGAGAGAGAACTCGGGCTCATTTCCTATCCTGAAGCCACCTTCACAAGATTCAGAAACAACAAATTTTCTTCTGGTTCCCCCTTTTGGGAAGCTTTCACTATCTTCACAAATCTAGGAGTCTACAACCATGGAAAAATGCCAAAACTCAATACACATTGAGCACATGCTCTGTGTCAGTTGTTGTATACATTATCTCATTTTAACTTGACAATTATTCCTGGAGGTAGATTTGATTCCCATTTTTCAGACTGTGAAAAATAAGGCTTAGAACCTAAGAATCCTTTCCAAGGACACAACCAGTAAAAGGAAAAGGCAAGATTCAAATCCACCTCCATCCGTCTCCAAGTCCACATTCTCTAATATTAGACCACACTGTCCTCCAAGAGGTCATTTATCTTATTTTGGAAGCTTGATCCCCTTCATACAATTACTCAAGATAACTTATAGGGAACTCAATTCAGGCTCTTTATGTCCAAATGCCTAACTCATAACCCATTCCCATTTTCCATCATTTATGAGAAGCCCCAGCTCTTGGCAACTTCTTACTTCAAAGAGAATGAGGCTATGTTGTTCTTAGCCAGCATGTCCATACATGCTCTTTCCTGGACCAAAGGACACTAACAGCCAACCAGCAAGAGAGGGAAGCCTGACTTTAAGGTCTCAGTCCCAACAAACTTGCTTTATAGGTGCCCTGTTTCTCTGCTCTTTAAAGAGCTAAATTAAGTAAGGGGTGGGCAAAAATGGGTGAAAATGATCAAAAGGTAGAAACTTCCAATTCTAAAATAAATAAGTCCTGGGGATGTAACGGACAGCATGGTGACTATAGCCAATAACACTGTATTTTATGTTTGAAAATTGCTAAGAGAGCAGATCTTAGAAGCTTTCAACACAAGAACAAAAAATTAGTTAACTATATGTGGTGATGGTTGTTAACTAGACTTAACTGTGGTGATCATTTTGCAATATATGCAAATATCAAACCATTATATTCTATACCTGACGTTAATAGGATGTTATACATCAATTATAGCTCAATAAAAGTGGTAAATTTAAAAAAAGAGCAAAATAGAGCTCTCGGGTTTAATGGGACCCTCTTCTCCATGTCAACGAAACAAACCAAACCCTCAAAATAAGTGCTGAGTGAATTTCCATTTAAGTACACGACAGTTCAAAACCCTTTCCCAAACTGAAATAATCACTGGGGTTCTTTTCATCCTTCATGAAAATGTAAAAGTATTTTGGTTTACTTTTAAATTCAGATAAATGACTACTAACTATATCTTATACCCACAGGCTTAAATACAGTTAGATGTACCTGCATTCATCGCCAAAGTTTTGTCAGCCAGATCATAGGAAGACAATGAATGAAGATAGACCATATCAAGTACCTTAAACAATTATACTAAAACCTGGTAAACTAAACTAAAAATTATAAAACTCAGTGTCTGGCATCATGGTACAGGTATACATAAGTATTATCAAGGTACCATTCATTGCTATTACGGCAGGCAATCTGAAACTGAGTAAAAAGAGCCTTAAAACAATTCATGACTTTTGAACTGGTAATTTCATGTTCCCAGCTCAAAAGAAAGAAGTCAATTGTACAAAGAGTTCCTTTGCAGCATTATTTAAAGAGCAAAAGGATAAAAACTCAGTGGCCAGGAAGAGAAGAAATGCTTCTACAAGCTATTATGTATATAAACATGATAACGTTTGAAAAAGAGTTATTTAAATCTAGTGCCTAGTTATACAAAATAACAGTCAGTGAAAAAAAGCGGAACAATAACATTAACAAAATCCATGTAAAATATGTGTGGTTGCTCAACTTTGCACTGGCATGTTCTCCTCAAGATGATTTGTTCAGCTGTATGTGATTTGTCTACCTCTCTGCAAATATTTCAATAAAGAAATTGCTAAAATCTACTGCTGAATTTTTACCAAATTCGGAGCAAAATTATTTACAGACATGGAAATAAAAAATTAACTTTTCACTCACCAAAACCTAACAATGAATAAAACCAACCAGTAATTTCAATTATTTATATGGTTTCACTTGGTAAACTTAATCTAGTCACAAAGGAAAACCTCACTTTCTGATAAGACCGGAAAAAAAATAAGAAATTATTTGATAATTTCAGGGATAGACAGACTTCCCTGGCAGCATCAACTAAGGAAGAATATCCAATTATATAAATAAGGAGCTGAGTGTTTGTCTTCTCTTCAACACCTCTTCTAAGTAAGCCGATAAGCCTTTTATTATACTTCACCAACAGGTCAAACTGAAAATTATTCACCAGGTACCTAATTTGTGCAGTGTGCTAAAGTGAACCCAGTTGGAAGCTATTGAACTACAGATGTCAGAAAGGGAGGCTACCTGGTACACAAATGATGTCACCCGCAAATATTGCATTTGTCGGGCCTGATTCTCAGCACCAGAGCCTGGAAACACACACTTCTCTACAGACATACAACTGACCAGTACCTGAAGGGTGGGTTCATACTAACCAAACACAGGACATGTCAACAGCAAACTAATCTGTGAATCTAGAAGCCCAATGTATTTTTTTTTAAAAACAATGATTGTTTTTGACTCATCTAATTCCACCTCCTATTTAGGACCCACTCCCAGATATCCAGGTATCTTAGAGGCCATTCAGTAATTAGGAAGTTTCTCAGTAAGAGTGGACTCAAAGCCAAGGACAGGAATGTTGAAGAGGGTTTCATGCTCTTTGTGATCTCCCTGTGCTTGGTATTATGTACAACCAACCACACTGAATGGAATTTATACTTACACAATTGTCATCCTATGAACTTCCTGTGTGGTTTTAAAGGGCAGAAACCATCCCTTGGCTATACAATAAGTGTATGTTGCATTGAAATTATTACATTGGGCTCTTTATGCCAAAACTCAACCCAGACTAGTCAGAATGTTAGTACTTGCCAGATTCAGTGTGCATATCTCTCTTAGAAAGGACAGAGTAAACCATTCTGGCCATGGAGTGGAGAAAAGATTAAGTGGAGATGCCCGTAGACCAAATTAAGGGGCTAATCGGTAATTGAGATAAGAATTGAATATGAGTGGACAAATAATTGTCACATAGTCATCTAATGGAAAAATATATGAGAGAAAAAGAACAAAGTATTGGTCTATGCAACAACATGAATGAATCTCATAGGCATAATATTACATGAAAGAAGCCAGAATCTAGACACATATAGTTTGAGTCTATTTATATGAAGCTCAAGAACAGGCAACATCAACGTATGGTGATGGGGTCAGAACAACGGTTTCCTCTGGGAGGGTATTCACAGGGAGACGGCATGAGGGAGCCATCTAGACCACTAGAAATGTCCCCGTCTTGATCAGGACAGTCCCTGTGGGGATGTATATGTATGTGAACTGAAAATATGGCATCTTATTGTATTGTGCCCTTTTCTGCAAGCTCTTAATTTTATGCAGGGAGTTCCCATCGTGGCTCAGTGGAAAAGAATCTGACTAGCATCCATGAGGACGCAGGTTCAATCCCTGGCCTTGCACAGTGGGTTAAGGATCTGGTGTTGCCATGATCTGTGGTGTAGGTCATAGACGAAGCTTGGATCCCATGTTGCTGTGGCTGTGGTGTAGGCCATCAGCTACAGCTCCGATTTGACCCCTAGCCTGGGAACCTACATATGCTGCGGGTATGGCCCTAAAAAGGCAAAAGACAAAAAAAAATTATGCAGAAAAGTTTTCAAATATTGCTGGTGACCTGGCCTAGGGTGGGGGCAGTGGAGACTAGCAGAAGTGCATAGATATGAGAGAGACATTTGAGAGGTAAATCACTGAGAAGAAAAACGGAGCTAACCCCTATGAAGTATTTAGTGCACTGGCATATGGTAAAGCTCAGGAAAGGCTTTTTATGCTAATAATTCCCTGAAAAGGTTGATGAGTAGATTAAATAATGTATGTAACATATATAGATCCTTGTCTGGAATATAGCAAATTCTCAGTGAGTAGTAAATTTTTCTTTTAATGGAGTAGGCTGTAAACTCTTCTCACCTTCACTCTGCCTTGCTAGACCCTGTCCTACTGGTTCCCATTTGGAAGACAACATGTACTGTCCTATGGAATTTCCAGAAAATTCACTTCATCCCCTCTTTTAAGTTTTATTAGCTTAACCAAGAGAACTGTCATAGCTGCCTACATTCTGGTCCCCAAGGGACCCCGAGGAAGCCTTCTTCATAAACTTCACCAGAAACTTTGATGAGAAAACCATATGAAGTTGACGCATGTACATTTTTACTCTCATTCTGGTTGCTGTTTTGTCATATCAGGATAGTTAGCACCATTTCTCGCAATAGCGTGTCAAGAGACTCCCTGATAGGGTTAAAGCTCCTTAGCACCGTATGGGAAAGGACATCCCAGCGCCATCTGCCAGGCTTGTGATTCTATTAAACTGTCAGCGTGATAGATGATGAAGAGAAGGCATTGGAACAGGAGAAAATCTACAGTGAAGCACTGTGGTCATAAAACAAGAAGAACCAAAAAGGATTTAGGGCAAGTACACAAACCATCCTTTATAATAAAATTTTCACTTGCAAGGCAGGAATGAAGAGTCTGAACTATCACTCCTGGGTCCATGCACAAGGCAGTCAGACCATCAGTCAGCATTCAGCCCTGACGTGTGCTCACGGGGCCAGCAGTGCATGCTGCAGCAGTTCCACCTCTGCCTAAAACCAGGTCTCCTGGGGCTCACTGAAAACACATCTCATCCACTTCATGCAGGGAGATGGTATTCAGATGGCTGGCTACTCTGTGCATCGCTTCTGCTGACAAAAAATTAGATAAAATAAATAAATAAACATCTCGGAAACAGCAAATAATTTGGTTACTGCTCTTCAACTACAAATTATCTTAAGAGCACAGTTGCCCAGTGCATCGCTGCCCCGCTTCTAAATTTAGTCCCCACCAATGACATCTTCTGTAAACTGAGCATAGGCAGTCAGTTTCTGAATATCTGGGTTTTGGAATGAGTTCCAGCTGAGTATCATTTAGAGGGTGTCCAGGTAATAATGCTGATATTAAAATGCAGTATTGACTCTATGGATGCTAATAGGTGACTTGCTGAAGTGCTAAGAAATTGAAATGGCTTTGAATATACCTCCTCCAGGTAACAAAGGAAGTTCTGACAGCAAAATCATGAATAATCTCCATTCGTATAAGCATCTCCAAGCTCCCAGAAGCATCCTTAGAGACTGATTTTTCTAAACAGAAACATTATAAACACTGAATAACAATTAGCACTTATGTATACATCTTGGGTTTCCCTGACACTTTAATCAAAATTAGTAAAACAAGGATACTGGTAGTGGCAGAGAAAAAAAATGCAATTATCTCAATAACAAAACTAGGCAACTCAGGTTCATAATAATGTTGCATCTTCTGCATTTTCTGTGTATCTGCTGTATCACCACATTGGAATGCTTGAATGCTGTAACTATTCATGGCTTGCCTTCAGTTCAGGACATATAACGATTTTGCTTCTGGACTTAAGACACATGGGATTGAGGTATTTCATTGCTCAGGAAATGGAAAGTTAATAACTACGTTAACCAGTTGGGTACATGAGTGCTTCAATCAGATCATTAAACATACCTTAACGAGGTCCTTGGGCAAAAACCAGAAGGAAACAGACACAAGAAACAGATCCATGAAAATACCTTCTGTCTCATCTAACATGTAGGCGTATGATGCAATTATTCATCCATTTCAAGTGAAGCAAAAAGCACTTAAAATATCTGGCAGTCATTTCACAACTCAATTTGCGTGTCAACATTTCTATTATATTCAAGGAAAGAGAAGTGAGGTCAGCAAATTCACTAAGATCCCTGTTGTTTTCTGCCAACTTATTCAATCTAGAAACAAATATCCAGTTATCTGATACATTCCCTCATGTTACCTTATTGATTCAGTTAATCTTTGTCATGAGTTTTCTTAATAGGTTTTCTAGGAATATCCTTCAATATTTGTCTAAATCAGAAGTCATGGTTTAAAACCACTTCAGGAAAGGATTGAAAGAAGGAAGTAGCAGGACTAACCTGAGTGCTGAACTGGCCCAGGACCACCACATACCCTGCTCCAGGTAGCTCACCTTTAAAATTTTATGACAGTGGAGTTCTCACTGTGTACAGTAGATTAAGAATCCGACTGCAGATGTGCAGGTTCACTCTCCGGCGCAGTGGGTTAAAAGGATCCAGCACTGCTGTAGCTGTGGCATAGATCACAGCTGTGGCTTAGATTCAGTCCCTGGCCCAGAAACCCATATGCCATGGTTGCGGCCATAAAAATTAAAAAACAAAAACAAAAACAACAACAACAAAAAAACTGTGTGGTAGCACTTACCATTCTCATCTCACAAAGATACTGGGAGAAACCAATGGTTAACATAATATGTGAAACACTTTGGGAAACAAAAAGTGCCACAAATGTACACACTTTATATTAATTCTGAAATCTTTGGGCTTCAAATTACAGAATATCCATCTGAAATTAACTGAGCAAGAAGAATGTATTAGCTCATGTAACTGGCAAGTCCAAGACAACAGGGCTAGACTAGGGGACTCAGACAACGCTGTCAAGGGCTTTCTCTTTGCATCTCTTGGTTCTCTTTTCTCCTGCCTATGCAGGCACGCAGGCTCTTCTTCCACGGTGGCAAAATACTCCACCTATTCTCAGAGCAAGAAATGATGCTCTCCTGGGTGCTCTCCTGGGTGCAGTGAACACTCCAGCTTTACTTCTCATTATGTTACAGGACCATCCCTGAACCAATCACTGGGCTCAGGAGGTAGAGTGATAATCTGATTGGTTTAGGTCTAGATCAACTCAAGGGCCTGGTGCCAAGTCAGCTTCTCACATACCACCTGGACTGAGGGCGTGGAAGGTGAGAGGGGAAGGACCTCAAGGAAACTGAAACTCTCTTACCACAGAGGAAGCTAACGAGAAAAAGTTACTAAAATATTTTTATAATAAACACTGTGCTTTATATCTGCTATAGAATGATGACAGAGAATGCCTAGTAAAGAATGAGTAGCATGCCCCAGAGCTGAAAGTGCTTCCACATCCTTCTATTCCTTCTATAGCCCTACCAAGTACAAATCTTCACTTCACAGATGCACAAACTGAGGCTCAGTGTAGTTAAGAGATTTACCCAAAGCTTTACCCCTAATAAAGGGCAAAGCCAGAACTTGAACCCTTTGATCCCAGTTCAGGAGTCTAAGAAGCTGGCATAGGTTTATACAGTGGATTTTGATTAAATGTCCCCTGAAGCAAATTTCCTCAAAGGAGCTATTATAAAGCATAGCATTTCAGGTAACAACATCTTTTTACCCAAAACTTGGGGAAATATTAAACCACCCCTCTAAGTGTGGACATTCACAATAAAACATGCCATTCCAGTATTACTCCCTTGCTAAATTGGATGTCGCTGACAGTAATGTAAATCATTGGCCTAGTCCTTTGGGAAGGCAATTTGGTAATAAAATATCAAGAGCTATAAAAACATTCATATTCTTTGACTTAAAATTCTACTCCTGGGAATTCATCCTTTGAAAATGATTGAAATAAATGAAGAAAAATTCACATGTATAAAACTGTTCATAGCAACATTAATCATAACATTAACAGCTTAGAATTAAGAAAGATAATGTATGTAAAGTGCTTAGCAGGATGCCTCATTATCAATTAATGTAGGCGGCGGTAATTCCCTGCTTATTCTCCAAAGCTAATGGGCCTTCACATCTGTGTTCCATTTGCTTGGAAAGTTCTTCCCCCACTCTTTCCTCATCCCTTTGAGTCACTCCTTCCCTTCCTTCAAGTCTCTGCCCAAATGGGACTCCACCAGAGGACTTTCCAAACCACCCTCTCTAAAGAGCGCATACTAACCCTCCTTGTTCTGTCTCCTTACCATGCTTTATGTTCTTTAGCCCTCATTTCTACCACATTTATTTAGTTGGTTTTTGTTACTGTCTCCCTCTTCTCCCTAGAAAATAAGTTCCACGAGCACAGGGAATTTGTTCATTGCAGTATGTCCAACATCCAGAACAATATCTGGAACATTGTTGAATAATTTTTTTTCTGCCTTTTTTCTTATTCTACAACTCTTGGCTTCTTTATTTCTTCAGTTAGCAAAAATTGTTATTTGCCAGCTCTTTCTTTTTTTGTCCAAAACAGGGGTTGGGCAGAAGCAAGATGGATAAGTCAATGGAAGGATCTGATAGGTGGATCCAGAAGGCTTGCTGGTTGGTCAAAGGGCCAAGATCTGACCCTGTTATAAGAATAAGCCAGTGCTGATAGTCTTGGGAAGAGCATATAAGAAGTAAGTCTTATGTGAGTCCAGCCCCGGTTAATCAGCTCAGAAGAAAACAATAGGGGATCTAGGACCTAGGATCTAGGATCTGGGATCTGGGCTGTCTATCAAATGAGGGATAGGTCAGGTCATCACAAAGACATTTAATCAATCCCAGAGAGTCACAGCCTCTCTCAGGGATCTTTTCATAGGAAAAATAAGGTTCCGGAAAAAAGTTTCAGCCACAGGGCCATATGAGATGCCACAGAAGAACTTTATTATTGAGAAAACTAGATCCAATAGCAGAGATCCCAGTTACTGAGATACACCGAGGAATGACACACTGGTCAGTTACAGGTCAAGGGCTGCCTGGAGGGAAGTAGCTCCTGGGCACTTCCAGGGAAAGCAGCTCCATAAGCTCCAAAAGAAGAGCTGCCAGCACTGGTTGAAAGGCTAAGCACACGTAAACCAGGTAAACAGAGTAGGCACAAAAAGCCAAACGGTGTAAAGGACCTAAGGTTGTGGAAGATTTGTGATATGGTGATGTGGATAGACTGCACCTCATTTCTCAGAATTCCCTTCTACCTAAGTCTATGGTTAAGGACTTCCAAAAAAAGAAAAATACACTTTGTGTAAGATTTGGAGTATGAAAGTGGAGCTGTGGTACTTTCTCTTTTATGTTCCAGAGGTCGCACAGGCATTTTTTGTAGCTTACACATATTGTTTATCTGCCAGCTCACCTCACTGATGTGGGACAGTGACCAGGCCTATAACTGACCCTTGTGTAAGGGCAACTCCACTTGCCCTGGATCCTCCTGAATCTTCTCCCAGTCATGGGGCATGTGTGTTTGCTTAGCTCTGTGACAAAGGACGCAAGCTTCTCCTGTAGGATGCTCATGATAGCAAGGGGGAGGCACTGAGAATTGATGTGGGTTCCAGCTCATGCTTGTAGATTCCAGCTGGTCCTTGCTCTCTTCACTTTCTATCCATCTTCCCTTCCCAACTGCCTTCCCTGCCTGCAGTCTTCAGGACCCACCATCAGATATGAGTGACAGCCCCACAAAGACTTTTTAACCAGGTGCCACAGTTGTATAAGGTGAAATCTCTATTATACAAACCTTATATGTTTACAAATCATGAAAACACACACACACACACACACACCACCTCCTGGTGGTTCCATTTCTCTAATTAAATCCTGATTGATACAAAGTGAATCTAGGCAGAGGACTGATCTTGTCTGTTAAAGTATACTTTGGGTCAAAATGGTTCATGATTAAAAAAAAGCAGGAGTTCCCATCGTGGCTCAGTGGTTAACGAATCTGACCAGGAACCATGAGATTGCGGGTTCGATCCCTGGCCTTGCTCAGTGGGTTAAGGATCCAGCATTGCCATGAGCTGTGCTGTAGGTTGCAGACGCGGCTCGGATCCCGCGTTGCTGTGGCTGTGGTGAAGGCCAGCAGCTACAGCCCCTGTTAGACCCCTAGCCTGGGAACCTCCATATGCCGTGGTGTGGCCCTAGATAAGGCAAAAAACAAAAAAAAATAAAAAATAAACACACATTAAAAACCCGCACCTTATGAAAACTTAATATAATTTAATTAATGTCTACTTTAAGTATTAGGTATATGGAAAACTAAAGTACAATAATAGAAAATCCCTAATACGAAAAATAACATAAAAACTTATCAAATTATTTACACTCAATAAAGCTAATGCTTATCAGTAATGCTGGTGATCTATTCCAGTGGGATGTTTAAAACTAACTCTCACAGACCTTCTTTTGACCCAGTGGCAGATTTTCCTGAACATGTTATCAATAAATCTTTTGATTCTGCCATTTGATATGAACTTTACAAGTTCTATTTCTAAACAACTTAATTAACTGGTTAGGAGACTGAAGAATACTCTTGCGAAGAAAAAAAAATATGCTGCCTTTGCAGCTCAAGTTATTAGCTTGGGAAAGTGAAATCACTTAGTAATTGAATGAAGAATCGCTATAAATATTTAGTAGTTTTATATTCTGATGCAACTCTGCATCATTATGTCACACTGATAAATTCATTAATAATTTAAGCCTCGAATTTGGGGTCTACACAAGCTCTAAATTATTCATTCCGCCATAAAACTGTACAGTATCTCTAGAAGGTGTATTGGTTGGTGGTAAGGTTTCACTAATGTGCATTTATAGTAACAGCAGAAGCAATAACAACAATATATCTCATGATCTAACTCAGAGAAAATGTGAAGTCCATTGATTAAGTGCCCATTTTCTTAATGGAAATTCAAATGGTGTTGCTCTATGCATGATGGAAGGCAAATACCAGTCTCAGATTTCTTTTGATTTAATGTTCTGATTAAAGCATTCTCATGAACTCCTGTGTCCCATTCTAAGATTAGGGTGTTTCCATTCACACAAAAGCAAGACAGTGAATTAGTAATGAATTTAGAGGCAAAACAAAATTCAACTGAATTCTAATTGTTGTTAACTTTATGTACATCTGGCCAGAAAAGAATTAAGGAGCGAAACATCGAGAGGACTTTTCTGCTCTTGCTATTGGATCTCTTTGTTTTAACACTTAGTAAATAGTTACCCTGTATCAGGATCTGGGATAAAATTTTTTACATGTATCATCTTGAATCTACAGCTTTGCTGGGTTGATATTATCCTTCTCCCCCATTTTCCTTCCCCCCCCCCGGTTTTATTGAGGTATTATTGATAAGTAACAGTGTACTAGTTTAAGCTGCACAACGTAATGGTTTAATGTATGTACATATAGTAAAACAATCACCACAAAAATTTTAACATCCATTGTCTAACACAGTTACAAAATGTTTTTCTCATAAGAACTTCGAAGCTACTTTCTTGGCAACTTTCAATTATACAATATGGTTATTATTAACTATAGTCACCATGCCATACCTTACATTTCCAGAACTTACCTATCTTGGACTGGAAGTTTGTGCCTTTTGACCGCTTTCACCCATTTCCCCCACTCTCCAGTCCCTGCTGCTGGCAACTAACAGGCTCTTCTCTATTTCTCTAACTTTGGTTTTGGTTTATTAAATTCCACATATAAGTGAATCATACAGTATTTGTCTTTTTCTGATTTATTTCACTTAGGATAATTCCCTCAATATCCATTCATGATGTTGCAAATGGCAGAATTTCCTTCTTTTTTACATACTCCATTGTGTGTGTGTGTGTGTGTGTGTGTGTGTGTGTGTGGTGTTTGTGTACACATTTTCTTTATTCATTCATCTGTCAGTGGATACTTATGCTGTTTCCATGTCCTGGCTATTGTACACAATGCTCCAATAAATATGGGAGTGCAGTATCTCTACAAGATAACTAATTTTGTTTCCTTAGGATATATGCCCAGAAGTGGAACTGCTGGATCATGTGGTAGTTTTACTTTTAATACTTTGAGGACCCCTATACCATTTTCCACAGTCACTGTACCAATTTACATTCCCAGCAACAGTGTACAAGCCTTCCCTTTTCCCCTTGCCAACACTTATTATCTCTTCTTTTTTTTTCTTTTTTGTTGGCTGCCTGCAAGACATGTGGAAGTCTCATGCCAGGGTTTGAACCCATGCCACAGCAGTGAACCTAGCTGCTACAGTGACAATGCTGCTTTAATAAGAGCCACAAAGGACCTCTTATTATCTCTCTTTTTTTCTTTTATCATAGACATCTTAACAAGTGTGAGGTGATATTTCATTGTGGCATTGTTTCAAATTTTCCTGATGATTCATGATGCTGAACACCTTTTTTATGTATTTGTTGACTATTTGTATGTTTTTTGTGGGAAAATGTCTATTCCATTCTGTTCCATTTTTTTTCTTTTTAGGCCACTCCCCATGGCTTATGGATGTTCCCCAGCCAGGGATAGACTCCGAGCCGGAGATGTGACCTATGTCATGGCTGCAGCAATGCCGGATCCTTAACCCACTTTGCCAGGCTGGGGATTGAACCAACTCCTCCACAGTGACAAACTGGATCATTAACCCACTGCACCACAGTGAGAACTCCCTCATTCTGTCCCTTTTTAAGCAGATTGTTTATATTTTATTGCTATTGAATTTTATGAGATCTCTCTCTCTCTCTCTCTCTCTCTCTCTCTCTCTCTTTTTTTTTTTTTTTTTTTTTTTGTCTTTTTAGAGTTGCACCTGCAGCATATGGAGGTTCCCAGGCCAGGGGTTGAATCGGAGCTGCAGCTTCTGGCCTACACCACAGCCACAACAACAGCAACACAGGTTCTGAGCCATGCCTGCAACCTACACCAGAGCTCACAGCAATGCCAGATTCTTTTTTTAAAGTTAGGTTTTTTTTTCATCTTTTGTCTTTTTAGGGCTGTACCCATAGTATATGGAAGTTCCCAGGCTAGGGGTTGAATCAGAGCTGTAGATGCAGGCCTATGCCACCACAACAACTCCAGATCTGAGCCATGTCTGTGACCTACACTACAGCTCACGGCAATTCCAGATCCTTAACTCACTTAGCAAGGCCAGGGATCAAACCCGCAACCTCATGGTTCCTAGTCAGATTTGTTTCAACTGTGTCACGATGGGAACTCCAATGCCAGATTCTTAACCTACTGAGCAAGGCCAGGGATCGAACCTGCATCTTCAGAGATACTAGCTGGGTTCATTAACCGCTGAGCCACAATGGGAACTCCATGAGTTATTCTTTATATATCTAGGATATTAATCCCTTATCATATATATGATTTGAAAATATTTTCTCCAATTTCATAGTTGCCTTTTTGATTTAATGCTTTTCTTTGCTGTGATTTTGTATAGACCCACTTGTTTATTTTCTGTTTTTGTTGTCTTTGCTTTTGGTGTCAAATCCAAAAAAGAATCATTGCCAAGACTTATGTCAAGGGTCATACCAACTATGTTTTCTTCTAGGAGTTTTATGGTCTTAGACTCTTTGTTTTAAAATATGAGGAAACTGAGGCTCAGAAAAGCAAAACAACTTTTTTCAAGGGCAAAAAACTAGGATTTCATGGAGCTGGCTGAACTAGGTCTATCACCAAAATCCATTCTTTTAAGTTATTTCATTGTATAGCCTTAACATTACAAAAAGGAAACATAGAAAGACTTTTGAGGAGGGCTAGTTCATGTCTTTGGGACATGGTTCATATACTATTCACATGATGCTACAGAACAAATTACCACAAGACTTAATAGTTTATAACAATAAGAATCAGAGAAAGGAGACAAGATGGCAGAGTGGAAAGACTCAAGCTCATCTCCTCTCACAAAAACACCTAAATAACAACTAACTGCTGAAAAACCATAGACAAAAAAGACTGGAACTTATCCCCCCCAAAAGATACTCTCCATCCAAAGAAAAAGAAGAAGCCACAACAAGATGGTAGGAAGTGTGCTTTCATGACATAATCAAATCACATACCCACTGGGTGGGTGACACACAACCTGGAAAATAACTATATCACAGAGGCACTCCTACAGGAGTGAGAGTTCTGAGCCCCACATCAGGTTTGCCAGCCTGGGGCTTGGTTGAGAAGAGGAGCCCTCAGAGCACTTGCCTTTGAAGGCCAGTAAGGCTTGAGTGCAGGAGCGCCACAGGACTGAGGTAAACAGTAACTCCATTCTAAGAGGGTGTGCACAAAGTTTCACATGTACTGGGACCCAGGGAAAAGCAGTAACTCCAAAGAATCCTGGTCCAGACCTAAATTTAGATCTTGGAGGGTCTTGTGGGGAGGCAGGGGCTGGCTGTGGTTCACTGTGGGGGCAAGGACACTGGTGGTAGAGGCCCCAAGGAATATTCATTGGCATAAGGTTTCTCAGAGGTCACCATTTTGGTGCCAAAACCTGGCCCCACCCAACAGCCTGCAACCTTCAGTGCTGGGACACCTTGAGCCAAACAACCAACAGAGTGGGAACTCAGCCCCAACCATAAGTAAATATGCTACCCAAAGTCTTCCTAGGCATACAGCTCCACCTAACCACACCCAGAGACAAAGCTCCACCTACCAGAGGGACAAGACTCAGCTCCACCTACAAGTTGGCAGATACCACTTCTTCCCAAAAGAAAGCCTGCCACAGACCCTGTCATTTCACCCACAAGGGGGCAGACACCAGATATCAGAGAGGCTGTAATTCTATAGCCTACGAGACCACAAAAAAAGCTGTTCCAAACTAAAAGACAGAGAAATATAATGCAGAAGAAGGAACAAAACAAAACCCCAGAAAAACAGCTAAGTGATCTGGAGATTAGCAACCTGCATGTAAAAGTCTTTACAGTAATGATAGTAAAAAGATGATCCAAGATCTCAGGAAAAAAAAAAAACTGGAGGCAAAAATCAATAAATTACAAGAAATACTGAGCAAAGAAATAGAAGGCTTAAATATTAACTAAGCAGAGAGGCAAAATACAATAACCAAAATAAAAAATACACTAGAAGGTACAAATAGCAGAATACAGGAGGCAGAAGAATGAATAAGCAAGGTGGAAGACAGGTGGAAATCACTGATGTGGAACAGAATTAAGAAAAAAGAATGAAAAGAAATGAGGACAGCCCAAGAGAAATCTGGGACAACTTTATTTATTTATTTATTTATTTATTTATTTATTTATTTATTCATTTATTGTCTTTTTGCTTTATCTAGGGCCACACTCATGGCATGTGGAGGTTCCCAGGCTAAGGGTCTAACAGGAGCTGTAGCCGCCGGCCTACACCACAGCTACAGCAACGTGGGATCCAAGCCGTGTCTGCAACCTACACCACAGCTCACGGCAACACCAGATCCTTAACCCTCTGAGCAAGGCCAGGGATTGAACCTGCAACCTCATGGTTCCTAGTCAGATATGTTAACCACTGAGCCATGACGGGAACTCTGAGAAATCTGGGACAACTTTAAATACACCCACATTTTCATTTTAGGGGTACCAGAAAGAGAAGAGAAAAGGGGCCAGAGAAAACATTTAAAGGGACTCTAGGTGAAAACTTCCCTTATATGGGAAAGGAATCACTTATTTAAATTCAGGAAGCACAACAAATATCACATAGAATAAACCAAAGGAGGAAAACCCCAAAAATATATTAATCAAACTGACCAAAATTAAGGACAAGAGAAAACATTGAAAGTGGCTAGGGAAAACAACAAACAATACACAAGAGAACCCCAGTAAAGTTAACAGTTGATTGTTCAGCAGAAACTCTATAGACCAGAAGGGATTGATATGATATGCTTAAAGTGATCAAAGGAAAAAGCTCCAACCAAGAATACTCTACCCAGCTAGGCTTTCATTAATATCTGAAGGATAAATCAAAAGCTTTACAGTCAAGCAAAAGATAAAGGAATTCAGCACCACTAATGCAGTTTTACAACAAATACTAAAGGAAATTCTCTAGGTGGAAAAGAAAAGGCCACAACTAAAAACAATAAAATTACAAATAAGAAGGCTCATTGGTAAAGGTAAACATAGTAAAGGTAGAAAATCATCCACATAAATACTTAAGAGTGGATATAAATAGTAATGTAGACTACTTTAGAAAGGAACTAGAAAATATAAAGAGGAGCCAAGAAAAATTAGAAAATTCATTTGCAGAGATGCAAACTTAGTTAAAGTCACCGATGAACAACAGAATGAATAAGACAGAGGAATGAATAGATTACATGGAAGACAGAATAATGGAAATCACCCAATCAGGACAGCAGACAGAAAACCAAATGAAAAAACATGGAAGAAATATAAGAGATCTATGGGATAATTTAAAGCAAGCCAATCTATGCGTCATAGGGATTCCAGAAGGAGAAGAAAAGGTGATTGAAAATATATTTGAAGAAATTATAGCCGAAAACTTTCCAAATCTGAAGGAAACAGATAACAAGATACAGGAATCACAGAAGGCTCCAAACAATTTGAATCCAAAAAGACTCACACCAAGACAAATTATTATGAAAACGGCAAAAGTTAAAGATGAGATCATTCTAAAGGCAGCAAGAGAAAAACAAAGAGTCAATTATAAGGGAAATCCCATATGTCTATCAGCTGATTTTTCTACAGAAACACTACAGCCAGAAGAGAGTGGCAAGATATATTCAAAGTTCTAAAAGGGAAAAACTTGCAGCTTAGAATAGTCTGCCCAGGAAGAAAGAATATCATTTAAAATAGAAGGAGAGATAAAGAATTTCTCCAACAAACAAAAACTAAAAGAATACAGCAATACTAAACCCATTCTAAAAGAAATGTTGAAAGTTCTCTTCTAAATAAAAAAAGAGGTAAAAAGATATAGGTTGGAGGAAATCACAATTGGAGAGTAATCACTTAAATAAGCCAGTATACAGAACTGAAAGAAAAAAAACCTATTTATAAAAGTGATGATAAACACAAGGAACTGAAAAGGATAAGCATGAAGATATAAAAAAAGGACAGCAAAATCATAAAATGTGGGGAAGAAAAGTAAGAAAATCTAAAATTTTTATGTGTTTGAGCCTATATGATTATCAGGCTAAAGCAGGCAGATATAGGATAGGATTAAAATACTTGAAAAACAGGGCAACCATAAATCAAAACGAAACAACACATTCACAAAAACTAAAAAGAATAGGATACAAGCATAAAATAAAAGGAAATCATCCACCCCCCCAAAAAAAAAGAAAGGAAAAAAGGAGAAACATAGAATCAACTGGAAAAGAAGGTTTAAGATGGCAATAAATACATATTTATCAGTAAGTACCTTAAATGTCAATGGATGGAATGCTCCAATTAAAAGACATAGAGTGGCAGACTGGATTAAAGAAATAAAAAAGCCTACAATATGATGTAGGCTCAACTTAGGGCAAAGACACATGTAAACTGAAAGTAAAGAGATGGAAAGATACTTCACGTGAATGGAAAAGATAGGGAAGTGGGAGTTGCAATACTCATATCGGACAAAATAGACTTTAAAACAAAGGACATAAAGCACAACAAAGAAGGACATTATTTAATGATAAAATGGTCAACTCAAGAATAGGCTAGTATGATCATCATATATATGCCCCTAATATATGAGCACCCAAATACATATAACAAATATTAACAAACACAAAAGAGAAACTGATGGGAATACAATAATTGTAGGAGATTTCAACACCCTAAATGACACAATAAAAAAGTTAGACTTAATTGATATTTTCAGGACATTACATCTCCCCAAAATCATAATATACATTCTTTTTAAGTCTACCAGGAAAATTCTCAAGGACTGACCACATATTGGGGCACAAAACTAACCTCAACAAATTTAAGAGTATAGAAATTATTTTAAGCATCTTCTCTGACCACAATGGCATAAAACTAGAAATCAGTCACAGGGAAAAAAATGAGAAAAAACTGCCTACACAGAGACTAAACAACATGTTACTAAAAAACTGATGGGTTGACAGTTACTGCCCTGGCTCAGAGGTAATGAAACCAACTAGTATCCATGAGGCTGTGTGTTCAATCCCTGGCCTCTCTCAGTGGGTTAAGGATCCAGCATTGCCATGAGCTGAAGTGTAGGCTGCAGACACGGCTCAGAGATGGTGTTGCCATGGCTGTGGTGTAGCCTGGCAGCTACAGGTCCAATTCAGCCCCTAGTCTGGACAAATGATAACAAAACCTCAATGATTCAAAATCTATGGGATGATGCAAAAGCAGTGTTTAGAGGGAAGTTCATTGCAATATAGAGGCCTTCCTCAAAAACAGAAGAAAAATCTCTGGAGTTCCCATCATGGTGCAGTGGTTAATGAATCTGACTAGGAACCATGAGGTTGTGGGTTCGACCCCTGGCCTTGCTCAGTGGGTTAATGATCCGGCATTGTTGTGAGCTGTCATGTAGGCTGCAGACATGGTTCAGATCCTGCATTGCTGTGGCTGCAGCATAGGCCACAGCTACAGCTCTGATTAGACCCCTAGCCTGGGAACCTCCACATGCCATGGATGCTGCCCTAAAATGACAAAAAGGCAAAGAAGAAGAAGAAGAAGAAGAAGGAGAAGGAGAAGGAGAAGGAGAAGGAGAAGGAGAAGGAGAAGGAGATGGAGAAGGAGAAGGAGAAGAAAAATCTCAAATCAACAACTTAACCTACCACATAAAAGAATTAGAAAAAGAAGAACAAACAAAACCTAAAGTTAGCAGAAGGAGGAAAACCATAAATCAGAGAGGTAATCAATAAAATAGAGATTTAAAAAAGCTATAGAAAAAATCAATAAAACCAATAGCTGGTTTTTGGAACAGGTAAGCAAAATTGACAAACCTCTGGCCGGACTCACCAAGAAGGGGAGAGAAAGAACTCAAATAGGGATAATAAGAAATGAAAATGAGAAATCTCAATGGATGCTGCAGATATACAAAAAACCACAAGGGAATACTATTAACAAATATATGCCAACAAATTTGACAACCTAGAAGAAATGGACAACTTTCTAGAGACATACAGCCCACCAAAACTGAATCAAGAAGCTACAGATAAATTGAACAGACTGATCTTTAGAAATTAAATTGAATATGTCATAAAAACACTCCCTATAAACAAAAGTCCAGGACCAGATGGCGTCATAGGTGAATTCTACCAAACATACAAAGAACTTACACCCATCCTTCTTAAACTTATCCAAATGGTTGAAGAAGATGAAATAATCTCAAAGACACTCTATGAAGCCACCATCCCCCTAGTACCAAAACCAAAGATACTGCCAAAAAAGAAAAGTATAGGCCAATATCTTTGATGAATATAGACGTAAAAATTCTCAAGAAAATTTTAACCAACTGAATCCAACAACACATAAAAAAGATTATAGACCACGACCAAGTGGGATTCATCTCAAGTTCACAAGGCTGTTTCAGCATACACAAATCAACTTCATACACCACATTAACAAAAGAAAATTCAAACCCACATGACCATCTCAATAAATTCAGAAAAAGTATTTGACATGATAAAAACTCTTACCAAAGTGTGAATAGAGGAAAAGTACCTTAACATAATCAAAGCCATTAATGACAAACCCACAGCCAGTATAATACTCAATGGAGAAAAGCTGAAAGCTTTCCCACTAAAATCTGGAACAAAACAAGATACCCACTCTAACCACTTTTATTCAACATAGTACTGGATGTGTGTATATAGATATAGATATAGATATAGATATAGATATAGATATAGATATAGATATAGATATATAGATATAGATATATACACATATTTGTGCTGTAAGCAAACTGATGCAGGTATGTATATGTGTGTGTGTACATATACACACACATATATACATACCTGCATCACTTTGCTTACAGCACAAATTGATAGAACATTTTAAGTGAACTCAATAGATACACACAAAAATAAGAAAAAGCAGCCCAAACACAACACTAGATAGTTATCAAACCACAAGAAAAGAGAACAAAAGAAGAAAGGAAGAAAAAAGACCAAAAACAAATCCAAAACAATTAACAAAATGGAAATAAGAATATACATATATCGATAATTACCCTAAACATAAATGGACTAAATGCTCCAACCAAAAGACACAGACTAGCTGAATGGATAGAAAAATAAACCCATGTATATGCTGTCTACAAGAGGCCCTCTTCAGCTCAGGGACACACACAAACTAAATGAGAGGATGTAAGAAAATTTTCCATGCAAATGGAAATCAAAAGAAAGCTGGAGTAGCAACACTCATATCAGACAAAACAGATTTTAAAATAAAGACAGTTATAAGAGACAAAGACAGGCACTACATAATGATCAAAGGATCGACCCAAAAAGAAGATATAACAATCATAAATATATATACACACCCAATATAGTAGCACCTCAACATATAAGGCAAATACCAACAGCCATAAAAGGAGAAATCAACGGTAGCCCACTACTACTGGGGGATTTTAACACCCCACTTACAGCAATAGACAGATCATCCAGACAGAAAATCAATAAGAAAACATCTGTCACATTATGCCAGATCAACCTAATGGATATTTACAGGACATTCCATTTGAAAGCATCAGAATGCACATTGTTTTCAAGTCCCCATGAAACATTCTCCAGGATTGATCACATGCTGGGCCACAAAGCAAGCCTCAGTAAATTTAAGAAAACTGAAACCCTATCAAGCATGTTTTCTGACCACAATGCTCTGAGATTAGCAGTCAACTATAAGAAAAAACTAAAAAACACAAAGATGCAGAGGCTCAACAATATGTCACCTAATATCCAATGGATCACTAAAGAAGTCAAACAGGAAATCAAAAAATGCCTGGAGACAAATGAAAATGAAAATATGATGATACAAAACCTATGGGACAGGCAAAAACTGTTTTAAGAGGTAAGTTTACAGCAATAAAAGCTTACCTCAAACAAGAAAAATCTCAAATAAACAACCCAATTTTACTCCTAAAGCAACTAGAGAAAGAAGAACAAACAAAACCCAATGTTAGTGGAAGGAAAGAAATCATAAAGATCAGAGCAGAAATAAATGAAATAGAAAAGAATAAAACAATAGAAAAAATCAATGAAACTAAAAGCTGGTATTTTGAAGTGATCAACAAAATAGATAAAACCTTAGCCAGACTCATCAAGAAATAAAAGGGGGGAGAGGGCTCAAATCAATACAATTAGAAATTAAAAAGGATGGAGTTGCTGCCATGGCGCAGAGGTAAGCAAATCTGACTAGGAACCATGAGGTTGTGGGTTTGATCCCTGGCCTTGCTCAGTGGGTTAACAATCTGGCATTGCCGTGAGCTGTGGTTCAGTTCACAGATGCAGCTCAGATCCTGTGTTGCTGTGGCTGTGGTGTAGGCCAGCAGCTACAGCTCCGATTAGACCCCTAGCCTGGGAACCTCCACATACCACAGGTGTGGCCCTAAAATGACAAAAAGGCAAAAAAAAAATGAAATGAAAAAGGAGACACTACAACAGACATCAAAGAAATATAAAAGATCATAAGAGACTACTACAAGCAACCATATGCCAATAAAATGAACAACCTAGAAGAAATAGACAAATTCTTAGAAAGGTGCAATCTTCCAAAATTGAACCAAGAAGAAATAGAAAAGATGAACATGCCAATCACAAGTACTGAAAATGAAACTGCAATTAAAAAACAAACATCCAGGACCGGATGATTTCACAGATGAATTCTACCAAATATTTAGAAACTCTTGCAAAAAATTGCAGAGGAAGGAACACTCCCAAACTCATTGTATGAGGCCACCGTCACCCAAACACCAAAACCAAAGATACCACAAAGAAAATTACAAGCCACAAAGAAAATTTCTAGCACTTAAGAACATAGACGCAAAAATCCTCAACAAAATACTAACAAACCAGGAGTATCTGCTGTGGCACAGTGGATTAAGTATCTGACTGCAGCATCTTGGGTCACTGCGGAGGTGCAGTTTTAATCTCCAGCCAGACACAGTGGGTTAAAGGATCCAGTGTTGCCACACCTGTGGTGTAGGTCACAGATGCAGCTCAGATTCAATACCTGGCCCAGAAACTTCTCCCATGGGTGCGGCCATAAAATTATAATAATAATAAAAACATTAGCAAACTAAATCCAACAATATATTAAAAAGACCATACACCATGATCAAGTGGGATTTATTCCAGGGACGCAAAATTTTTTTAGTATCTGCAAATAAGTGATACACACATTAACAAATTGAAGAATTAAAACCACATGATTGGAGTTCCTGTTGTGGCACAGTGGAAATCAATCCAAGTAGGAACCATGAGGTTGCAGGTTTGATCTCTGCCCTTGCTCAGTTGGTTAAGGATCTGGAATTGCCGTGAGTTGTGGTGTAGGTTTCAGACTCGGCTTGGATAAAGCATTGCTGTGGCTGTGGGGTAGGCCAGCAGCTACAGGTCCCATTAGACCCCTAGCCTGGGAACCGCCATATGCTGTGGGTGCGGCCCTAAAAGGACAAAAGCCAAAAAAAATATGATTATCTCAATATATGCAAAAAAAGCTTTTGACAAAATCTAACACTGACTTATGGTTAAAAACCCTCTAGAAAGTGGGCATAAAGTGAACATATGATAACATCCGTATAAGACAAACTCACAGCTAACATCATACACAATGGTGAAAAGCTAAAAGCATTTCCTGTAATATCAGGAATAAGACAAGGATGTCCACAATTACCACTTTTATTCGACAGAGCTTTGGAAGACCCAGGCATAGCAATCAGAGAAGAAAAAGAAATAAAAGGAATTCAGGTTGGAAAAGAAGTAAAACTGTAACTGTTTGCAGATGACATGATATTATACATAGAAAATCCTAAAAAAATCTACTAGACCTCATCAATAAATTTGGTAAATTTGCAGCATACAAAATTAATACACAGAAATCTCTTGCATTCCTATACAATAACAACAAACAATCAGAGAGAGAAATTAAGGAAACAATCCCATTTACCCTCATATCAAAAAGAATAAAATCCCTAGGAATAAGGCTACCTAAGAAGCCCAAAGGTCTTTATTCTGAAAACTAGAATACACTGATGAAAGAAATTGAAGATGACACAAACAGAAGGAAAGATACATGATGTTCTTGGACTGGAAAAGTCAATACTGTCAAAATGACTATTCTACCCAGGGCAATCTACAGATTCAATACAATCCCTATCAAGTTACCAATGGCATTTTTCACAGAACTAGATTAAATAAATTTTAAATTTGTATGGAAACACAAAAGACCCAAACAGCCAAAGCAATCCTGAGGAAGAAAAATGGAGCTGATGAAATCTGGCTCCCTGACTTCAGCCTATGCTACAAAGCTACAGTCATCAAAACAGTCTATGGTACTGGCACAAAAACAGAAAGATAGATCAATGGAACAGGACAGAAAGCCCAGAAATAGACCCATGTACCTATGGTCTATTAATCTACAACAAATTGGCAAGAATATACAATGAAAAAACTTATTCTTTTCAGTAAGTGGTGCTGGGAAAACTGGACAACTATATGTGAAAGAATGAAATTAGAACACTCTCTAATACCATACACACACAAAAAAAAAAAAAAATTCAAAAGGGGTTAAAGACCTAAATGTAACACTAAACACTATAAAACTCTTAGAGGAAAACATAGGCAGAATACTCGACATAAACTGCACAAAATCTTTTAGATTCACCTCCTAGTGTAACGAAAATAAAAACAAAAATAAAAAAATGGGACCCTACTAAACTTGAAAGCTTTTGCACAACAAAGGAAACCATAAACAAAATTAAAGGACAACCTACAGAGTGAGAGAAAGTATTAGCAAGTGAAGTGACAGACAAGGGATTAATCTTCACAAGGAATTAATCTTCAAAACATACAAATACCTCTTGCAATTTGATATCAAAAAGACAAACAACCCAATCAAAGAATGAACAGAAGATAGAAACAAACATTTCTCAAGAAAATACATACATATGGCCAACAGGCACATTAAAAGATGTTCAACATCACTAATCATTAGAGATGCAAATCAAAATTACAATGAGGTTTCTATCACCTCATACCTATCAGAATGGACATCAAAAGTCTACAAATAATGAATGCTTGAGAGGATGTGGAGAAAAGGGAACCCTTCTACACTGTTGATGGGAATGTAAATTGGTGTAGCCACTATGGAGAATGGTAAGGAGGGCTCTTAAAAAACTAAAAATAGAGTTACCGTATGGTCCTGCAATCACACTCTTGGACATCTATCCAGAGAAAAAGATTATTCAACAAATACCCACATCCCGATGTTCATTGCAGCAGTATTTACAATAGCCAAGACTTGGAAGCAACCTAAATGTCCTTAAACAGAGGAATGGATAAAGAAGATGTGGTACATATATGTAATGGAATATTACTCAGCCATTAAAAAGAATGCCATTGGCAGCAACGTGGATGGACCTAGATATTATCATAATAAGTGAAGTCAGACAAAGACAAATATATGATAGCATTTAAATGTGGAATCTAAAATAAATGATACAAGTGAACTTATTTACAAAACAGCCAACAGACTCAAACTTAGAAAGCAAACTTACAGTTACCAAAGGGGAAAGATGGCAGGGAGGGACCAATTAGGAGCTGGTGATTAATGCATACACACTACTATATGTAAAATGGATAATCAACGAGGACATACTATATAGCACAGGGAACTCTACTCAATACTCTGTAATAAGCTACACTGGGAAAAGAATCTAAAAGAATGGATATATGTGTATGCATAACTGCATCATTTTGCTCTACACCTGCAAGTAACACATTGTAAATCAACTATACTTCAATATAAAATAAAAATTAAATTAAAAAAAATAAGAATCATTTATTACCTTATAACTTCCTACAGGTGGGTCAAGAATTTGGCAGTAGATTTTTCACATGGTACTGACTCCGGTCTCTCATGAGACTGGATGTCTGCTGGGGTTCAGCCCATCTGGAACCTTAACTGGAGCTGGAGGATCTACTTCCACAGCGTCTCACTCAGATGGCTGCCGCATTGGTGCTGGCTTTGGACAAGAGGCCTCAGTTCCTCTACATGTGGTCCTCTCCACAGGGCTACTTAAGCATCCCCACAGCAGGACATCTGGCTTCCCCCAGAACTAACAATCCAGGAAACCAAGAAAGAAGCTGCAATGTCTTTTATGACCAAGCCTCGGAAGTCATACATAGTGACTTTCACAGTACTGTGTTGGTTCTCCAGGTCCAGAGGGGTGCACAGAGAGTGTGAACACTGGGAGATAAGGCTCCCAGGGGCCATCTGGAGGGTGGTCATCTCAGTCCTTTTTCTATTCCTCGGGCAGTTAGCAGGTTACACGCTGCCTGTGACTGTGTTTCAGTTGCCTCTTTGGCCATGCAGAGTTAGAAAGTCAGGAAATTATTGCAAAACTACTGAACCTCAGAATAGCTTTAGCCTGTGATATGAATGTCAGTAGCTGAAAGCCAAGTTCAGATTTCCAGTTACAGTAGGTAAAGAATTTCCTATCCTGTTTGGAGTGGGTGGCAGTAAATGACAACAGTAAGAGAAAGAGAGCTCTTAGAAAATGGAATCTTCAGAGAAGGAAAAAAAAGTCCACGTGAAAAAGATAGTGGAGGCCAGAGCATAGAAGAAAACCACCGGAGGGAGAGGGACCCCAGTGGAAACTGAGGAACAGGGATGTGAGGAAGGGAAACCAAGTTTAAAAGGACTGGAAACAAAGATGTCAAATCTCAAAAGACTGAGGCACTGACAGTGAGTTGGTGAAAAGGAGATCTAGTACCCAGAGCACCCCACACAGCAGAGGGCAGGAGATCAGAAAAGGAAGGTAGAAACAAAACCAAGACATACCTCCAGCACCACAGGCAGGAGAGGAAAGGGTATTATCCTGGTGAGGAGAGCTTGTGACCAAAACTAAGCCCATACCTTGACAGGGTATAGTTTCCAAAAGTAAAAAAAAAAAAAAAAAAAAAAAAAGAGTATTGCAAAAGTAATAGATGTTGTTGAAAACTCAAACAGCACAGAAATAATAAAGTCCCTCATCCCCTTAAGATGACTACCACATGCAATTCAATGTCTGTTCTTACAAAATTTTCTGAGACTGTACAGCCATACAGAGTATTGCATTGGGTTACACTTGCTTATTCACATAGTAACATAGCTTTGACATCTTTCTGTATCAGTAACTACAGAAATGCCTCATTCTTTTTAAGTTTCTTGGTATTCTGTTTTATGATCATTGTATGATTTACTTAACCAATCCCCAAAAAAGGATATTTGAGTTATTTCTAATTATTCACCATTATAAACAATGCTTAAGATAACATCCCACACCACATCCTAGCATAATTGTGGGAGTATTTCTGTGGGAAAATTCCCAGAAGTAGGATTGCTGGATCAGAGTATGCACATGCAAACTTTTAGTGGATATTGTCTTCCCAAAAGGTTGTACAAATATGTATGCATGTATTTTATGTTATTTAGATGTTTATGATTAATTTAACTTCCAAGCAAACTCAACTATAAGCTTATTCATTGTGTGAATAAGTTACTATTAAATAGTCCTAAGCTATGGTGAAAATTCCACACATTTGGAAAAACTCCTCATATACATATTGCAGGATAAAATATGTCAGGTGGGCAAGTATCCAAGTAATTATATACATTTCTACAGATTTGAAGTATAAAGGCTTCCCAGGTACCACATGGCTCCAGTTCAGCAGCTACAGTGTCTCCATGATTTTCCTTCATCTTCCCAATTCCCAACACTGTTGAGGATTTCCTTCTACCAAGAGAAAGCTTCTAATCCAACCGTAGTTGTTCAGGTAACTGCAGAGGTGAGAGGGTTCCATCTCTGACTCGGTACAGTGGGTTAAAGGATCCTGCATTGCTACAGCTGCAGCATAGATCACAGCTGCAGCTCTTATTCAGTCCCTGGCATGATAACTTCCATATGCCGCAGGTGCAGCCATAAAGACAGAACGAGAGTGAAAGAGAGAGAGAGTGCGCGCGCATGCATCTAATAAGACAGGATCAGTTTAGAATATATCAGCTGTATTCGTGATCCTTTTCAGGAATATTTGCATTTTACAACTGCATCCAGAGAAATTCATTTATAATGGTATTATTTCTGATGAAAATGTTAAAGGGCATTTAAACAAATAGAAGAGGAGATGAAGGTCATTAAAGACAACCTCACAGTTGTAAATGAATGGAAGTTACCACTATTCACTCTTAGATGTGTCTGGGAGCAGAGGGCTGTGGTTCCAATCACTAGATTGACATCTACTATTAAATATTTCAATTTACCTGGTAGAGCTCTAAAATCATTACTAGCAGCCAACTTTCTTTCCCTGCCCCCCTGTGCCTCCTTGTCCACCTCACTTGCTCCCTTGCCAGCAGGCTTCACAGCAGGCAGAGGAGCAAGAGAAAAGGGACCTCACTCCCACCCACCCCTTGAATCCATGGAGAGACTAAGTGCATTCAAACCCCCCAGGGACTTCATGGCAAATCTCCCCCAAGATGCCTTCAACTCTTCAGGGAAATGTAAACAGCTCCACTTCACTAACAATGAGGATGAGTTGAATAGATAAGTTGAAGAGGTGAAATTTACAGTTAGGCCCATCTTCGGGATAATGGGAATGCTTTTCAAGATATTACTTTTTCCTGGAGTTCCCGTCATGGTGCAACAGAAATGGATCCAACTAGTATCCATGAGGATGTGGGTTCAATCCCTGGCCTTGCTCAGAGGATCCAGCATTGCCACAAGCTGTGGTGTAGGTCACAGATGCAGCCTGAATCCCACTTTGCTGCAGCTGTGGTGCAGGCTGGCAGCTGCAGCTCCAATTGGACCCCTAGCCTGGAAACCTACATATGCCACAGGGGCAGCCCTAAAAAGACAAAAGAGAAAAAAAATTTAGGATCCTAATACTCAGCTTCCTTTGGATGTTATTAAGCCATTAATGTTAGTTTATCCATTCGTTCATTCATTCATTCAACACATATTTATGAGAACGTATCTGAGCAAGGCACTGTGGTGGGGCTGATGTAGAAACAGTTCTGGGTGCTGCAAGAGAAGCAAGCGTGACCAGGATCTTGTCTTTTAAAAGTATATTTATTTTAGCAGTGCCAAAGAAATAAGCATATTCTTTTCAAGACTTGTAATCCTCTAAGTAAAGTTGCAGAACGGGAGGGGGGGGCTCCTGCAGGCTGTGGATGGAGCCCCTGACCCACAATTTGCTGCTGACCTTTCTACAACAGCCCCTGCCAGGCCTTGACAACACTTCTAAAGGTTGAGGGTGGAGATTAAACAGTACTGGGATCCAGCCCAACTTAAGGACAGCTTTGGAAACTCTGCTTGCTGAACTCGGGAGGCAATTAAGTGGGGGGATAAATGTATTAACACTACGGTCCTCACCCAGACCAGGAAGACAGAATAGTGTGCAGGGCCACTAGCTAACCCCTAACCCAAATTTATGCTGTCCCTCCATAAAATTAATTTATTGCTGGGCGGTGACTATCCAACCATAGATTTATTTCCCAGTATCCTTTGAATCCAGGTGTGGCCATGTGACGAGTTCCCACCAATGAAATGTGAGTAGAAGTGATAGATGCCATTTTTCAGAAATTTCCATGAACTAGAAGCAGGAGACAAGGTTCACAAGATGGAAAGAACCTGGGGTATCTGAATTGCTATAAGAATGCTCCCTGCTGGAGTTCCCATTGTGAGCCATCAGAAACGAACCCAACAATTCGACTAGTATCCATGATGTTGGGGGTTCAGTCTCTGGCATTTCTTGGTGGGTTAGGGATCCCACATTGCCATGAGCTGTGGTGTAGACTGCAGACGAGGCTCACATCCTGCACTGCTGTGGCTGTGGCATAGGCCAGCAGCTGTAGCTACAATTCAACCCTTAGCCTGGGAACTTCCATGTGCTGCAGGTGCAGTCCTTAAAAAAAAAAAATGCTCCCTGCTGAGGAGGGTTATACATATCAGACTGTTACATGATGGAGAAATAAACTTCTCTTGTGTTAAGCCACTGAAAGTTTGAGGTTTATTTATTATAAAAGCTAGTTTCACACTAATAGAGACAGAAATAAACTTAAGGAGTAAGAGGTAAGCATCTACTCCCTGTCCTCTGTCCATAAGGAAAAAGCATGTTTTTTCTAATTCATATAATTCACATAAGAAGTTTTCTAATTCATAACACTTAGAAGGAAAAAGTAGTTGGGGAAAGGGTTTTTATAAGCAATTAGCACATGTCAGGGAGCTCAGTGTCTCAAGATAAATTGTCTCTTCTCTGTTTCCCTGGTCATCATCCTTGACCTCTGCAAGCAAATAGGGTCGGGAAAACAGGAAAGACAAAGCAGGATCTTTCCAAAACAAGCTAATCTGAGGAATGGGGCTTTACGGTACCCCAGGTGGGCCAGTAACAAAGGCCACCAGATGAAGGCATTTTCACTTGTAGAATCTGGGGGCAGGGACTGGTGGTCAAAGAGCATTCCCAAATAACCCCAACACCAGGCAGAGGGAAGTGCCAGCCTAGGTGTCCAACGACGGCCAGTGGGGACCCCAGTGGAAGATGCCACTGCCCCTTGGAGGTCATTGAAGTTGAGGAGACCGGGGATTTGAAGATTCAACCTGAAGACTGCATGATTTTGAACAAGGGCTTTCATGTGCAAAAAGGGCCAGTGAGAAAATGGCAATTCTTTTGGATATGATGGCCCTTTGTCCCTATAAACCATTCACCACCTTTCAGATCACTTTCTCAAGCTCCTGCCTCTTAGCATGTCCACTCATAACCCTGGGAGGCGAGAGCCTCTCTGTTCAAACCTCCCATAAAAGCTGTGATAGAGACAAAGTGCTTACAAATTGTTTCCTTATCTTTCGATTAAAAACTCACACTCCTTACCATATAAAATGTGTGTCTTCAAAAAGTCAATTATATTTATTTAACCATGATAGCTCAATAGAATTACTACCCACAGGCTCACTCTCTGGTTACAAATTCTTCTGATTCGTTATTTCCCAAATCAGATATCAAATATTAAGGAATATGTATATAAAAACCAGGCCAATTACTTCACATGGGATTACAAGACTTTGGAAAGCTATGCCCAGCTAATCTAGTCACTCTTTCCCCTCCCCAAGGAACAACCTTGGCACTTAGGTCACGTAAGAAAAACAGTACAATTCATGGGTCAATAGAAATGAAAACGTCAGTGTTTTATAATCAGGCCTATAACCCCCGTGGGGTTCCTACTCCAGAAGGTCTTGAGCCTTTGAAGAATCCCATCAACCTCAAGAGGCTTGAGAAGATAAAAACAGTAGCTGGGGCCTCTGGAAACATTTTTATAGCAAATGAATAGATCCCAAAGTTCCTTTTTGTAGCGATAGAAACAATGATATTACAGATACAAACATCCCTCCCCACTGAAAGAAAGAAAAAGGAAAGTTGATTCCACGTTCACATGTTCTGTATCTTAGGCACAGACCAACTTCCTAGCATACTTTGTACTTCTTTCATGTCTTCAGTTATTATAATGTTTATTTCAGGAGCTTATTCGTCTTGTTGAACCAGGACACACTTCAATACCGTGGAAGCTCAGGCAGAGATAAGCTCATTAGCGCTCAGGGCAGTGACAGCACAGAAATGAGACAACCCAGAGCTGGGCTGCCCATTGGTTATTGGAACCCAGGTTGGCAAAGCACACCATGCAAGGGGTCAAGGAGGCAGGAATAGGCAAAAGAGGTTCAGTATTAAGAAGTTGGGGAGTTTTTGCTGTGGCGCCAAAGGCTAAGAATCCGACTGCAGTGGCTTGGGTCACTGCAGAGGTGCAGGTTTGATCCCCAGCCTGGTACAGTGAGTTAAGCTGTCGGGGGAGGCTTGTTAGAGAGCAGGTAGGACATTCCCACGTTCATCATTTCGGCACAGAGCTCAGGTTGTTTGCGGTTTGTTTTCCCCACATAGTCTCCATAGCCCACATGAAGCCCAAAGAATGAAGAGTTTCTTTGAAGAATGTCTCACTGTTAGCGGTTTAGTGCTCACTCTGTACTTTATACATTTTGGAAGACTGGTTGACTTCCAAGACCAAGATTTGGCAAGAATAGATTCTCCTAGGAAATGGGAAGGAAGGAGGGAGATAGGCAGCAGAAACCTGGAGTAAAATAGAAGAAAGAAACATTTCTTTTTTTAATTAAAGTACAGTTGATTTACAATGTTGTGCCAATTGCTGATGTATAGCCAAGTGACTCTGTCATACATATGTATATATACATTTCCTTTTCTCATATTATCTTCCATCAAGTTCTATCCAAAGAGATTGGATATAGTTCCCTGTGCTGTACAGCGGGACCTCACTGCTTATCAGAGAAACACTTCTTTTAAGTGGAAAGTTCTGAGCCAAATGTGAAGAAATTCTTCCTTTTAATGTAAACGGAAGGATAGCATCTATTCATGTTTCATCAACAGGATAATTTGTGTCACATTACAAAGCCTATAGACTTGCTTGAATTGGCTAGTTCTTATAACACACACCACCAGATAAAACAATAACAGAGTTCCCTGGTGGCCTAGAGGGTTACGGATCCGGCATTGGTGTGGCAGTGGTTCGATCCCTGGCCCAGGAACTTTCACATGCCATGGGCACAGCCAAAAAAATAAAAATGTCCGTCTCTCCCTCTTCAGGTATCTCACTGCCTCTCTCATCTGCCACATCCTGAGTACTTAGTTTAGCCATCTCCTTCGGGATCTGTGCGGATTTGTTCCAGACCCCCCCCCCCAACCAAAGATACCAAAATCCGTGGACACTCAAATCCTATCAGGTGGCGTAGGGCCATCAGCTCTCTGTATCTGAGGATTCTGCATCTGTTGATTCAACTAAATGACAGATCATAATTCCAGAGCCCACAGTTGTGGAGGGCTGACTGAACCTGCCTATTTACTGATTTTTCCCCCCTTTCTTTTTTGTACAAAGACAGTATAGCATATGCAGATCTGGTTCATACCTGAACATCACCATTTACTAGTTCTGCGAGCATAAGCAAGTTCTTGAATCTCTTCAAGTATCACTTCCCATATGTGTAAAATGAGAACGGCTCTCACCGCCTTGCAGAATGGTTGAGAGCGTTTAGTAATGTTACTAATGCCCTGCTCGGCCCATAGCAGATGCTCCAAACAGGCCAGCTACCACTTTTACTAATAAACCATAAAGCTCTTGTGGCCGGGCCTGTGTCACTAATCTTTTTATACCCTTAGCAAACCTCTCTGGTGTTTGACACCTGACCTGTAAATGCTTGCTTCTCATCACTCTGCCTGCCATCTGTTAGGATATTTCCATTATTTCTTTAGAAGGGAATTTTGATGCTTACTTTCACTAAGAAAATTTACAAGCAGACACCACATGCAACTTTTCCCCATCACTTACAGAATCATGAAAACACACTCAAACAGACTTTTCCACTTCCAACTGCTTCTGTGCATTTGATAAGAGGAGATACAATTTTCCAACAATAAAGGCAGTGACGAAAAAGCATCCTGATGCTAGAAAGCAAGTTAGGGGAAAAGTCTGCATGGGGAAATATCTGTCTGGGTAAGAAACGCAAATGAAAATTGAGGAAATCTCTAATAAACCGAATGGCTAATACGATTTCCTTCTGTGGGGAAGATATCCTTAAGAATTTCTTTTTAAAGAAAAAGAATGCAGAGTTCCGTCGTGGCTCAGCGGTTAGCGAACCCGACTAGCAACCATGAGGAAGCAGGTTTGATCCCTGGCCTCACTCAGTGGGTTAAGGATCTGGCATTGCCGTGAGCTGTGGCAAAGGTCAAAGACACGACTTGGATCCTGCATTGCTGTGGCTATGGTGTAGGCTGGTGGCTACAGTTCCAATTTGACCTCTAGCCTGGGAATTTCTATATGCTGTGGGTGCAGCCCTAAAAAGACAAAAAGATTAAAAAAAAAAGAATGCAACAATGAAATGGGGTGGGGGATGAAGATACGTAGCAAAAGGCACAGGAATGGGTTAGAGAGGGGACAAGAAGGTGAGTGAGCCTGGTTGGAGATTACTTTTGTCCATCCCCCCAAAATGTACTTAAGTCCTTTCCTCATTTCCAGCAGGGACCAGTTGAGTCCCACTGCGATTGGGTAGCTGCCCTCTGGCCTTTTTTTGTCCTGCTGAGTAGAGGAGAAGCAATGCGTAAATGAGCCACAAAATGAGAGAATGAAAAGAAACACTGCCAAATGACCTGACTGGAGAATGAAGGCAGCAGACCAAATCTATCAGCATTGCCCTTCCTTAGAGGTGCAGCCAGTATAACCTGTCCCAGAGATGGCCCCTCCAAGCAGCACCCAATCAACTGTCCATTTGGAGGTCTCCTAAGCTGAGCCCTTTCTGTGGATCAAGACTTTGCTGCTTTTAAGCTGTCCTGCCTCTGAG
The DNA here is from genome assembly GCA_004024745.2 of Catagonus wagneri. Classification (NCBI taxonomy): domain Eukaryota; kingdom Metazoa; phylum Chordata; class Mammalia; order Artiodactyla; family Tayassuidae; genus Catagonus; species Catagonus wagneri. The sequence goes on along the minus strand of PVHT021183527.1, from coordinate 4,200,514 downwards.
GGATGCACAAAACCCTGGGAGAAGGGTAGCTAGTAACACCTGATCATAACAATGCCTGCCTTGGGTGCGAGCCTGCAGTTGTACAAAGACCCTCATCTGCACAGTCCCTTACTTCTCAAAAGATCTGGGCCATAATCAGAGGTTCCTGATGGTTCAGAAGGACCCAAGTTTTGGAACCACTTGATCTCTCAGCCTCACATCCAGAATTTCTGACTGGTTGCCTTTGTCTAGAAAACTTTTGCCTTCTGTGTGTGTGTGTGCGTGCATGCGTGCGTGCGTGTGTGTGTGTTTTAAAGTTCCTTATTTTGAAACCTTGGGAGATACATATGCAGTTGTGTAAGAAATAAAACCAAGTGATCCCCTGTATCCTTTCCCCAGTTCCCTCAGTGTAACATCTTGCAAAACTGCAATAGAGTATCACAGACCAGATATTGACATGGATACAGTCAAGATATGGAAAATTCCATCACCACAAAGATTGCTCATCTTGCCCTTTTATAACCACATGTACTTCCTTCCTGCCTCCATGCCCTCCCTAGCCTTGGACAACCACTAATATGTTCTTAATCTCTATAATTGTGTCATTTCAACGTTGTATAAATGGAATCACACAATATGAAAACTTTGGGGATTGCTTTTTTCACTTTGCATAAATCTCTAGAGATTTATCTAGGGGTGGGGTTCTTTTGGTCTTTTTTTTTTTTTCTGAGTAGTGTTCTATGGTATGAATGTTCTAGCTAGTTTGTTTAATCACTCGCCCACTAGAGGACCAGGTTATTTTCAGTTCTTGGCTATTATTAAAAAAAAAATCTTCTATAAACATTTGTGTATAGATGTTTGTGTGAGGATAACTCTTCAGTTCTCTGGGATAAGTCCCCAGGAGTGCAATTGCTATATTGTATGGTTGTTACATGCTTAGCTTTTTTCTTTTTTTCTTTTTAGGGCCACACCCGAGGCACATGGAAGTTCCCAGGCCAGGAGTCGATCTGGAGCTGTAGCCCCTGCCTAAACCACAGCCACAGCCACGCCAGATCTGAGCCACATCTGCGGCCTGTACCACAGCTCACAGCAACACTGGATCCTTAATCCGCTGAGCAGGACCAGGGATCGAATTTACACCCTCATGGATACTAGTTGGGTTTGCTACCACTGAGCCACAATGGGAACTCCATGTTTAGCTTCTTAAGAAACTGCCAGACTATTTTCCAGAGCAGCTACACCATTTTACAGTCCTACCAGCAATTTATGAGTGACCCATTTTCTACATAGCCTCACCAGAATTTGGTGGTATTGATTTTTTTTTCTTTTTTACATTTTAGCAATTCTGAGAACTATGTAGTGTTATCTCATTGAGGTTTTAATTTACATTTCCTTAATAGTTAATAATATTGAACATCTTTTCATTTATCTGCCATCTGTATATCTTCTTTGGGAAATGTCTCTTCAGGTCTTTGGTCTTTTTAATTGAATTGTTTTCTTACTGTTGAAATTTGAGAGTTTTTTAAACATGTATTCTAGATATTATTCCATTGGTGAATATGTGGTTTGCAAATATTTTCTCCTAAATATATATTAGCTTTTCATCCTCTTAACATACACACAGAACAAAAGTTTTTAAATCTGATGAAGTCCAATGTAACAATTTTTCCTATGATAGAATTTTTAGTGTCAAGTCTAAGAACCCTTTGTCCAGCCCTAGACAGCTAATATGTTCTCCTTCATGTTTCTCCAAAGGCTTTCTACGTTTTAGTTTTTATATTTAATTCTGTGATCTAAGACAGAAAAATTTTAAGTAATAACTGGTCTATTCCAACATAACACCATGGAAAAAAACTGCGGATTCCCCCTCACCCATACTAGCAAAAGCTAAGTGGAGAGCCTGGAACTCTATCCTCAGCAGTCTCTAGTGAGGTGCTGCAGTACCCCCGCCAAGGTGGTGTCAGAGAAGGCCAAGCGGGAAGCCAGCACTTTTATTCTTATCAGCACCAAATTGCCTCTCTCCTCCTCCTCCATCTCCATGGTCGTAGGGACCATGGGGAGAGCCTGGACTTATACCTTCACCAGACAGAAGAAGGCACCCTCTCCTCCCCATTGTGGTGGTGTTGAAGGTGGCCTAAATGGAGAGTCGGGGCTTGTACCATCACCCCGTGGTATCAAGGTCACCTCTCCTGCAATGTCAGCTAGTGGAGTCCACCTGGGGAGCTGAAACTCCCATCCAACAGCAGTAAGGAGGCCCCTCCTTCTGGTGTCAACTGAGGCTGAGTGGGAAACCCAAACCTTCACCTCACCTAATAGAAATGAGTCAAAGGCCTTCCCTTCTCTGCTAGAGTGATGGCAGATAAAGCCAGTTATAGATAAGGTTTAAATAAAATTCAGAGTCTCATAATAGTCAAAAAGCCCTGTTTCAACAGAAAATCACTTGTCATATCAAGAACCAGGGAGATCTCAAACAAAGTGAAAAAAAATTAAAATATGCCAGTAGCAAAGCAACAGAGATGTTAGTTATCTGACAAAGATTTTGAAGCAGCTATGATAACAATGCTTCAACAAGCATTTACGAATCCTCTTAAAACCAAAAAAAAAAGGAAAAACTCAGCAAAGAAACAGAAAAACTAAATGGAAACTTACAACTGAACATTTCTATTGTTCTGTCTTCTTGTTCACTGATTTTTTTCCTTTGTCTCCTCCACTACTTCAGTTATTGAGTAGCCAAAACGTATAACTAAAATAAACACTCTGTGGATAAGTTCAATAGTAGAATGGAGGACACAGAGGAAAGAATTGGTGAAATGGAAGAGAGAAAAATAGAAATGAACAAATCTCAACAATAGGCAGGAAACAGACTGAGAGAAAACCAACTGATCCAAACCTGTCCAGGAAAAAGTACTAAAACGTAAGCAGTTTTGAGATGTAACAGATTGTGCTCCCCCTGTAAGGACAGTGGGCCTGGGCTGAAGGATATATGGTAAGGTCTAGAAGATAAGCTTCTATTTCCTCATCTGCTTTGTTCTCCCTGGCTGGCTAAACAAATCGATCTAGTACCTTGGCCTCTCTTTGTCCAGTGGACAAGGTGAAAGAATTAGTTAAAGGATGAGTTCCCACTGTGGCTAAGCAGTAACAAACCTGACTGCTATCCATGAGGATGCAGGTTTGATCTCAGGCCCTGCTCAGTAGGTTAAGGATCCTGTATTGCCATGAGCTGTGGTGTTGCAGATGCAGCTTGAATCTGATGCTGCTGTGGCTGTGGTGTAGGCTGGCAGCTACAGCTCCAATTCAACCCCTAGCCTCAGAACTTCAATATGTTACAAGTGTGACCAAGGGGGAGAAAAAAAAAGGAACTGAGGTGAGTGAAAAACCAGAGAATAGAATAGAATAGTTTTCATCTCTAAAATGGCATCTTTGTTTGGCAGGATCAAGTCCACCAAGAAGGAAAGGATCACTGGCATGCAGGAGATACCGACTGTAAAATCTGTCACTGTCAGGGAGCAACCCTCACTTTTGCATCCATCCCTTTCAATACCTTCTCACAGATACCACTTCTTTAGGAAACATGTAGATCTGATATATGCCACTTTCACCAAACTTTCTTAACCGCTCTGTCAAGATAACATCGAGTTACTTGTAAGGTTAAAAACATGAATTATGAAAGAGAGAAAAAACACTGTATCCATCTACCTTTGCCAGAAGAAAGACACATGTTACAAAATGTCAGAATAGCTAGAAACAAAGACATAGCAAATCAAAGACACCTCCCATCAGCTGGCACAGCTCTGAAGAAAAGTCAGTCTCCCAGCACATGCCTCCAACTCTGCACCCTCATGGAAGTTGCAGGATCGACCCCACTAAAAATGACAGAGTCTAGGTGTTCCATTCCCCTCTTAACAGAAATGAAATCTCCTAGAAGGAAACTGCAACAAACTACCCTAGTTAGATTTTTAAGAGACTGTGTTTTAGAAAGGGATGGGGGAAGATTTAGAGTATTCTTCGCCTCTAAAAAAACTTCCGCTCCAAAAATGGTGGTGTTAGCAAAATGTCCTGTACAGAACATTTTCTTCTCCAGTCTAATTATAGGTCTGAAATTCAGGCAAAGTGCAAACAAAGAGATTCTGGAGGAACCATGAGGAAGTGTCACAAGTTAATACAATGTGATTCCCTTCCTTGCCTTTTGACTTTCAAGTGCTAATTGAGAACTGAACTAGTTTCATATGGCCTAACATGGACAGACCCAAGGAAAGGAAATTTGTTCAGCAAATTTGTTCTTGGGGGCCCTTGGTGTCTGCTGACGTCTGTCTTCACTGCCACCCACAACTTACCTCATCCAGTGTTCCATTAAACTGTCATTCACCTCCTTTCCAAGATCCTGTTGTCTCTGATTCCCACTGTGTAGCAACATAAGGCATTGTCCAGAGTTTTGATGTATCACTCATTGCTCTGCCCTATAAAAATGTTGCCATTGTTTCTCTCCTGCTCAGAGGTACTGTGGTCAGTTAGGCAGCTCAATGGGATAAATGTGCTCCAGTTAAGCTAGAACAACGTTAATGTGTTGCCTCTTCCAGGGCATACATATATTAATAGAGTGCAGGTGTCTTATTTGTAGGAAACAAACTCCTGAGGATAGAATTTCAGATTTCAGAGGCAGGTCAATGTGAGAAGTATTTGTTTCTTCCTTTTTTTTTTTTTTTGTCTTTTTCCCTTATCTAGGGCCGCACCTGCGGCATATGGAGGTTCCCAAGCTAGGGGTCTAACAGGAGCTGTAGCCACCGGCCTTCGCCACAGCCACAGCAACACAGGATCCAAGCCGTGTCTGCGACATACACCACAGCTCACTGCGACACCGGATCCTTAACCCACTGAGCAAGGCCAGGGATCGAACCCGCAACCTCATGGTTCTTAGTTGGATTCGTTAACCACTGAGCCACGACGGGAACTCCAATGTGGGAAGTATTTGGATGTGGCCCTCATCCAATGACGTTTACAAGGCAGTCTGCTAAATGCAAGTCAGTACTGCTATGAGGGACCACCTCCTCACACCAGCCAGAACGGCCATCATCAAAAGTCTACAAACAATATATACTAGAGAGGGTGCGCAGAAAAGGGAACCCTCCTACATTCTTAGCAGGAATGAAAATTGTTCCAGCCACTATGGTGAACAGTATGGAGCTTCCTTAAAAAAACTAAATATAGAACTACCATATGATCCAGCTATCCCACTCCTGGGCATATATTCTGAGAAAATCATAATTTGAATAGATACACATGTCCCAATATTCATCAAAGCACTATTTGCAATAGCCAAGACAGAAAGCAACCTAAATGTCCATCAATAGAGGAATGGAGAAAGAAGATGTGGTACATATGTACAATGGAATATCACTCAGCCATAAAAGAGAATGAAAAAATGCCATTTGCAGCAACACTGATGGACCTAGAGATTATACTAAGTAAGTCAGAGAAAGACAAACATCATATGATAGTAGCACTTAGATCTGGAATCTTAAAAAGGAATACAAACTTATTTATAAAACAGAAACAGACACAGATACACAAAACAAACTTATGGTTATCAAAGGAGAAAAGTGGCAGGGAGGGATAAACTAGGAATTTGGGATTAACATATACACACTAAAATACATAAAATAGATACCCAATAAGGACCTACTGTATAGCATAGGGAACTCTACTTAATATTTTATAATAATCTATAAGGGAAAAGAATCTGGAAAAGGATATATACATATTATATATATAATATATATATATATATATATATATCTGAATCACTTTGCTATATACCTGAAATTAACACAACATTGTAAATCACCTATATTTCAATACAAAAATTTTATACTTAAAAAAAAGGCAGTCTCCTAGTCTGCTCACGCCTCAATACCAACATTGCCTGTCAAGACCATTAAGAAAGGAAGAGGAATACACCCAGAATGAAGCCTCTTTCAACTCAAAAGTGGTAATTAAGGAGAAAAATTAGGGGAAAAAAACTGAATGTGAAGACAAGAAAAATATTTTTGTAATATTTCACTCTGTAAGAAAACAAGGCATCAAAGTCATAGATAAGGTTAGACCTGAAGGGACTCTAGAAATTGTGTATGAAAAATATCCTATTACCTACCCTATCAATAAACAAAGGATGTTGCAGCCATCAAGCCATCAGCCACTGCAGCCGCCCCTGACTGGGCATCCTGAGGGGATTTGGGATGGAGAAAAGCAGGATACTGGCCCTGGATTGCTAAGGTGCATATCTACAGAATAATTTCAATGAGCCCAAATTCTTGCATTTTCTCCACATGCAGAAAAGTGCTAAATTCATTAACTTGAAATGTCTGCTTTTTCTTTAATTAACAGTAATCTTTTGATGTTTTGACTACCTGGTTTTGTTGCAAAATCTCCTATATACTCTAGCCTCTCCCATTCCTCTTTGGAACAGTCCATCAAAGCCATCTGAGAGGTTGTCTCTCAGGCTTACTAAGTTCTGAGTATGCCTGTCAAATAAAACATAATTCTCAACTTTTAGGTTGTGAGTTTTTTTTTCCAGTCAACAAAATCAACCATTTCCACCATTCTCATTGTACAAGAAAGGAAATTGAAGCCTAGAGACTTGCTTAAGACTACACAGTGAATCAGTGTCAGAACCGGAATCAGAACTGAGACTTGATAGACAGTCCAGTGCTCCTTCCAGTACACTTCGTTGGTTATGTCTAGTTTCAGAGACTGGATATCCAGGGAAGAGAGAAACAACTTTCCAATGATTTTATCGTTTCTTCTTACATCATCACACTTGAATTTTGAAATTGTCATATTTCAATTTGTTCCTTTCTACTTATAGACTTAAAAGAAGACTTCTAATCAACGTTCACAAAATTATTGTCTGACAAAGATGAAACTAAAAGGAATGACACAGGGCTAGGAAGATTCTCTAAGTGGTACGTGCGGATGTGAATTTGGAAAATAGGCCATTAGAAATGAACAACTGTAAGTGCGAGTCACATAAAAATGAAGCTGGTCCTTTCCATGTAGTTGGGGGAAAATAACGATCTGCTGCATCAGAGATTGGTGACGTCCCATCCTCCCCTTTGAACATTACATCGTGTTGTCCTGACTGTGAGAGCTCCAATTGCTAGAGATCTGTGGCTCCTCTGATCCCTGGTCACCAATTATCCCACAGCTGCTTCTCTATCAAACAAAGCCCCACTCTGCCTGTACATTAAGTGAAGCCAAAGCACAATAGAGAACCAAAATGCCCTACGGAAATTGTTCCAGTTTGGGATAACAAAGCCAGTATTAATCTTTCCAGTCCTCACCCCAATCCCTCAATGTGTGCAAAATTCTTTATGTGAAAGATGAGAAATAAACTACCATCTGCAGGGTAGACTTAAAGTTATGTAGGAAGGATGATGAAAAGCCTCATATCTACTCATTTACTCTTGCCAGCCCCCTATGTCCTTGAAGGAGATTTTCATTCTCGGGTCTATCTCACTGTCTTGCTGACATTATTAAAATAGTCACCACCTTCTTTAATATCTTCCCCCGGTTCTCCATTCATGTAACTTAAAAGACAAAAAACTGCAATGTCAACTTGCTAGAGTCTGGCAGTGTTGTCTGTTTGTTTAGCAAGCTTTCCACAGTTTTTATGATGAGACTATCTCTAGTTCTTGTGATCTGATGGATTTCTCCACCTCTTTATGCCCTCCTGAAAGATTGCAATTTTCAGACAAATAATTCAGAGATTGACTTCCAACTATGATCTATAGATAGTGTCACCAAACACCCAGGACATTTCCAGTTCATACCTGTTGTCCCATTGAATGATTAATAGAACTCCCTGTCACTAAACAAGTGTCTCTGGATAAAGTATACACTCATCTTTCATACATATTTGCCTACATGAATATGGAAAGATGCCAAACTAAAATTGGGGAAACAAATAAAGCCACCTTGATTGTATAAAACGTAATTCTATTTGTGTAAAAAGAATTCAAATATGTGTTCTTGAAAATATGTATGTAGAAAACTTATGAAAGAAACTTCGCGATGAATACTTTGAGGAAATGAGAATTGAGTGTGGGGGAGGTAAAGTTTTTTCATTTATGTCTATTTAATATTTTCACAATTAGCGTGAATTTGTTTTATAATAATAAAAGAATGATCCATAAGACTGAAGGTTTAGAATTCCTGTGACACAAAGGGGCTGTTAAGGTTTCATCACCAAGATTAGTATTTCATCAGCTTATTTACCTGCCCTAAATGGTGACCACCAAAGAGTAGGTGGCAGCAGCTAGTATCATGAAATAATATGAATCAAAACTACTGCCCATCCCAACCCTTGTCCTCTTTCTCTCATCTCCCATAGGTAAGAGAAAAAATAAGGTACACAAAGGAAGAAGAATCAAGTTCACTGGTAAATCTAAACAATGGTGGCATGATGGCTTGAAGCCATCTGAGGTAGGGCTTCACCAGGCAGCTCCCCTATCTCACTCCCTTTCTGCCTACTTCTCCCCTCAAGACACATACGCAGCTTGACTTTTATCTGGCTTCAATTACAGACAGCGCATCATCAAATGAGCAGCACTCACAACTGAATGGAAATCGTAGAGGTAGATTAGAGAGGAACTCTGCACTTCGGGAGCAATACAGATTTTATCCTCTCCACCGTGGGAAAGTGACATTCCAATTTCCCCACTGGTATCAACTTCAGAAAGTTGATGAAGCCACGTTCTCTCCTATTCACTTCTGAAGTGTGGTACAGTCAGTTTGGTATCTCACTCAAAAACCTTACAAACTGTTGAGTAACACATTACTAAGAGCACAAAGCCCCTAAGCTATGGGGTGAATAAAGCCAGTTAGTTGGTCTCTTTGTTTAATAAGGGAGGTACCTTTCCCTCCCATATGCTGCTGCTTCTCTTATTGAAAATAAGAGAACAACACTGATGCCAGTCAGTTGAGTGGCAAATTCAGCCAAGAAGGGTTTGGCAGAAGATTCCTTTCTGCTCTGGCACCTCACCATTTATCTCTGAAAGGTAGCTGGATAGCCTCTTTTCATTGAAATCAATGCAGATTGCTTGACAGAAATATTGACAAAACAAAACAGAACCAAATGGGAAAAAAAAATAGGGGATATGGACCTAGATAATCAATTGTCTGCTAAAACCATCCTTCTAAAACTGCATTGAGGATGGTCGGCAAGATGGTGAAGGAGTAAGAGGTTGCGCTAACCCTCTCCCACAAATACATCAAAAAAACGCATCTAAATATAAAACAAGTTGGACAAATCATCATCTGAATGCTGATTAATTTAAACCTCCAAAAACTGCAAGAAACCCTTGAAATAACTGGGTAGAACAACTGAAGAAAAAAAAAAGGTGAGAGAGAGAAAAGCAATTAGGACGGCAGCCAGCACCCCAGGGAGGGAGCTGTGAAAAAGAAAAGTTTCCTGGGAAGAAACCTAAACAACAATCAACGGATCAACGACCAATGGAACTAGAGGGACATCAAAGCCTGAGAAAAACGCAGCAGCTGGATTGAGATAGGAAAATCGGAGTTAGAGACTCAGACAGACAACCTAAATACCGGCCAGACACTACAGCCTGAGGCACCGGGTGGTGCCTGGGAGTTAAGACACAGGTTCCTAAGGTTAGTCCCTGTGAGAGGGCAGAGGTCGGTGGTCGCGGCGGTTGTGGGAATAGGACAAGGAACAGTGATATTCTATGATTTGTGGAGAGCAAAACCAGGACTGAGGGAACCGAGGAAGTATGGCCCCACAGGGGAGGCAAGCCTCCATTGTTAGGGAAGAGGAGAGGAGGAGGGGCTGACCGCCATAGGAAGCAACTTGAACTAGTGCACAGGACGGGACGACGGTGACCCGCCAAAGAGAGCAGAAGTGGGGAGGAGCCAGTGGAGGCTGCAGCTGTGGCAGCGGGGGGCGGAGCCCTGCCTTGAAGCCCATGGTGGAGCACTGTGCCAGGTTGTGGACCCAGGCGCCTGCACCAGCCAGCATCGGCGGGGTTGGCGGGGCCCTGGGCCGGTCCACGGACCTAGGCGACTGCATCAGCCCACAGAGTTGGTAGCTCTGGCGGGCGGAGCAGTACGTGACCACACGGAGCTACCTTTCACAGAGGAGTGGGGCCAACGCCAGCTGCTGCAGCCAGGAAACCGCCACAACTGATGAGAAAGCATCAGCAGAAGGGCGGAACAAACGCCAGCCTGCTGAGCCAGCCTCTGACAGGTACCGCTTGTGGTTCCAGTCACCTCAAAGAGGACTTTGCAATCAAACACTAGTTTCCCGTGGCTCTCACTCCCAGGGGAAATCATACTTCCTATTGCTGCTGTTGCCAAATGCTTAAGACACCTGGTAGATCTGCCTAGAGCTTGCGATCACTTCCCAGGGCTGGGCAACTAGGAGTGGACAGCGCCACCTTCCTGCAGTTGAGAGTGTGGAGACTAGGCTCCCACTGTCGACTTTAGCCATTCCTACACTCTCACAGAGAACACTCAGAGTACCACTGAGATAACAGCCTGCTCATTCCAAAGAAATAGACATCAAATAGTCAAACTCCTACACCAAAAATAAATAGTAACCCCACCAAAAAATACAAAGGGGAGCTCCTCCCTAGAAGTAGCCTTC
>PVHT021183527.1:4172226-4188878 GCA_004024745.2 Catagonus wagneri | reverse complement strand
CACAAATGAACATCTCAACAGAAAAGAAAATCACGAACTTGGGGAACAGACTTGTGGTTGCCAAGGGGGCGGGGAGGGGTGGGAGGGAATGGGGATAACTAGTGCTTTAATGATGGAATAGCAAGGAGATCCAACTGTATTATGGGGAACTATATCTAATTACATGTGACAAATCCATATATGTACATGTAACCGGGTCACCACGCGGTGCAGTTGGAAAATCTGACAGAAATCTGTAAACCAGCTATAAAGCAAAAAAAAAAATTAATTAATTAATTTAAAAAATAAATAAATTAGTTTCACAGCAAATTCAAAAAAAAACAGAAAATGCTCAAACGTTCAGGGTTTAAGAAGAATGTTATTGACATGTGCTATTGGAGGTCTCCGTTACCCCGATTATCTAGCTGTGAGCTGGTAGTCTACTTTATCACTCTGGGGTACTGTTTCCACTTTCTTATCAAATGAAAGCTTTGATGTAAATCATATTTAATCTACAAAGCTCTTTAATAAAACTAAGAAGACAAAATTGCGAAACCCAGTAGATTCTAAGCGCATTTTGATTCTAGAAAAGAAGAATGTCATGCAATTGAAATCATTCATACTTACTCTGGAGATTTACCCCACAGTTGATTTGTGTCAAAATAAAAGACTTATAAAACACACACACACAAAAAAAAATAAAATAAAATAAAATTGAGTACAAAGCATAATGTGAATCAGGAAGAAATTGCAGCAGTTATCTCTCATTGAGTGCACCTGAAGCAAGAAATAAAGCCTTGGCATGAAAATATAATTAAAACACCTTAACAATATGAGCAGAATAGTTTTGTTTCATGAACATGATGTTTTGCCCCAGTCACTACGGGTTTGTCCTCAGTCTCCAACTATATTATTTTTTTATTTCTATGAATTTAAATCAAAGACCACCTGCATGAATGCTGAAGACCACTGATTCATTCTGACAAAGAATCAATAAAGATGAATTTAATGGGTGGTCTCCATGCTCTGAGACTTTGGGCTGTCCTTATTAACAAATTTCAAGGGAGGCTCAAGCCCACAAAAAGAGCCCACTTCCTTCCTGCTCTTCCCTTAGGAGGGCATTTTCTCTTTCCCACCAAGACACACTGTAGAGTTATCTGATTCCAACTTTACGGGCCGGTCCACGTGCCAGAATGAAAACACTCCCTGGAGCAAGGTTTTCCTAATAGGGGTGTCCATATTCTCATCTGCTTTCGCTCCTCTGGACAGGGTCAAGTTCACCTACTTCACAAAGGATCTTGCCACACAATTACACTTAACACGAGAGGATTCCCAAGACATGGAAATGATTATCTTATCAGTCTCTTACCAGACACTTTGGCGAGGCCTTTCTTCGCCTAAAGCATCAGGTTTGTACAGAAGCTGAGCAGGATTCTCTCAGGATCTCTGTTGTCCTCTAGTCATTGGCTGTATTTGATCATTGCAAGCAGCTTTTAAGCAAAGAAGATGCCTTTCAGGCACAGCAGCAGAAAAACCCAAGCTGGCCTCCATTTTCCTTAGGGTCAATACCTTTCAGGTGGGCTTTTCCCATTTGGGGGCCTCGGGCCGTGGATTGCTGAGCCCTGTTGATGGGAAAAGGCTGCTACACCTCCCCTTACGCCTGCCTCTACCAGGAGGAGATGAGAAAGAGGGTATCAGCTGCAGGCGGGCCTCCAGCTCCGGAGAGGAATGGCTGAGCTTGTTTCCCCCACCGTTCTCTCCCTCACTCACCTTGAAGTCACAGCGGCCCCCTGTTCTGTGTCTCAGACACCCCCCAGCTCATTCTTTCCTCATGGCCTTGGGAATGCTCTGCCCTCAGATCCCATGACTGGCTTCTCGTGGTTATTTGGATCTCAGCTTAAACGGCACCTCCTCAGGGAGGCCTTCCTGGCTCACGCAGCTAAACAAGCAATCCCCACCTCTTGGGTTAAGTATCCCAGAAGCAAACCTGAGCCACGGACTCACATGTAGGTGATTTATTAAGGATGCACCACCTGGAGAAACCAATGAGGGAATGGGGGGAGGGGAGCAGGAGGGTCGGGGGAGGGGACAGAGGAAAAGATGTTAGGACAAGACAAGTCAGGGTGTGAACTGAGGCAAAGTGTCAGCCTCAGCCTGATGCCACAGGAGCCCTGGTGTAAATTAGGCCTGGGAGCTGGCCCGCAGTCACTGCAGGAGAGCTGGGCTTGAGCACTGCTGCACTCATCAGTCACTGGGTAAAGCTGGCTGGAGGAGGCTGATGGGAACCTAAACCCCCCAGCATCCCTAACTCTGGCGCCTGCCTAGGAAGTGGCTCCAGCAACACAAAGGCACACCTTTGTAGTCACAGGTGAGGGCTGGGTGAGGGCAAATGTGCAGAAGCAGGGCACGGGACGCAGACCCAGCAAATGCACCGAGAGCAGCCATTCACCCTCCAACCCACCCTTCTCAGTTGCTCTATTGTCTGAAGTGCCCTGATCGTTTTTTCCGAGATTACCTTGTTTATAAACATGTTTACTTATCGCCTCTCTTCCAAACTAGAACAAAGCCTCCAAAAAGAGCAAAGATCCATCTGTCTTGTTCACCGCCCACCCCTCAGGCGTAGAACCTGTGCTTGGAACACAAAGGATGCTCAATAAATATCTGTTGAATAAATGAATGAACTGGGCTGACATGCTCTGACATGCGACACAGCAGCCTCAGACACAGAGGAGGCACCAAGCCCTGGGCTCTGTCCCAAGAAGTCAGAGGGAAAGTGTGATAGAGTGAAATAAGCACAGGATCCGGAGTAGGTAAACTGGCTTTAGAAGCCATGTGAACTCAAGCAAGTGAAGTCGCTATGCCTCCTTGGCCCCACTTTTCTCAGATGTACGTAAAGGCAAGTGTGTACAGGCTTAACCACCAGGATATTTGTCACACTGTTGTTTATTACGGCTAATCCTTGGAAAGAACCTAAGCATTCAACCCTGGGAGATAATCATATCCGCACAAGAAAATATCACAGAAATCATAGAAAGGAGGTTATAACAATACTATTTAACCACATATTTCTAAAATATATGATGAAGTGAAGAAATAGCTGCAAAACAGTGTATACACTGCAGCTCTATCTTAACGTATCTTCTGCAATGTATATTTGTACCTGTATACATTTTAAAAAGTGGAAGGATATACATTCGAATATTTGTAGTGGTTACCTCTGGGTGGGTTATTTTTTTAGTTCCTCCTTTTATCTTGTCTGTGTTTTCTAAACTTTTCAAAGTGAAGTGTATTACTTTTGTAAGAGGAGAAAGTTATTTTTAATTTATTTTTTTAATATTTTTTAATTTTTTTTTTTAGAAATCACAGTGTTTTTTTTTCCCAGCTGCACCCATGGCACATGGAAGTTCCCAATCTGAGCTGCATCTATGACCTATGCCAGAGTGGCAGCAATGCCAGGATCAAACCTGCAATGCCACAGAGACAAGCTGGATCATTAACCCACAGTGCCCCACTGGGAACTCCAAAAGTTATTTAAATTTTTTTTTATAATACCAAAATAATCTCCAAGTCAGTTCCAACATTGTTTACTCTTAGAACAGTTGTGATGCTGTGGAAAGAGAATGAGACAGCTTCTAGTCCAACATCTGCTCCCTCTTAGCTGGGAATAGGGGGGAAGGGTGATGAGGAAAGATGGACAGTGGCTAGTTAACTTTGAAATATTAAGCTCTGATTCAGCTTCCTTGTCTGTAAAATAAGCAAACTTAGATGTCACCTTCATGAAGATGTTCATTACATCAAGAGCAAACAGTACACATTATACCCCAAAGTTCATTCTCCCTGCATAGAGGGATTACTGGCTCTCTGGATTTGAACTCAGTCATCCAGGCTGACTTTGTTACAGTAAGTATATGGTAAGACCTCCTGGCCAGAAGGACTGCATGAGATGAGACCTCCTATGCACTTGTCATCTGCTTGAACACAGCAGTAAAAGGGCTGTTGTCCACCAATGGGGCCGTGTCCTACCTAAAACTTCCCTCATGGGTAACCAAGAGCAGAGCTGTCAATCTTACTTGATAATATTCATGACATTGACTGAGAGGGTGGGCACAGAAAGCTAGAGGCTGATAATTAACCACTTCTTTTTCTTCTCTGACACCTGAACCAAGTTAGAAAAAGACGTAGGAAAATAATGGAGGGTCAACATGTCAGTTTGATACTGACCAGCCTGATTACTGATACGGAGGAAAAAAATGGGTCTGCAGTCACCACAGGCTTTAAATATGTTTCTCTGCACATTGAATTACAACCAGCCCCAAGCCACAGAGACACAGAGCCCTAGGTGAGCACTCTGCAGGAAGGAGAGCAACAGGTGCTTCAAAAAGAGAGGAGGGAGACTCGGCCCGTGATTCACATCCACTCCCCAGTCTCAACAGACAGGATGGAGAGGAGTAAGTGAGAGTGAGAGAGCGAGGGAAAGGCAGAAATTACTTTCCCATTTTATTTCCCTCTTGGAGACAGGTGTTTCTTCTTGCAATTGAATGTAATCTCCCTCAAGGGTTCCGCTATTTTGTCCACTGTTGAATCTCGAGTTTTTACATCTCAATAAATACTTACTATGGAGTTCCCGTCGTGGCGCAGTGGTTAACGAATCCGACTAGGAACCATGAGGTTGCAGGTTCGATCCCTGCCCTTGCTCAGTGGGTTAACGACCCGGCGTTGCCGTGAGCTGTGGTGTAGGTTGCAGACGCGGCTCAGATCCTGTGTTGCTGTGGCTGCGGCGCAGGCCAGTGGCCACAGCTCCGATTAGACCCCTAGCCTGGGAACCTCCACATGCTGCGGGTGCGGCCATAAACCCGCGGCCATAAAATGACAAAAGGCATAAATAAATAAATAAATAAATAAATACTTACTTACTATGGAATGAATGCATGAAAGAATGAATAGAAACATGAGGGCTGGAGAATAGAATTTTCCCTAACAATAAGGAGATCTTCCAAATTATTTCTACAGCTCAACTAGCTATCCATTTGTTAAACTGAAGGTACCAGATATAAATCATACAACCATACAAATGTTTTCTTAGGTCACTCTCCTAAAGTGATAGAAATAAAAACAAACAAATGGGATCAAATCAAACTTACAAGCTTTTGCACAGCAAAAGAAACCGTTAAAAAATGAAAAAACCTACAGAATGGGAGAAAATAGTTGCAAATGATGCAACTGACAGTGACTTAAACTCCAAAGTACACAAATAATTCATACAACTCAACAATAAAAAAACAAACAACTATCAAAAAATGGGCAGAAAACCTAAATAAACATTTCTCCAGAGAAGACATACAGATGGCCAGTAGGAATGAAGAAATGCTCAACATCACTTATTATTAGACAAATGAAAATTAAAAGTACAACGAGGTACCACTTCACACCAGAAAAAAAGACTCTCATTAATAAGCCTGCAGGAGTCCCCATTGTGGCTCAGCAGGATAAGAACCCAACATAGTATTCATGAGGATGTGGGTTTGATCCCTGGCCTTGCTCAGTGGGTTAAGGATCCAACATTGCCACAAGCTATGGCATAGGTCACAGATGGGGCTCGGATCTAGCGTTGCTGTGGCTGTGGCATAGGCCGGTAATTTCAACCCCTAGCCTGGGAACTTCCGTGTGTCACAGGTGCAGCCCTAAAAAGAAAAGGAACAAAAATTTAAATAAGTCTACAAATAACAAATGCTGAAGAGGCTAAGGAGAAAAAGGAACCATCCTACACTGTTGGTGGGAATGTAAATTGGTACAACCATTATGGAAAAGAGTATGGAGGTACCTCAGAAAAATAAATATGACCCAGAAATCCCACTCCTGGGTACATATCCAGACAAAACTACAATTCAAAAAGATATATGCACCTGTATGTTTATAACAGCAATATTCACAATAGCCAAGACATGGAAACAACCTAAATGTCCGTCAATAGATGAACGGATTAAGATGATGTGGTACATATACACAAGGGAATACTACTCAGCCATAAAAGAGAATGAAATAATGCCATTTGCAATAACATGGATGCAAGGGTTCCAAGCCATTGAACTGGGTTCAGGTTCAGGATTAGACAGAAGATAACAAGTTATCAAATCTTCTGGACCCATTTTTCTCACTTACAAAATGGCCTCCACCAGTCTTATCTTTCTTGGAACGTAGATGACAAAAACTACGCATAGGTGTTGATAGAGGGGATATCTATCCAATCATTTCTAGGGTCCACATCCCTAAAGTTCAGGTGGTGTCCTATTTACTGTTATTACAAACACTTTGCCATGTCCATGTATCCTGTCTCTTCCAGGGACGTAAACCAACTGGACAAATTTCGGTACCATCACACTAATTACACATTTATTCCTATATTCCAAATGCCTTGCACTAGTTTCAGGATGAAAACAAAATCCAATTTTAAAATAAGGACTTTGAAAGTAATGATATTAAAGTCAATTCTTAATATCAAACATGGATTTAGAAATAAGTTTGAATTAAATCATCAGTGTGTGTACTTGGAATAAATGTGGGGAACTATGAAAGCATTTCTGCAAAGATCTATATATTATATTAAGTTTCAATTTTGTTCTTTACTGTATCTCTGAATTACAGACATGCTGAATGCAGACTCAGTTTAAGCCTTCTCATTTTTCTTACTTTAATTTCCTACCAAATAGATGTTCTCCAGGGAATGCTGAGCATATTCATTTTACCTTCTCTTTTTAGTAATTTCAGATGCAAAAAGGACCATTTTTAAGCTTAAAGAGTATAACAATGAAACTACAAGCTAGAATTAGGCATGGATCAGACGGATTTTTTTTCTAAAGGCTTTTACAGCTAGACAAAGGGGATAATGCTACAGAGATGGAGTTTGAAGCTCATATATAATATAGGCATATTTATGTCAATATTCTAAATCAGTTGGAAGACAGACCATGACATGACTTCTGCATCCCAGAAAATAGCTCCCACCACTAATCCTTCTGCAAATACTGACAACTCCATTGGTTCAGATCTTCTTTCATTACATTAGACCAGTGTCTCTCAATTGAGCGGTGATTTTGAGTCTCTCCTTCCTCAAGGGGCATTTGGCGAAGTCTGAGGTATTTTTGGTTTTCACAACGAGGAAGGTGGGCCACTGGCATCTAGAAAAGAGCTCAGGGATGCTACAAGGCACACAGGATAGCAAAGACTTTTAATATTGAGCGATCTTCTGGATCTCTGGGTAGGATGACTAGGGGAGATTTACAGGATAAATAAGTCTTTAGTTGACTCTTAAAAAGAGAGCCATTCCACAAGGAAATTCCAGGGGAGAAAAGGGGATCCACAAGTAGGCACATGAATGAAATGTTGATGGGACACTGTTCAAGCCAGTCTGTCTTAAAAGGAGCCAGTCTGTCTTAAAAGGAGAGTCCATATTGGGGTATAATAAGATATGACATAGTGAAGCTGGATTTGGGAAGACCTTACATGTGTGACATTAAGGAATTGAGCTCTACTCTTATATTGAGTAGTGCAAAATCGACAGCTTTAGAGCCAGAAGTGAATATATATTTTACCCACTTTTGAAATGTAGCTGCCCTGAACCAGGCCCAGGAATTTCATAAGGCGTAGTCCAGTTTAGAGATGAAAAGGCAGAAGACAGAAAGGTCACTTACTAGGTTATCAGAAATAACCAAATATATGAGCTCAAATTATAGTAGCAATGCTCAGAACTGAAAGGAGAGGACAAGAAAAAAAAAAAAAAACCCTATCACAAAGAACGAAAGATATAGCTCTTCCTCTGGGAGTTCGGTGATGATGGTAAATGAAGGATTTCAGAAGTAGGAAGCTGGAACTTTGAGAACCAGGACTGTAACAAAGCTGAAGGTCTGGGCAGGACTGGGCTGAAGGTCAACACCAGACAGGTGATAAAAGGTAAAAAAGCGTGCGAGAGTCAAAAATCAAAAAAATGCATTGTGACGTCAAGTCCTAGCCAGGCCAATCACGGTAAATGTTCATGTCCCCAACATCACAGGCACATTCTTACTCCTGACCCTTTCCCCACTAGAGTTCTCCTCTGTAATACTTGCTTCTCTCCCCATTTGGGAAGTCAGCTGAAAACCCATCTTCCTTACGGATACTCACTTGTCACAGCACAGCAAGAAAACAGAGGATCGCCCGATACTTAGTCTTGCATGGTAAGAGAAGACATGACCCTAAGGAGATAGGAACATTTTCCCATGAGAGATACGGCCTAGAACACCGGAGAGCAACCAGGGTCAGAAATCCAGCGGCCAAACAGCTCAATACTAAGAAAACCTAGACACCAAACAGCCAAGGAACTCTCACACAGGCAGAGGGGGAAACAAAAGGTAAGACATGAGGTCATGTTCAATCACAAAGGGGAAGAACTGTTAAGAGGAGTGTGGGGAACAGTCTAGGTGCTGCCTGGGTGAGAACACAGCTGTGGAGTCAGACAGACCAGGCTCAGCTCGGCCCTCTGGCCCACCTGTCGTGAGACCACCAGCCCTTCACATCACTCTCCTGTGCCTCTCTGCCGAGCTGTAAAGTGAAAAGAATTATATCCACCTTGTAGGACTGTGGTGGTTACAAGAGATGACTGATGACATCAGAAGTGACTACATGTGATGAAATGATACACATGCTATAGGAAAAATGTCTTGAATTTATTAAAGTGTTTTTCCCCTTCTTTTACGATGGCATGGCCTTCGTCCTAGGCTACTGCCTCTCAAACTTTAATGTTCACACTTACCACCTGAAGGTTTCATTCAAGGGCAAATTCTGGTTCATTTGGGCTGGGTAGAGTCTACATGGCACACTCCTGACAAATGCTGCTGGAGATGCTGCTGTGTAGACACGAAGTTTTAGCAGCAAGACTGTAGTGTGTCTGTGGCATTCGACTGATGGGCATTTGTTGCAGGTGAGGGCCTGTGACAGAAGAGATGCAACAGTAAGACTGAGGTAGTAGTCAACTTCTGCTGTTCGAAACTGGGATGATGCAGGAAGATCGCAGACCTGTAAGGTTCAGGACTGGACCCCAGATTTATGTCAATGGTGTCCAGGTCAGAATAGGAAGGGGAGACTTCCAGTTCACCCCAGCCCCAGAGGATTTGGGGAAGAGGAAGAGAGAGGGGAGCAGACAAGCAGAGTGGGGAAATGCTTGCCTCTGTGCTCCTCTCTTTGGGTTTCCCCGGGGGAGGAAGAGGCACATCCCTGAATGAGGGTAGTGCTACCCTTAAACAGGGTATGACGGAGGGTAAGATTCAGCTTCCCCAAGCCACCCTGGAATTCCATGTTGTTTCTGCAAGCACTGAGATTCTGCCTTGGAAGCTGGTCAGGGAGGATCTCCATGACAGTGGTGAAGGACGCCCGAGCTGGGGCCAAATGGGGGTTAGGGCAGATCTCAAAGGAGTCCCTCCATCAGCGAGAGTGGGGGGAGGCAAGTCAGCCAAGCAGCAGGAACACCGCCTGCCCAGGGCCAAGGAGAACAGCCACAGACTTTAACTACTTAGGTCAGCACCCAGGTGGACAAGGGACCTTGGCCAGGAGGCCCAAAAAGGAAAGCACATCCCCCCACTAAGGACCTTGGTCCTCCCGTGTTGCCCTAGGGTTACTGAAAGCTGCCCCCACCCTGCCTATCCCTAAACAGTACTTTATAAATGAAGCAGCAGAGGGAGGGAGGGTCTCTGAGAAGCTGAGCATTTTAATCCAATAAAGATCCCATGCTCTCTAAGGGAACTAGTTAATTGAACTAAGTTTGAGGTTGGTGGGACAGTTAAATAATTTTCCTCAGTGAGCTGGGACTTGAGAAGGTCAGACTTCTTAGAGATAAAACAAAGAGATCAGATTTTTCTTGAGACATCCAAGTTATACAGTGAGTTAAATGGACAACCACATGACAAATATATCAAGTGCTTGGCAACACGCCTGCTATGTATAAAGTGATCAATAAATGGTAACTAGGTTAAACAGGTTAAGAAAGGATGAAGAAAAGGCCACTGGACCCAGCAATGAAGATATTGTGCCCTTTTGGGAAAGCAGTTTCAGCAAATGATGGGGGTGGAAATTAGCCACAGAGGAAGTTCAGCCAACTCTGAAAGTCATTATGGCCAACATTCTACAACTCTCAGCACAGCTCTCATTTTATGCAGAGACCGGAAAGGGTATAAATTGAGTAAAGATGAAGTGCGACCTTCCCAGGTCAAATCTCAGGATTATCATCCATTAAGCAGAAGTAACCCTTAAGGGACTTTAAATCCTGTTTCTGGGAGTTCCCATTGTGGCACAGCAGAAAGAAATCTGATTAGGAACCATGAGGTTGCGGTTCAATCCCTAGACTTGCTCAGTGGGTTAAGGATTCAGTGTTGCTATAAGGTGTGGTGTAGGTGCCTGGGAACCTCCATATGCTGCAGGTGGGGTCCTAAAAAGACAAAAGATAAATAAATAAAATAAATCTTATTTCTGGAAATTGGCTCCAAAGTGGTTTTCTTGAAGAGAATGGGTTTTTTGCAAGTGTGAGATGGCAGCTAAATATGAAAAAAATTACATATCCAAAAGATAGAGCCAAGAATTCTTCATTTAAAAATAATTCCTTAAAAAGAAAGACTAGTTCATTCTGAAACTCTACTTAATACTCTGTAATAACCTATATGAGAAAAGAATCTGAGAAGGAGTCACTTTGCCGTACATCTGAAACTCACAAAACATTATAAATCAACTAGGTGCCAATAAATTTTTTTTGAAAAAATTAGTTTATTCTACCTACCCCAAAACTGAGTTTAAAGATGAGGCTGCCACCATCCCACAGAGGTGAGGACACTTGATTTTCTCAAAGTGCTTTTACCTCTCTTATCTCAAATAAAAGCTGCATTCACTCACACTCCCAGGCAGAGAGGTTTTCTAAAGACCAGTGCATAGTTCTGCTTCTTCTCCCTGAGCAGTGCACGCCATTTGTTCATCAGCCGAGTAGTTACTCGTAGAAATGCTGTGAAACAAAGAGGATGGTCCTACACCCCACTTATCTCTCTAGGCTCACGAAAGCTCATCTTGCCATTTTTCCAACCTCACCGGTTCACAAGCCCTCAATCCATCCCCTCATCACCTTGGTATCTCCTCTCCCAAATGCTCTTACACAACGACTCCCATGCCCCAAACTCAAGCTATATCCAGACCTGTCCTTATAGTCCTTTTGCTCCTTCTCTTCCTCTCAACATTTACTAGTCCTTTGTTCTGTGATCTCATTATCCCCACTCCCTTCCACGGACAAAGGGGATAATGCCCTTCAGATGACCTGGCATCATTATTCTTAAGTAGCTTGGTTACCTTGTAAAAATACTTAATGCCCATGAAAAAATGTTGAGCATGATTAGGTTTTTAGGAAAATACAAATCAAAACCACAGTGAGATACCACTTTGTACCCACTAGGATGGCTGTAATAAAAAAAAAAATTAGGAAAATAACAAGGATAACAAGTGTTGGCAAGGATGTGGAGATTGGAACGCTGGTACATTGCCACTAGGACTCTAAAATAATGAAGCTGCTGTGGAAAACAATGTGGTGGCTCCTCAAAAATTTAAACATAGAATTACCATATGACTCAGCAATTCCACTCCTAGAGGCAAACCCCAAAGAACTGAAAACAGGTACTCAAAAGCGGTTCTTGTACGCAAGTATTCACAGTAAAAATATTCACAAGAGCTGAAAACTGGAAACACCAAAATGTCCAACAACGAATGAATGGATGAACAAAATGTATTATAGTCATGCAACAGGATATTATTCAGCTATAAAAAAAAAATCTAAGTACTTCTATAGGCTACAACGACAGGGCTGAACCTTGAAAACATGTCAAAGTAGCCAGACACAAAACTCACATAGTGTATGATTCCATTTGAATGTAATAGTCAGAATAAGTAAATGCAGCAGGGTAGAAAGTAGATTAGAGGGAAACTGGGGGAGAGGGGGATGGGAATAACTGCTTAATGGGATGAAGTTCTACTTTGGAGTGATAAAATATTTTAGAACTTGATAGAGGTACTGGCTGCACAATATTGTGTAGGTACTAAACACTACTGGATTGTTCACTTTAAAATGGTTAATTTTATATTAGGTGAGTTTCACCTCAATTTTTAAAAAATGCTTATGTCTGCTTAAAACCATGACAGAGTAACCCAGAGTGAGAATACAGGGCCTATAAACACCTTAAGAATAGAGGTTATATCTCGTGATACTTTCTATTCCCTATAAGGCTCCCACACATATCCAGCGCCAAATATTCTGGGGCAGATAGCTACCGGCCCCACCACCCCACCACCCTCAAGGACAGCTGCCAGGTCCGTATCTCACTGGATCATGATTCTGTCCAGGAGTTGCAAAGCACCTGTGGGCTGGAAAATCCTTTCCTGCATCCCAAAACTCTGAGACTTAGTTAAGGAATCCGTGCTCTCCTCATCCTCAACTTAAAATTGCACATTTTGCTATCTGGTTAGAGAGACACTGCCAACTAAAATATCTTGCCTTGAGAATGGGTACTGTCAGCATCTCATTATCAAAATCTTTCTCCCGGAAAAGCTTTCCTGTTCTTGCAGAGAATATTCCAGTTTAATGTTAAGCCCCTTAAAATGCGGTATTGTAACTAATTGCAAGGGAGGAATAACTCTGTGAGTACAAGGTGGCTAACCCATCCAACCATGAAACAGAGTTGAATTTCCTGAAATATGCTGAATTTCCCAGGCCCTGGACGGAATCGATTTTGTGGCTCATTCAGGATCTCAAGTCCTAAAATCAAGATGCCATTACTTTA
This sequence comes from Catagonus wagneri, assembly GCA_004024745.2. NCBI lineage: Eukaryota > Metazoa > Chordata > Mammalia > Artiodactyla > Tayassuidae > Catagonus > Catagonus wagneri. The sequence goes on along the minus strand of PVHT021183527.1, from coordinate 4,176,063 downwards.
TTTTTCAAAATGCCATTACTTTATTGCCCAACTTGACTCTTACTTAAAAATACTTTTTGAGGTTAACAGATTTAGACTAACTGGTAGCCTCTTCCCCAAGCTAATTATAGGATGAAGCCAGGCACCAAGGGAGACTTTGCCTTTTGTCTTGGTGGTGTGGCATTTTCAGAATGTCAATATATTTATCAGTACCAACTAATACAACTCAGTTTCTCAAGGCCAGATATGCTATTGGAAGATAGTTTTAATGATAAATCAAGAAAGAACTAACTGTAACTGTGCTCTTGGAAGGCACTGTTTTATACTTGTCCTTGACAATATGGCATCCAAGTCAACTGTGGTTATTGCTGTTATAATGAAAATGCAGATTGGAGTTCCCTTTGTGGCTCAGTGGTTAACAAACCTGACTAGGATCCATGATGACGCGGGTTCGATCCCTGGCCTTGCTCAGTGGGTTAAGGATCCAGCATTGCTGTGAGCTGTGGGGTAGGCTGCAGACTCGGCTTTGATCCCAAGTTGCTATGGCTATGGCGTAGGCTGGCAGTTGCGACTTCAATTTGACCCCTAGCCTGACAACTTTCATGTGCCACAGGTGCAGCCCTAAAAAAAAAGCAAAAAAGTCAGACTGTTGCAGTTTACCAAGCTATTTTGCATACCTTATTTAATTCGATTTTTCCAGCTACCAATGAGATGAGTGGGACAGTTATTATTACCTCCATTTTAAAATTCAAAACCAAGATGTAAGAGCTTTAGGAACTTAAGAGTTTTAGGAATATGTAGAGCTTGAATCCAGGCTATTAAAAGCCAGAACTTTCATTTCTTATTTCTGTGCCAAGGCTTCTAATCCCTATGCCCCAAGAACAACAACAAATCACCAAAATAATTGGAGTTTTGCTGAGGCACGCTGGTCTATATTGCTTCCTTTTGCCATGCAGAGTTACTCTGCCCTCAGTTCACAGTGCAGTGCCTAACAGCTTGTGCACACCATTGCCAATATTAAAGATACCACGGGTAGGAGTTAAGTGCATTCTTCAAGCTACCGAACTATCATCTGTGAAGCTGCTGTTTACAAAGCTGCTCTTTGGCAAAGAGCAGTGGGATTCTTATCCTATTCCTAATGTGATGTTTCATTTCCTGCTACTTCCCAGTCTCCTTTCATTAAGTCCATTCCTCCCGTGCCCGAGTCTCTACCCTTTCCAAAAGCAGGGGACGTCATTTGCTGTGATAGCTGTGATTTCCTAGACTTCTCTCTTTCTCTCCTGTAGTTAATAATTTCACAGCACGATGCTTCCGCCTGGCCAAGGGTGGTGCCTGTTCCAGAAAGTTTCCACGTTATCTCACTCACCCAGCCTTGGGTCACCCCATGTTGCCATGATGGGACAGGATTCTTTCCCCCATCCTGCTACCTCCCCAGATCCTCATCACTTCCCACTGCCTCTACATGTCCCAGAGGTGGCTGTCCCAGCCTCTATGTCTGTAGAGATCACAGATGGACCCCAGCTGAGCTTCTTCCCTAACTTTATTTGGTGTGGTTAACTACCAGTGCTGGTTTTGACTCTAAATCTTGGGAAATAAAGAAGATGTGGTATATATAGGCAATGGAATATTACTCAGCCATAAAAAGGAATGAACTAATGGCATTTGCAGCCACATGGATGGACCTAGAAATTATCATGCTAAGTGAAGTTAGACAGTGAGACACAAACATCATATGCTCTCACTTATGTGTAGAATCTAAAAAAAAAAAAAAGGATACAATGAACTTCTTTGAGAACAGAAACTGACTCACAGACTTTGAAAAACTTATGGTTACCAAAGGAGACAGGTCGGGGTGGGGGGTAGGGATGGGCTGGGGGTTTGGGAAGGAAATGTTGCAAAACTGAGTTGTGATAATGGTTGCACAACTATAAATATAGTAGAATTCATTGAGTTAAATAAATAAATCTTGGGAAAGTGCCAGGTTTGCTGAAGGATATTGGGGAAATGAATATCCCCAATGTTTATTCCCTCCATGGAGTCCTCAGTAGGAACTCCCTTCTTCCTTCTCCCTTTTGCCCTTCCTTCCCTGCTTGGAGGGAACTGACCATGGGCTCATAAACACTGAGTTTATTTCTACTCTTCTGGATGATGCCAATGGGCAAGACCATGGGCAGCCACATTCATGATGGCTCCAGCACACAGACTCAGCACACTTCCTTTTATCCATAACTCAGCCTCCTCCCCTTATGAGCTCCAGGTATTACCTTGTGCACAAACTTCCCCCAAGACCCACACCAGTTTCCATGTCACTCTGGTGGCTGCTGGTTAGTCAACAACTCTCCTTGCTCCTCCTGAGTCATTCCCACATCACTGAGTACCAGGATGATCAACAAAGTTTCTTCTATTTCTACTGATCCAAGAATTCTATTTCTACCAAGAAACCATAAACTCAAGGGAGTTCCCTGAGGGTCTCATGGTTAGGATTTGGCGCTGTCACCAATTTGGCCTGGGTTCAATTCATGGTCTGGGAACTGAGATCCCACATCAAGCCTCTGCATGCCGCAGCCAAAAAAAAAAACAGAAAGAGAAAAAACATAAACACATATATTCCCAGATATCCATAACCATAAACAAGACCTCCAATAAAGGACCTTTCACATACATGTATATGAGTTAACCCAATAATTTCTCCCACATTGAAAATATACTTTTCCTTCTGAACAGTTCTACCAAGCTCTCCCACACTTGACAAATAAGCTTTTACATATTTCTTGTTTCCTAATAAAAAATACCCAATTATAGAGTTCCCGCTATGGTGGGTGTGGCCCTATTAAAAAAAAAAAGAAATACTTTGGAAAAGTTTTAAAGATTAAAGATTAGGATAAATCTACTTTATTGCTTATTTATTTACTTATTTATTTAGCCTTTCTTTAGGGCCACACCTGCAGCATATGGAAGTTCCCAGGCTAGGGGTGGATTCGGAGCTACAGGTGCTAGCCTACACCACAGCCATAGCAACACAGGATCTGAGCTGTGTCTGTGACCTACACCACAGCTCATGGCAACCCCGGAACCTTAACCTACTGAGTGAGGCCAGGCTTTGAACCGGCATCCTCGTGGATACTAGTCAGGTTTTTATCCTGCCGAGACACTACAGGAACTCTAACTTTTTGCTCCTTAAAGATGGATTGATTGAAATCATCTTATTGGAAGAATGGAGGGGAAAAATTTGAAAGAAAAAAATGAACAAAGCCTCACAGACCTTTGAGATTAAATCAAACAGTCCGATATTCATATTATTAGACTCCCTGAAGCAGAGAAGAGATCGATGCAGAAAAATGTTTGAAGTAGTGATGTCTAAAACTTCCCCAAATTTGGCAAAAGCCAGAAATTAAAACCACAATGATATACAATTGATCCTCATTACTCACAGATCCTGTATGTGCAAATTTACCTAATCATTAAATTTATTTGTAATCCCCAAATCAAAATTTATGACGTTTCTTTGTCGTCATTCATGGACATGCACAGAATGTCAAAAATTTTGAGCTTCCATGGAGCTCATCACCAGCTGAGATGGAGGTTCTCTGCATGCTTGTCTCAGCCTCGTGCAAAAGTGAGAAAATTTCTCAGTATGGAGCAACACAGAATACAGCAGCCAGCTTGGCTCTGGGGCCAGCAGGATGGGATTTGAATCCCAATCTGGTACCTATTCATGAGGCAGCATCAAGGAAGTCACTTAACACTCTGAAGCTCCTATTCCGTTTAGAAAAGGGAGGGAGGGAGGGAGGGAAAGAGGGAAGGAAGGAAGGAAGGAAGGAAGGAAGGAAGGAAGGAAGGAAGGAAGGAAGGAAAGAG
>PVHT021183527.1:4148936-4171226 GCA_004024745.2 Catagonus wagneri | reverse complement strand
TAGAATCTACCAAGATAAGTTATTTTTACTATTTAAGATTATATAACCTATGAGATACACACACACACACACACACACACACACACACACACACAAATTTCTCCTAGGAGTAATGGTTCAATATCTGCTAATTCCTTATTTGCAGTGACTTCATAGAATATAACTACTATGAAGGAGAATCAACTGTACTAGTCACAAAAAGGGATGAAGCATATGTTACAATGTGGCTGAACTTTGAAAACATTATGCTCAGTGAAAAGAGCCAGTCATAAAAGGCATGCATGGTTCCATTTATATGAAACGTCCAGAAGAGGAAAATCCACAGACAGGAAGTAGACAAGTGATTTCCAGGGCTTGTACGTAGAGGAAGTGGGAGGTGAATTAGGTATGGGGTTTATTTCTGGGGTTATAAAAATGCAAGAATTGGATATTGGTGACAATTTCTTACTTTTGAATAAAAACCACTGAATTCTATACTTTAAAGTATGCTTTATGGTATGTGAATTATATCTCAAGTTTTGAGAACACAGTAATATTCCTCTACACACCTATTGCAGTGGCTAAAATTTTTTTAAATGACCACATGTTGACAAGGATGTGGAGGAACTGGAACTCTCATACCCTGCTGGTGCGAATGAAAATTGGTACAAACAACTTGAAAAATAGTTTGGCATTTTTTTTTAAAGTTAAACATGCACCTTACATACAACTCAGCAAACACACCCCTAGTTTGTGAAGCAAAATTAAAAGCTATGTTCACACAGAAACCTATATATGAATGTTTATAACAGCTTTATTTGTAATCACCATAATCAGGAAATACTCCAAACATCCCTCAACTAGGAAATGGAAAAAAACTTTGTGGTATCATAGCTAGAACAAATAATCCTACAATTTATATGGAACCACAAAAGACCCAGGTTTGCCAAAGGACTTCCGAGGGAAAAGAACAAAGCTAGAGGCATAACACTCCCAGAATTCAGATAATACTACAAAGTAAACAAAACAGTCTGGTACTGGAACAAAAATAAGGCATATAGATCTATGGAGCCCAGAAATAAAACCATTTACCTAGTGTCAATTAATCTTCAATGAAGGATGGAAGAGTACAGAGTGGAGAAAAGACAGTCTCTGAACATCAAGTAGTGTTGGGAAAGCTGGACAGCCACAGGTAAATGAATGAAGTTAGAAGACTCCTTTACACCATACACAAAAATAAACTCAAAATGGCTTAAAGATTCAAATATAAGACATTACACAATAAAACTTCTAGAAGAAAACATGGTAAAACATTCTCTGACATAAATTCTAGCAATATTCTCTTAGATCAGTCTCTCAAGATGAAAGAAATAAAAGCGAAAATAAACAAATGGGACCTAATTAAACTCATAAGCTTTTGCACAACAAAAGAAGCCATAAATAATAAAAAAAAAAGACAACCTAAAGAATGGCAGAAGATATTTGCAAAGAACGCAGCCTACAAAGACTTAATATCCAAAATGTACAAACAGTTCATACAACTCAACAACAACAGAAAAAACAACCCAACCAGGAATTTCCATCATGGAGCAGCAGAAATGAATCTAAGAACCATGAGTTGTGGGTTCAATCCCTCACCTCGCTCAGTGGGTCAAGGATCTGGTGTTGCTGTGAGCTGGGGTGTAGGTCGCAGATGTGGCTTGGATCCCGTGTTGCTGTGGCTGTGGCACAGGCTGACAGCTACAGCTCCAATTTGACCCCTAGCCTGGGAACCTCCATATGCCACAGGTATAGCCATAAAAAGGAAAAAAAATCAAAAAAATTGGCAGAAGACCTAAAGAGACGTTTCTCCAAAGAAGACATACAGATGGTCAAAAGGCACATAAAAAGATGCTTAAAACCACTAATTATCAGAGAAATGCAAATCAAAACCACGATGAGGTATTACTTCCCACTAGTCATGTAATGACCATCATAAAAGGTCTACAAATAATAAACACTGGAAAGGGTATGGAGAAGGGTAAACCTCTTACACTAGTGGTGGAATGTAAATTGGTGCAACCACTATGGAGTTTCCTCAAAATACTAAAAATAGTAGTTCCTATTGTGGCTCAGCAGTAACAAACCCAACTAGGATCCATGAGGATGTGGGTTTGATCCCTGGTCCTGCTCAGTGGGTTAAGGATCTGGCATTGCTGTGAGCTGTGGTGTACGTCACAGACTTGGCTTGGATCCTGCATTGCTGTGGCTGTGGCAAAGGCCGGCAGCTATAGCTCCGATTAGACCCCTAGCCTGGGAACCTCCATATGCCACACATGTGGCCCTAAAAAGCAAAAAACAAAAACAAAAAAACTAAAAGTAGAGTTGCCATATGATCCAGCAATCCCACTCCTGGGCACATATCTGGAGAAAACACTAATTGAAAAAAAAAAAAAACACACCCCAGTGTTCATAACCTCACTATTTACAATATCCAAGACACAGAAGCAACTAAGTGTCCATCAACAGATAAATGGATAAAGAAGATGTGGTACACACACACACACACACACAATATGGAATATTACTCAGCCACTAAAAATAAAATAATGTCATTCACAGCAACATGGATGGACCTAGATATTATCATACGTAGTGAAGTTAAGTCAGACAGAAAGACAAATATCATATATGTGGACTCTTAAAATGTGATACAAATGAACTTATTTATAAAACAGGAATAGACCCACAGATATAGAAAACAAACTTATGGTTACCAAAGGGGAAAGGGGGAGGGAAAAATTAAGAGTATAAGATTAACAGATGCATACCAGTATACATAAAATAAACAAGGATTTACTGTACAGCACAAAGAACTATATTCAATATCTTACAATAACCTATAATGGCAAAGAATATGAAAAAAATATAGACATACACATGTATATAATAAAGTATACCTAGGAGTTCCCATCGTGGTGCAGCGAAAATGAATCTGACTAGGAACCATGAAGTTGCAAGTTCAATCCCTGGTCTCACTCAGTGGGTTAAGGATTCGGCGTTGCCGTGAGCTGTGGTGTAGGTTGCAGATGTGGCTTGGATCCTGCGTTTGCTGTGGCTGTGGTGTAGGCTGGCAGCTGTAGCTCTGTTTTGACCCCTAGCCTGGGAACCTCCATATGCTGCAGGTGCAGCCCTAAAAAGCAAAAGAAAAAAATACGCATGTGTGTGTGTGTGTGTGTGTGTGTGTGTGTGTGTATAACTGAATAGCTTTTCTGTACACCTGAAACTAACACAATATTGTAAATCAACTATAGTTCAATTAAAAAACTGTATTATAGGAGTTCCTGTTGTGGCACAACAGAAACAAATCTGACTAATAATCCTAAGGATGCAGGTTTGATCCCTGGCCTTGCTCAGTGGGTCAGGGATCCGGCGCTACCATGAGCTGTGGTGTAGTTCACAGACACAGCTTGGATCTCACATTACTATGGCTGTGCTGCAGGCTGGCAGTTGTAGCTCTGATTTGACCCCTAGCTTAGGAACATTCATCAGCCCTAAAAAGCAAAAAAAAAAAAAAAAAAAAAAAAACCCTGTGATACAGCAATACAATGGAATACTATTTGGCAACAAAACAAACTATTATAGAAGCAATGACACGGATAAACCTCAAATGCATCATGCCAAGTGAAAGGAGGGAGATTCAAAAAGCTACACACTGCAGGGTTCCTGTTGTGGCTCAACGAAAACGAAGCTGACTAGTATCCATGAGGATGCAGGTTCCATCCCTGTCCTCGCTCAGTGAGTTGAGGATCTGGCATTGCTGTGAGCTGTGGTTTAAGTTGCAGACATGGCTCAGATCCCACATTGTTGTGGCTGTGGTGTAGACTGGTGGCTACAACTCTGATTCACACCCTAGCCTGGGAACCTACATATGCTATGGGTACAGCCCTAAAAAGACACACACACAAAAAAGCTACATACTGCATGATTCCATTTATATGAAATTCTGGAAAATGCAAAATTATAGGAATAAAAACAAATCAGCAGTTTCCAAGGGTTAAGGATGGGGGCAGGATTTAATGACACAGGGGTAACATGAGGGAATTTGGGAGGCAGAGTGAATGATCAAACTGTTCCATATCGTGATTATGGTAGTGACTACAGGACTAATAAAATCTTATATAACTGTACATCAAAGAGTGGGTTTTACTGTACATAAATTAAAATAAATTTGTTAAAACTCACTGATGAAAAATCCAACTTCATAAACCACTTTGTAGACCATTTCTTCCTTTTTATGTTTTGGAATCTTAAACTGATTTTTGAAAAAGCAGTGACTTAGGCTGCCCCTTGAGGATGTAGTGTCCAAAGGGTCAGGCTGGACCAGAAGGGCCAGAGCAGCAGCAGGCAGCCACGCTCTAGGTCATGCTTGGTGTCCCACGTGCCACACATCACGGTGCCAAGACAGCACTGCTCACAGCGGTCCTTCCTGGAGGGACTCACTCCCTGAAGAGAGAGGAGACCAAAAGTTAGACACAGTCAGAATCCCTTCCAAACAGGCTGTAGGAGAATGGCATTGGGCCCGTTCTGGAATGTTCTGAGGGGAATCAAAGACGTCCCATGCTAGCCGTTCCCCTAGCTGGTAAGCAGAAGATCCACAACAAGGAGCCACCAGCATGGAGACAGAGGGTACCGGGAGGTCTCCCAGGGTCCCCCCAGCTCTCAATGTGAGCTCAGCATCTCCTCGGCACTCCCGGCCCCCCACTTGAACAAATGTATACATGAACTTGGGTCCCAGGAGGCAGAAGAGACACTGACTGCTGGCCTTTGCAGGACCCTGGGCCAGTGTGAAAAGGGGGCTCCCCTGCAGCTGGCAGTGGGTGGGGGTGGGGCATGGTGCAGGCAGAGTCCCCAACATGGGCTATGGCCCATGAGGATCACTGAGCACATGGGTCAACTGCTTCTGCCTCAGTCAGAGGAAGAGACTCAATATTCTAGCCACTGTCATTTGGGCTGGGCCCTGGGTCCCTTCTGTGGGTACCAGTCTGGTTTCCTTGATTTTTGATTCACAAAAATCTGCATCAAGACCAAATACCACCTCCAGGAAAACAAATTATTTTTAATAATTCCTTGGCTTACCGGCGGGGTGTAGAGTACGAGTAGAACACCAAAGTCTTCTAGAAGGAAAAGAGAAAATTCCTGGCAGGCTGCATTGCAGAGAAAAGACCAGAGCCACAGAGCAAACGAGTCCCAAGTAGAGAGAAGAGGGTTCTGAGATTAACTGGCTGTTGCGTGAAACCTCGGGGCAACTTATACTCCTCAGGAATCCTTCTCTCACCATCAACTCCTCTCCCCACTCTTGTCTGGCCCCATGTCAGCCACAGCCACAGCCTTAAACACTAGATGTAGATTCCATCATGCCCCTTACCTGCTAAAACATTTCAGGGCTCTTGGATAAGAGTGCAGAGCTCTAGGAGTTCCCATCATGGCTCAGCAGTAATGAACCCGACTAGTATCCATGAGGACACAAGTTCAATCCCTGGCCTCGCTCAGTAGCTTGAGGGTTTGAGAATCCAGTGTTGCCGAGAGCTGCGGTGTAGGTCACAGACACGGATCGGATCTAGTGTTTCTGTGTATGTAGGCCAGCAGCTGCAGCTCTGGTTCAACCAACCACTAGCCTAGGAACTTCCATATGCCTTGGGTACAGCCCTAAAAATCAATAATAATAATAATAATATTCGGTTGTCAATTAACACTAGGAGGAAACTCGGCAATCACCTGGCAGTGCTTCTTCATATAAAAGAAAGCTTACAGGCTGGTCTGCCTCCCAGGAGAAACTGTAGAAGGAGCTCCACCCACCGCTTCGGGTTCCACTCCCCATTCCCTCATTGCCGCTGCTGCCGCTGCGACCTGTGTTAAACCTCAGGCTGGTCTGCTCTTCTGTTCCTGTTTATGTGCCGGAGACTGAGAGGACAGAAACACAGGGAAGTCTTTTTCTCCACTGAGTGGGAAGAAAAAGGAAAAGAAAACATACACTTCGCAGTGCTGTGGAGATGGCTGAGCGCTGCAGCGTGACCCAGCTTGCATATATCCCAAAGGGGAGCAGAAGAGAGTTGCTCGGAGTCCCCTCCTTGCTCTGGACCTTCTCACTGGGGCAGCTGATGTTCCCTAGAAGCTCTGCCATCTTCCCAAGATAAAGCTCAGGATAAACTCCTAGCCTTGTTTGCTTTGGGCCATATGGATTCTTCCAGCCCCTCCATAACGATGGTGGCTGCTAGACAAGGGAGCCAGTCCAGCCTACAGTTGGTCAGTTGCTCGGCTCTTACGCTCCCCAGATGTGGCTTGCTGGCCCCCGATGCTGATTACCCGAGGGCGAGGCTGGTTAGCAGAGATGGAGCACAGACGGAGCCCTGAGCATCGGTGCAGGGCAGGGGCAGTGCCCTCCTCTGGAGCGCCTGGCTCACACAGTGCCTTGGCTCCGTGGTCCGGGAGCATCTTCTTCACAGCAGCCCCCGGGGGTGGAGACTCACTGGAGAAAGGGAATAAAGAGACACAAGCTCAGTAAGTGGTCCCCTGGTGCTATGTCCTAGAAGGCAGAAGATAGCAAATTGTCACCAAACAGAAATGAGCCATCCGACTTCTGCCATGTGAGTCGGCCTGTCAGCAGTCAGCAGAGGGCTCACAGCAAACACACAACACCTGGGCACGTGGCAAAACACAGGCTGCCCACCCACTTGAACCCTGGAACTTCCATTCTAGCTCCTCCTTAATAAACAGAACTGTATACAGAAGCCATTGTACTTGATCATTTACCGAGGCAGGCAGATTTGGCTGGGGTTGGCGTGGGGGGGTAGGGAGTGGGGGGACGGGGAGAGGTGTTCTCCTCTCTCAGGAGGTAAATCACTTTCTTGGTAAATGTAAGTGTGTCCAGCTTCTCTGCAGAAGTAACCAGAAGGGTGGAGGGCAGAGGTGGGAAGAGGTGGGCAAAAGATGTACCTTGATCGTGGCTTGAATCTTTCCCCCAGGAGGAGAGATTCTAGAATTAAAAAAAAAAAAAATCAAGGTTCTTTCAGAAAAACTAGAACCAATAGTTCTACAAATGTGAAAGTCATTTTTCTAAGTAGACTAAGCATTACGTAAACACCAAACCTGGAAGTTTGTCATGGAAGGTAAGAAGGTCCAAATGGTGGTCTTTTTCCAAGTTCTTTTCTTCTGAAGTCTGAGCTCATTGGTCCTAACCTCCCATTTCCCTAGGGGAAAGAAGTCTTCATTATTCTCTATGGAAAGAAAGACCGGTGTAGAACTCCTCATGTTCGTGCAGGAACATCATACTGGATGCTTGTAAATGGTTCCTGGGTGGGAAAGAGCCCAGAATTACAGCCCAAGGAGCAGCTCAGGGTTACTGCTGATGGAGAGGTCTTTGTACAGACATTCTTAGCATGTATGTTAGGATTTGAAGGAGTCACCAAGCTCCCACGTGCCTTCAGATACCTCCCAAACACATTTTCCTTAATGACTAATGTTCCCATGGGGAAAATATCACTGTATTACATTAAGGTGCTATGACTCCAAGAGACCTCATCTAATGCCTTCGTTTCCTATGGCCTCTGTAACAAATTACCAGAAACTTAGTGACTTAAACCAATACAAACGTATTGTTTTACAGTTCTAAACGACAAGAGTTTGGCAAGGATCTCACTGGACTAAAATCAAGATGGCCACAGGGTTGCATTCCCATCTGGAGGCACCAGGAGAGAATCCATATCCTTGCTTTTCCCAGCTTCTAGAAGCTGCCCACACCCCGTGGCTAGTGGTCCTTTTCTCCATCTTCAAAGCCAGCAAGGGCAGGTGGGGTCCTTTCTACACTGCTTCACTCTCATCTACTCTGCTATTTCCCTCTTCTACTTTTAAGGACCTTTGTGATTACACTGGGGCCACAGAAATCCAGGAACATCTCCCTGCATTAAAGTTGGTTGACTAGTAACCCTAATTCCATCTGCAATCTTAATTCCCATTTACCATGAAAAAAGAACACGTTTACAGGTTCTAGAGATTGAGATAGGTGTCTTTGAGGGGAAAGGGGACGTTATTCTGACAACCACACCTAGCGCGCAGATTTTTTACCTAGGAGAGAGAAATTAAATTGCAAAATAAATTAGCCGTCACCCAGAAGAATGTGTGAACTTGAGATCCTGAAGATTAAGCCAGGTACATTTTTTTTTCTGTCTTCTTTTTTTTCTTTTTAACAGCCGCACCCACCTGCAGCATATGGAAATCCCTGGGCTAGGGGTCAAATCGGAGCTGCAGCTGCTGGCCTACACCACAGCCACAGAAACACTGAATCCAAGCTGCATCTGTGACTTACACTGCAGGTTGTGGCAATGCCAGATCGTTTAACCCACTGAGTGAGGCCAGGGGTCAAATCCCCATCCTCACAGACGCCGTCAGGTTTTTAAAGTGCTGAACCACAATGGGAACTCTAAGACAGGTACTGGTTTTTGTTGTTGTGGTTTTTGTTTTGTTTTGTTTTGTTTTTTGCTTCTTAGGGCTGCACCTGCGGCATGTTGAAGTTCCCAGGCTAGGAGATGAATCGGAGATACAGCTGCCAGCTTACACCACAGCCACAGCAATGCAAGGTCCAAGCCTCGTCTGCAACCTGCACACAGCTCATGGCAACACTGAATCCTTAACCCAGAGAGCGAGGCTGGAGATCCAACCCATATCCTCATGGATACTAGTCAGGATCATAACCTGCTGAGCCACAACAGGAACTCCCAAGCCAGGTACATTTTGGTGGAAAATGTTAGCTCGTTGAGTACATAAATGGCTGCAAGCTCTAACGAGACCTTATGCTTAGCATGAGGAAGTGAGAAATAAAACAAAGAGTCTATAGACCTGCTTGCCCTGATCTTTGTTTCATTTTTAACCTGGAGATATGTGAACTACCCACTCTCAGCAGCCTGATTCCCTTCCCCTAGAGCGGTATCCTTTTGCTTCCTAATTTCCATGCAGATGAAGAAGAAAAAGGATATGCTTTGGACCAGAGAAGTCCTTGAACCCAAGCATTGTAACAGCAGTAACTACCAACGGGGCTCCCATGATGCTTCTCCATGTACATCCAATAATCCAGCTGCATCAGAATCCTCTTGGGAATGAGATCCAGGAATCCACATTTTAAAAAGATCTTAAGGAGTTCCATTCGTGGCACAGTGGAAACGAATCTGACTGGGAACCATGAGGTTGCAGGTTCGATCCCTGGCCTTGCTCAGTGGGTTAAGGATCCGGCGTTGCCGTGAGCTGTGGTGTAGGTCGCCGACGCGGCTCGGATCCCATGTTGCTGTGGCCGTGGCGTAGGTCGGCGGCTACAGCTCCGATTGGACCCCTAGCCTGGGAACCTCCATATGCCACGGGTGTGGCCCCAAAAAGACCAAAAATAATAGTAATAATAAAATGATCTTAAGAGATTCCGATGCAAATGAAAGCTTGACAGCCCTCTTTTTTCTTTTTTTTGGGCCGCACCCATGGCATATGGAGATTCCCAGGCTGGGGGTTCAATCGGAGCTACAGCTGCCAGCCTAAACCACAGCCACAGCAAAGCCATTCGAGCCACATCCTTGACCTACACCACAGCACACGGCAACTCCAGATCCTTAACCCACTGAATGAGGCCAGGGATTGAACCCAAACCTCATGGTACCTAGCCGGATTCATTTCCGATACATAGCCGGATTCATTTCCGATACACCATGATGGGAACTCTGAGACAGCCACTATTTTAAAAGTTCCCTATCTATGTATAGCCTCTCCCAGCTCCTAGCAGCCTCCATAAATTATTTGGCTAATCAATGTTCTATCCCTACTGTGATTCTCAGAAATATATTTTTATCAGTTTGTTCTCCAGCCTGGAGAGAAAAGCAGAGAGAGCATAATATTTCAGGGCAAGTCTATAGCCTATAACTGAGCATTTATCAATATATCTTAAAGATTAACCAAGAATGAAAACTGATTGATACATAATTCATTAGTGGAGCTAGTAGACCAAAATGCCTTTCATAATTTAACAAATTGACATAAACTATTAAAAACTGTAAAAGAGACAGTGTTGATTCACGCAAATTGATTCTGGCTGCAAATAAATACAGTACAAAGGGAAAATAGTATTATATCACTTCTGCCAAACTACTAATAACAAACAATTTACCTGGGGAATGGAAAATGCACTTCTTAGAAATGGGAAGAATTTCAAATAGCTTTGAAGGAAGAAAAAAAAAACCAGAAGCTTGAGAACAAATTTTCAGATTGGTTTTTCACTAACAATGAAAATAAATAAATGTTAACAGCAGTCTGAATCATTACCCAGGATTAAAAATATATATTTCATTAAGATAATATTTTCATATATAACAACCCTTTGCTCTCTTCACTTTGAACTCAAAAGGTGAATTATTTTTGTAATCCTTAATGCACTCGGTGACTTGCTCTGAGAGAAATTAAATAGGTTGTCTCAGTAATTTGTACTTACATAAGTATTACTAGATAAAGCCATCATGTAAAAATTAGAACATTACTGATAAAGCTAAAAGTCAGAGTTCCCCTTACAGCTCAGCAGGATGAGAACCTGACATAGTGTCTGTGAGGATGTGGGTTCCAACCCAGGTCTCGCTCAATGGGTTAAGGATCCAGCGTTGCAGTGGCAGATGCAACTTGGATCCAGTGTTACCGTAGCTATGGGCAGCAGCTACAGCTCTGATTCAACATTGGGAGCTTCCATATGTCAAGGGAGGGGCCATAAAAGAAAACAAAAGTGCTAAAGCTGAAGTCCCCTCTGACCACACCCCCAGGGTATCCAGTTCCTCCTTCCTCTCTCCAGAGGTAAGCCCTCATTTCAATTTGCAATATATTCTTCCAGATCTTGTTCTTTGTGTTTGCAGGCATGTAGGTAGACCCAAGAAAAGCATTCAGAAATATTGTGAGCATTTTTACATAAATAATATCGTACTACATACAGTCTTCTACAACTTTATTTTTTTCACCACTATGCCTTAGAGCACTCTCCACTGTTTCATAATAGCAGCTTTGTGCCAAATACTGTTCCAAATACTGATACATACTCTCTAATTTAATCCTCACAGCAATCTCTTGAAGTGGCTATTATTACCATCTCACAAGTGAAGAAACTGAAGCACATAAGTGAAGCACGGTTGCACAGCTTGTAGTCGATGTAGAGTTAAAAATTATAGCCCCAAATATATTAAATTACCCTTCACTAAAATTAAGCCAAGAAGTCACCAGCTTCAATAGCAGGAGCCTTCAGATGAAAGGGCTTTCCGAAAATAACAATTATCCTTTTTTTTCAATAGGTAAGAAGGAAGGTTACTAAATACTTAAGTACTTAAATTCCAGGAATCGTGCAGGTCAAATAAAACTAATTATTTTGAATCTTGACAGCATGCATTTGAAATTGTTCATCTGTTTGTTATGAAAGACAAAGAGCTTTAATAAAGCCAAGAACTTTAATTGATAACCTTAAGATCATGAATGCTTATTAAATATAAAAATACACATTAGAATATTTATTTTAGAAACCATCACCCCTGACCTCATAATCATTTGCCCACTGACTCTGACTTCATTGATCTGGTTCAAATGAACTCAGTAAGCACAGATCCACTTTATTTTTTTAATCTTTTACAAAAATATAGTTGATTTACAATGTGCCAATTTCTGCTGAATAGCAAAGTGGCTAAGTCATCATAAATATAATATTTATATATAATAGTGCCATGTTTTATTAAATTTTATTTATTTAATACAATTTATATTTTATTTGTATTTTAATATTATACACTATATATTAATATTATATACATTTTATAGTATCTTTTTCCATCATGGTCTATCCCAGGCGATTAGGTATAGTTCCCTGTGCTATTCAGTAGGACCTTACTGTCTATCCATTCTAAACTTACCAGTTTGCATCTACTGACCCCAAACTCCCGGTCCATCCCCTCCCTTCCTTTGGCAACAAGTCTGTTCTCTATGCCTGTGAGTCTGTTTCTGTTTTGTAGATAGGTTCATTCACGCCATATTTTAGATTTTACATATAAGTAATATCATAAGGTATTTGTCTTTGTCTTTCTGACTTACATCACTTAGTCCAAGAATCTCTAGTTTCATCCATGTTGCCGCAAGTGGCATTATTTCATTCTTTTTTAATGGCTAATATTCCACTGTATATGTGTACAACATCTTCTTAATCCATTCATCTGCTGATGGACATTTAGGATGCTTCCATGTCTTGACTACTGTGAATAGTGCTGCTATGAACATATGGGTGCATCTATCTTTTTGAATTATAGTTTTCTCCAGGTATGTGCCCAGGAGTGGGATTGCTGGATCATATGGTAGTTCTATATTTAGTTTCACAGATTCACTTTAAATTAGGAGTATAGTTAAAGGCATTCTTCCCTTCAAAAATTATTTTACAAGTGAAATAAGATGATTCTAAATAGCGAATTAAAATCATAATGCAGCCTTCATTTTCTTATTTTCTTTCTCTTTTTCTTCTTTTTTTTTGCTTTGCTTTTTAAGACCACACTCGCAGCATGTGGAAGTTCCCAGACTAGGGGTCTAATTCATGTTGCACCTGCTGGCCTACACCACAGCCACTACAATGCCAGATCCAAGCCACATCTGCAACCTACACCACAGCTTGCAGCAAAACTGGATCCTTAACCCACTGAGGCCAGGGATCAAATCCACATCCTTATGGATACTAGTGGGATTCTTAACCCACTGATCTACAATAGGAACTTCCAGTCTTGATTTTCTTCCACATGAAGAGCTATTTCCAAACACAGACAATCTGACTGCAGAGCTAACACTCCTAACCACTAGGCAAAGACCCAATTATACCTACCTCACTCTTTTTACCTGCTGTGTAATATACCACAGAATAAATATTACCAAGTTTATTTGGTCATTCACCTGTGGTGAGTTATGTGGTTTCTAATACTATGTAATTCATAATATCACTGTATGGACAGCATGCCTGTTCTTCTGCATGCCTCCTTATGCTGCTACATAAATGTCTCTCCAAAGCAAGGGACCTCAAAGTGTGGTCCCCAGACCAGTGTAACAGGCATCAGCTGGAATTTATTAGAAATGCAGACACTCAGGTCAGACCCCACACCTTCTGAATCAGAAAGTCTGGGGCTGAAATCTGCAATCTGTGCTTGAACAAGACTTTTCAGGGAATTTTGATGTACACATAAAATTGAGAATCATCTCCCTAGGGATACAGATGCTACAACTGTTGAAACACAGGAAACTCCTTATTTGAATGCTGAAAATTAAACCTCACCAAAATAGCCCCTCTAAAGTAGAAATACAGTCTGTATATTTTTAGGGGCACACCCTAAATGTGGAGGTTCCCAGGCTAGGGGTCGAATCAGAACTGTAGCTGCCAGCCTACGCCAGAGCCACAGCAAAGCCAGATCCAAGCCATATCTGCAACCTACACCATAGCTCACTGCAACGGTGGATCGTTAAGCCACTGAGCAAGGCCAGGGATTGAACCCACAACCTCATGGTTCCTAGTCAGATTTGTTAACCGCTGCTCCATGACAGGAACTCTGACATATTTCTTTTCATACAGCTATGAAATAGGAAACACAAGTATTCTGCATATTTTTATCTTAAAATATTTGGTAAGCATTCTTTCTTATTGCATTGTTACAACATAATATTCAGAGTTGACTTATAGCTACTCAATAGACTGTGAGCTATGCCATAATTTACTTGGACATGTTTTGAGATCTGTAAATGGTCTAATATTTGTTATGTATTGTAAACAGTGCTACAATGAAGTTCTTACATATATTTTTCTTTCCTCTTTTGAATTATTTCCTTTGGCTATATTCCAAAGACCAGACTATGCAGTTCTGAATATGGATTCATTTATGGTTCTTGACCTGAAATACAAAACCCACTCCTCAATGTTACAGTAGAATTTTAACTAGAATTCTAACGAAAATTTCACAACAAGTATTCATTCCAGGGATGGGGGAGGGGAGAATAAGGTAAAAATTAAAGCAGGTTAGTGTTATGGGTCTAATTTCAATGGCTAATATTCTAATTTCCTTTACTGGTTTCTTTCTTTCTTTCTTTCTTTCTTTGTCTTCTTAGGTCCACGGAAAATGGCAGTTTCCAGACTAGAAGTCAAATCGAGCTATAGCCACTAGCTTACACCACAGCCACAGCAATGCTAGTTTTGAGCTACATCTGTGACCTACATCACAGCTCACGGCAACACAGGATCCTTAACCCACTGAATGAGGCCAAGGATCGAAACTGCATCCTCATGGATACTAGTCAGATTAGTTTTTGCTGAGCCATGATGGGAAATCTGAGGCCTGGTTTCTTTTATTTATTTATTTTTTCTGTTTCTTTGTCTTTTTAGGGCTACACCTGGGGCATGTGGAGGTTTCCAGGCTAGGGGTCCAATTAGAGCTGTAGTTGCCAGCTTATGCCACAGTCACAGCAATGCGGGATCCAAGCCATGACTGTGACTTCACCACAGATCACAGCAACACTGGATACTTAACCCACTGAGCAAGACCAGGGATCAAACCCATGTCCATGTGGATGCTAGTTGGGTTACCTGCTAAGCCACGGTGGGAACTCCAGAAGCCTGGTTTCTTTTAAACAAAAAGAAACTTTTAAACTAAAATCCCAAGTAATATTCTAATTTTAGACTAAAACAAATCAGATTTCAAATAAGGGAAATTATAATTATTAACTCTTTTAATTTAAACTCAGGAGATGCGATTAAGATGGCAGAGTAGAAGGACTGGAGTTCACCTTCTCTCATAAAAGCAACAAAATTACAACAACCAACTGCCAAACAACCTTCAATCAAATAGACTACAAACTATTTAAAAGAAGCTATCCCACTCCAGAAGACAAAGAGGCCACATCAAGATGGTAGGAGGGGCAATTACACAATATAAGCAACCCCATAGCCACAGGGTGGGCAGCCCACAGAATGGAAAGTATCTATATTACAGAGACTC
This sequence comes from Catagonus wagneri, assembly GCA_004024745.2. Lineage (NCBI taxonomy): Eukaryota > Metazoa > Chordata > Mammalia > Artiodactyla > Tayassuidae > Catagonus > Catagonus wagneri. The sequence continues at coordinate 4,156,194 of PVHT021183527.1, read as the reverse complement.
TCCTATGGGAGTGAGAGTTCTGAGCTCTCTCACATCAGGTTCCCATGCTTGGGGATCTGGTACTGGCGAAGGAGCCCCGGAGCATTTGATGTTGAGGGCCAGTAGGACTTGAGTGCAGGAGCTCCATGGGACTTGGGGACATGGAGACTCCATTCTTGAAAGGAGCACACAGGGTTTCATGTGCATTGGGTCCCAGGGAAAAGCAAGAGATTCCACAGGAATCTGAGTCAGACCTGCCTGTGGTACCTGGAGGTCTCCTGGGAAAAAATGGGGTGACTGTGGCTCATTGTGGGGAAAGGACATTGGAGGCAAAGTTCTTGGGAATAATCATCAGTGCATCCTCCTCTGGACATAGCCATTTTGGAAAAATCTGTCCCCACCCATCAGGGCTGAGAGGCCCCAGGCCAAATCATAATCCAGGTAGGAACACAGCCCCACTCATCAACAAACAGGCTGCCTAAAGAACACCCCCAGGCACACAGCCACCTCTAATCTCACCCAGAGACAAAGCCCCACCCATTAGAGGGATAAGAATCAGCTCTACCTACCAGTGGTCAAGTACCAGTCCCTCCCATCAGGTAGCCTGCAGCAAGTCCCCGCACCAACTTCAGCCACAAAGTGTGCAGAAATTAGAAGCAAGAGAGATTACAAATAAAAGAGCACACCAAAAATCTATACAAAATGAAAAGGTAAAGAATTATAACTCAGAAAATGGAGCAAAAAAAAAAAACCAGAAAAACAGCTAAGTGATCTGAAGATTAGCAACCTCCATGAAAAAGACTTTAGAATGATGATAGTAAAGATGATTCAAGATCTTGGAAATAAACTGGAGGCAAAGATTGATAATTTATAAGAAACAATGAGCAAAGAAATATAAGATTTAAGGATTAAGCAAGCAGGGATGCAAAATACAATAACTGAAATAAAAAATTCACTAGAAGCAACCAAAAGCAGAATACAGGAGACAGAAGAATGAATAAGCAAGGTGGAAGACAAACTAGTGAAAATCACGATGTAGAATGGAAAAGAGAAAAAAGATGGAAAAGAAATGAAGACAGTCTAAGAGAACTCTGGGACAATGTTGAATGAACCTACATCCATATTATAAGGGTGCCAGAAGGAGGAGAGAGATAGGGCCAGATAAAATATTTGAAGAGATAATAGCTGAAAATGTCCCTAACATGGGGAAGGAATCACTCACTCAAATCCAGGAAGCACAATGAGTACCATATAAAATAAACCCAACAAAAAATATAATTAAAAAAAATAAAATAAACCCAAGGAGGAACACCTCAAGAACATACTAATCAAACTGACTAAAATTAAAGACAGAGAAAATACTGAAGGCAACTAGGGAAAAGAAACAAATAACATACAAGGGAACCCCAATAAGATTATTGGCAGATTTTTCAGCAGAAACTCTGTAGACCAGAAGTGAGTGGCACGATATACTTAAAGTGATGAAAGGAAAAAAAAAAAAAACTCCAACCAAGATTACTCTACCCAGCAACGCTCTCATTCAGATTTGAAGGATAAATCAAAGCTTTACAGTCAAGCAAAAGCTAAGAGAATTCAGCACCACTAAACAAGCTTTACAACAAATATTAAAGGAACTTCTCTAGGTGTTAAAGAAAAGGCTACAACTAGAAACAAAACTCTTTGCACAGCAAAGGAAACTATAAACAAAACAAAAGATAACCCAAAGATTGGGAGAAAATATTTGCAAATGAAGCAACTGACATGGGATTAATCTCTAAAATGTACAAATACTTCCAATGGCTCAATATCAAGAAAAAAAAACAAAAAAACAACCCCAGCAAAAAATGGGCAGAAGATCTAAATAGACATTTCTCCAAAGACATACAGATAGAAAAAAAAAAAACCACAGGAAAAGATGATCAAGATTACTAACTATTGAAGAAATGTAAATCAAAGCTACTATGAGGTACCACTCTTTCACCAGCCCGAATGGCCATCATCAAAAAGTCTACAAATAACAAATGCTGGAGAGGGTGTGGAGAAAAGGGAACCCTATTACACTGTTGATGGGAATGTAAATTGCTACAACCACTGTGGAAAACAGTATGGAGATTCCTCAAAAAATTAAACATAGAATTACCATTTGCTCTAGCAATCCCATTCCTGGGCATCTATCCAGAGAAAACCCAGACTTGAAAAGATACACGTACTCCAGTGTTCATTGCAGCACTACATACAATAGCCAAGACATGGAAACAACCTAAATGTCCATCAACAGAGGAGTAAATAAAGAAGATGTGGTACATATACACAATGGAATATTACTCAGCCATAAAGAGGGATGAAATAATGGCATTCACAGCAACATGGATGGACTTAGAAATTATCATGCTAAATGAAATTAGTCAGTGAGACACCAACATCATATGCTATCACTTGTATGTAGAATCTAAAAAAAAAAAGGGATACAGTGAACAGATACTGACTCACAAACTTTGAAAAACTTACAGTTTCCAAAGGAAATAGGCTGGGATGGGGGGAGGTATGGGCTGGGGGTTTGGGATGGAAATGCTGTAAAACTGGGTTGTGATGATCATTGTACAACTATAAATGTAATAAAATTCATTCAGTTAAAAATTAATTAATTAATTAAACTCAAAACACTAACTCAGATTCACACTCCCAATTATTTGCATTTAACTGTAGCTCAGTACCAAGAATATTTCTCAATAACTTGAGAAAATGTAAATATAAAATAGATATATAATCCTTGACTTCAAAAGCATATGAACTAGTAGGAGATTTAATTAATTGGTCTTGGAAAATCTTTCTCAACTTTTCCACCTACAAAATGGGAGGAAACATATTTGCCTACTTTAGAGAGAGAATGGAAATAAAAATGAGATGGGATTGATGTGTGTGCCTGTGTACCTGAATCACTTTGCCGTACCAGAAATGAGCACGATACTGTAAATCAACTATATTTCAATTAAAAAAAAAAAAAGTTCAGGTCTAACCAGGAGCCATGGATTTGCTGTCAGTGACAGGATGTTGGTCATGTTCTGGGGTCAGGTCACTTCTTCTTAAAATCACTGAAGTTGGTTTGTATTATTTGCAACCCAAAGAGTCCTAAATTGGAAAAGGTCTAAACATGGAAGTCTATCATTAGGGATCATGAAAGCATTCTGGCAGTTCTCACAGGCTGTAAGACCGGGAAAGAATGGTCCAGCTGGCTGTCAAAAGCTGGGGCTTCAAATAGCCAACAGGTGATATAAATTGAAATGCTGACATCGATAAGTTCAAGCCTCCCTCAGAAAAAATCTTCCAGAACTATTCAGGCTGACAGTCACACACTCTGAAGAAATTTAGCTGCAGAATGAAGTTCATCATTTATTTATTCAACATACATTTATTATGTACCTTCTATGAATCAGACTCTGCAGTAGGAACTGGTAATAAAATAGTGAACAAGACAGAAAAAATAGCCTCTGTGCCCATGGCGCCTGTATTCTAGTGAAGGAAATAAAAAAATAAGTAAACAAATAAAGGAAATGAACTTGTGGTTAAATGCTAAAAAGAAAACAAACAAGAAGCTAAGATGAAAAAACGATGGGACAATCTATTTCAACTACATGGTTAGGGAGGCCTGGCTGAGAAGCTGAAAGTTAAGATGAGAACTGAAGGTTATGAAGGCACAATGCCATGAGGGACAATGCTATGAATGACAACAAGGAACACCTCAGGCAAAGGAAACAACATGAGGTGGAAAAGAGCTTGGTGTGTTTCCGAAACTGGCACAAGGCCCAGGTTGGATTATAGTGAAAGAGGGAGTAAGTGGAATCCGATGAAGTGATACAGGCAGAAGCCAGATCATGTAGCAGCTTGTAGATCATAGAGTTTGTATTTTATTCTAAATTTAAAGAAAAGATACTGAGGGTGTTAAGTTAGAGAGTGGCGTTTGAAGCAGATTGCTATGGGTGCTACATGGAAAGAGTTTGAAGGAAGCAGAAGCAGTGATTGGAGGCAGAAGGTAAAGCAATGGTCCAGGTGGGAGATGATGGTCTGGACCAAAAAAATGCGGCAGGAGAGATGGAAAGAAGTGGACAGATCCGGGCTAAATTTTGGAGAAACTGTAAGACCATGCTGTAATTAAATAGCAAGTAGCTTTGAAAGCATGGAAAAGAAAGGGAGGGCCATCTCAAAGCACTGTGCTGATGTAGGAAGGAGACTTAACACCTTCTAATTTTATAGAAAAGGAACAGAGGCTCAAAGGGTTGGAATGGTTGATTCCCAGGTACTTGGCTTATCAATAGCAGAGCCAGGATCCAGTCCCAGTGTCGTGCCTCTCAGCCTCATGGTCTCATTTCCCTCCCTTGTCCCAGAGCAGCCAAAGCAGCCTTGGGGCCTCAAGCAGGGGAGTCCGAGCTGGGTGTTTGCAGAATGCCACGTTCACGGCCTTTATCATCCCCTCAGCCTCATACCTCTGGATGCTCTGGTCACAGTAAAGCCTAACAGTTCCCTGCCCACCACTGTAGACAAAATAATATCACTCAGTCTTTGACACGCACATGGAATACGATGATGATAATGATGACCAACTTGAGTTCTTCATCTGCTTTTGGGTGGTGGGGACCTCAGCATTCTCAATTCCTGGGTGAGGGATCGAACCTGTGACACAGCAGTAACCCTAGCCACATCAGTTAATGCCAGATCCTTAACTGCTAGGCCACCAGGGAACTCCAGCTCCTTTACCTTAATGCTTTGCACATACCAGTTCATTTAATACTCACAACTACACATTGAGATGGGTACTATTATCACACTTATTCCCACATCAGTAAAATGAGGCACAAAGAAGCTAAATGAGCTGTTCCCTAATAATCCCAAACCCCAAGCAGACCACTCAATGTCCTCAGACTGTCCAGTTCCTGCATCCAGCACTGAGCTGGGGAGAGATCAGGCTCCTTGCAGCTCCCACAGTATCAGTTCTGATTTTCTCACATTACCTGTTGTGTCCTGGTGATATTTTCCTTTTTAGCTACATGCCATGAAGTTTTCTGTGGGTGATTATATGGGAATAATTAGTCTTTATGTAAGCACTGCCTTGCAGGATATGAAAGACATAACTTTCAGGCAGCCGGAGAACCCAGGAGGATGCTTGTAATTGCTAGGTTTCATTCTCTCCAGGAGTAATTATGGATTTCAATCACAAATCACCACTTCAATAGGATTTCCACACCGTAGCTTCTTCCCAAAACTATAATAGTGATTTTTTTTTCTAGGGAAAGATTAAGGACGAAGGGGCAGACATCCTGTAGTTCTTTTTCTCTGCTAGAGGTTTATCATCAGGAGTGGAAGGCAGATGCCATTTCCTGGGGAATCAACGTCATGGTCTAACCAGAGCGCTCAGAGGCACAGGACATGGGGGCTGAGGTAACTTTACAGAGTGTGGATTCAGACCCACTTCAAACCACCTAAAGCAGAAAAGGAGATTACATGGCCTAAGAAAGGAAACGTAAGCACATCTCAAGTTGGACTCATGCCTGGAACTGAATGTTATCAGCATTCTCTCCTCTTGTTTGCCAGAAGCTCAGAAGTGGATGTAGCTACAAAGGTAATAGCAAATCTTCAACATATGTGTCTACAAATTTCCCCAAACCCACACTGCCCCACCATGCCCTCTCCCCTCACCATCCCCCACTGCCACCCCTGCCACTCTTCGAGACTGGAGAGTGCTCTAGTTGTCAATTGCTATGTAACAACTACTCTCCAGTGTTAGTGGCTTAAAATATCAATCATCATATAAATTGTGTGATTACATTGGTTGAGAGTTTAGGCAGGACTCAGTGGTTTCGATGGAGGTCACTTGGTGGTAGTCAGCTAGCAGGCTGGCTTGTATAGGAGTCTGAGACAGCTCCACACACAGGTCTGGTCCCTTGTTGGGGTTGGGGGGAAGGCTGGCCTCAGCTGGGCACCTACCCATGGCCTCTCCAGCATAGCAGCCTTGGGGTAGTCAAACTTCTTACATGACAGCTCAGGAACCCAGCTGAAAGCTGAACGGGTTCTCTTGATCTAGCCTGAGAAGTCTCAGAACAATGCTTCTACAACACTGTATAGTGAAACAAGTCACTGAAGCCAGCTCAGATTCAAGAAGAGGTGAATTAGACTCCACCTCTCAACAGGATTATTAATTAATTTGTGACACTCTTGCTAGACAAGTATCCACAATACTTAAATATTTACTGCTTGCTTAGTTCCAAGGGAAAGATGAGTGAGAAGTGGAAACAAACATCAGATCAAATGACCTAGGGGATTCAAAAGATGGGCTATAATGAGTCTTCTCCTCTAGGTGTCTCAGGTGGGAGACCTGGGACCCATCAATCCTGCTCATTTTGCCAGTGAGCAATAGCTTCAAGAAGTGATGAAGATATATGCAGTGGAATACCATTCAGGCATGAAACAGAATGTTATTTTACCATTTGCAAAAACATGGATGGACATGGAGAATATTATGCAAAGTGAAATGTCAGACAGAGAAAGACAAGTACTGTATGATATTGCTTATAAGTGGATTCTAAAAAAAAAAATACAACAAACTAGTGAATATAACAAAAAAAGAAAAAGACTCACAGATACAGAGAACAAACTATTGAATGCCAGCAGGGTGGGGGCAATATAAGGGTAGAGGACTAAGGTATAAATTAAGCTGCAAGGATATATTGTACAACACGGGGACTATAGCCAATATTTTACAATAATTATAAATGGCATATAATCTTTAAAAATTGTGAATCATTATATTACAAACCTGTATCTTATATAATACTACATATCAATTTACTTCAATAAAAACAAAAATTAAAATTAAAAAAATTTTTAAAGAAGTTATAAAGAAAAGATTATATATAAAGAGAAGATAAGGATATTACACCGACTTCCTGGAGTTGTGAAGACTGAAAAGATTTTGTAATATGCATAACGCTTAGAACAGTAGTGCTGATAGAATTAGCACATACTATACTCCCTATTAGAATTCATCATTATCATCAGGTTTGACGGATCACATGAAAAACATTTCCTGACCTTAGCTAGTCATCAAAATGTAACTCCTTATAAGAGGTCGCGCTCACCCTCTCCCACAAATACATCAAAAAACGCATCTAAATATAAAACAAGTTGGACAAATCATCATCTGAATGCTGATCAATTTAAACCTCCAAAAAACTGCAAGAAACCCTTGAAATAACTGGGTAGAACAAGTGAAGAAAAAAAAAAAAAA
>PVHT021183527.1:4102365-4147936 GCA_004024745.2 Catagonus wagneri | reverse complement strand
AAGATGTGGTATATATACACGATGGAATACTATTCAGCCATAAAAAAGGATAAAATAATGTCATTTGCAGCAACAAGGATTGAATTAGAAACCCTCATACTGAGTGAAGCAAGTCAGAAAAAGAAAGACAGATGTCATATGAAATCTCTTATAACTGGAGTCTAAAACACTGCACAAATGAACATCTCAACAGAAAAGAAAATCACGAACCTGGGGAACAGACTTGTGGTTGCCAAGGGGGCGGGGGAGGGGTGGGGAGGGGTGGGAGGGAGTGGGGATAACTACTGCTTTAATGATGGAATAGCAAGGAGCTCCAACTGTAATGCACGGGGAACTATATCTAATTACATGTGACAAATCCATATATGTACATGTAATCGGGTCACCACATGGTGCAGTCGGAAAATCTGACAGAAATCTGTAAACCAGCTATAATGCAAAAATAAAAAAAAAAAATGTAACTCCTTAGAGGCTGATTTTTCAGGACTATAATGGAAAGCATAGGAAGAGAAAGAAATGTGGTTTACAACCACTTACTCCATTTATATGCAAATTTCCAATGGTAATTTGGGATTCTCAAAGTAAATGTTTTATTTGAATGTGTTATCTAAACAAACATGATTACCAAGGGGGAATCATGGGAGGTAGGGAGGAATAAATTAGAAGTCTGGGTTTAACATGTACACACTACTATACATAAAATACATAATCAACAAGGACCTACTATATTCTACAAAGAGCTCTACTCGATATTCTTTAATAAACTATATGGGAAAAGAATCTGAAAAAGAATGAATAAAGATATATCTGAATCACTTTGCTATATACCTGAAACTAACACAATTTTGTAAATCAACTAAACTCCAATAAAAATTTTTTTAACAGCAACACCCAATGCTACTGCTTACATGTGGAAACTAAAAAGATACAATGAACTTCTTTGCAGAACAGACAATGACTCAGACTTTGGAAAACCTTGGTTTTCAAATAAGACAATCTGGGGGGTGGGGGGATACACTGTGGGTTTGGGACACAAGATCTATCAAATTGACTTGTGATGATTTTTGTACACCTAAAATTGAAATAAAATTCATTGTTATAAAAAAAATTTGTAAATGTGTTGTCTAATAGAAACAATGTCATTTTAAAGCTCTCAGGTGCCCTTCCCTACATTATCACAGGAGTGATCATTTACATAAAAAGTTGGTGATGGAGGTCACCTTTGTGACACTGGCCACTGGTCTTGCAGTTCCCAGAGTCCAGGCTTCCTCTCAACCAGCCATCAATGGCTAGGGCCAGCCTGTCAAATCCTATCTCCTTTGGTAAGATGAAGTTTCTGCTTCTAAGAAAGTGAACTCACTGAGCTCTATCTTTAGGTTTTCAGGCCCTCACAACCTCCCAGGTGCCTTGGCATCAATCTTCATTTCTATAAAAAAGAACCTCTGGTGTGAAAAAGTTCATGTAATGCTCTTACATAACTCAGGGTAGACAGATCTGGCAGGATACCTGGAGCTGATTCTAGTACACTACGGGGATGGTTCCTGGAAGCTTGGACAGAATGATAAATGAGGCAACTAGAAAATGAGGAACTGCCTTGGCAAAACATTGACAGGATCAAAAAGCTCAGGAAGGCGGGAAGCAGTAGAAACAATAGACCTGAAACAAACATAAGACCTGAAAGCCCACCAATTGACTATGACCCAAGACAGCCCAGAGATACTCCCTTCATTAAGACAATAAAGAACCCATTGCTAAGAGGAACCTTGAAATATTTGAAAAGCTTGTGTTAGCTGTCCTCTGAAGGTCACTATTAAAAATGGAAGAATCTGCCATTGAGCTGAATTCCAGAGAGTAAGTAGAACTAAGAGGATTATGGAATGGCCAATGGCTGTGCTTAACTGTCAGGGGCTAGTGAATGTAATTATTATTCTTGTCAGCATGACTTGGCAATGGGAATACCTTGAACACCAGGTATCTGCAGCAATCACTGTATTGCAAGGAGTGACAATAAATGGAGAGCAGACCAGGGTACTGCTTAATTTCATGACCAATAAAATGAAAGACTTGAAGAATAGAAACCTGCATAAGTTGCAATAAAGGAAAACCGTGGTCCCTCACCTAGTTTCTAAATCTAAGTCAGTACAGAAATCCAAAACCCATTAATTTAAAGGGAGTAACATTGTAAGTACAGCAAATATTCCCCCAAACCTTCCCTTGTGCATGTGTCCACTTGCTAGAATACATGTCCATTTACTGAGGAAAGAGGAATACCCATCTCTGTGCTACCTGAAATGTAATCACAGTCCTATAGATAGAGCAGGCATGGGGGGCGTGGAGGCCAGATGATAGATGGAATTTTATTTATAATGCATAATTGGGATAGATATTCTTAATCACTGGCAGAACCTTTACAATGATTCCCTCATCTGTGGAGTAAGAGACAGAATAATAGGAAGAATTATATGGGTGCCCTAAAACTATTCCTATACCCAGCCGAGATTACAAACCAGAAGCAATGTCCTATTCTGGGTAGATCTGCAGAACTTAGAGCACCATCTTCAAAGACTTAAGAGCATGTATGAGTAGCAGTCTCCATCACTCACCTGACTGTCGCCAGCAAAAACCAGATGGGTCATGACAGAGGACAGTGAACCACCACAAACTTAACTTGGTGATGACCCAAATTTCAGCTGCTATGCTGCTATGTCAGGTATAGTATCTTCACTAGAACAGATCAACACAGCCTCTGGCACTTGGTATATGGCCACTGATCTGGCAGGTACATTCTTCTTAATATTTATCAGTAAGGAAGATCAAAAGATGTTCACTGTTTAACAGAAGGAGGAGCAGGATATATTCATTGTTTCTTATCTCTAAAGGCTCTTTTCTGCAGTCTTCAATGGTCTTGATATTCTGCAGACAGCACATTTGTCCACCATATTGATAATATCAACGCCAATTATACCTAGAAAGCAAGAAATAAACTGGATGCCTTAGAAGAATTACATTTGCCAGGAGATACAAGAAAAACTTCACAAAGATTAAGGATCCTGCCATATCAATGAAATTTTTTGGGGGTGCAGTGGTCAGGGATATGCTAGAAATCCTCCTTAAGGTAAAGATATGTTGTAGTACCTTGTAGTACCTTTCTTAGTACCACTAAGAAAAAGATAGACTTCTTTGAATTTTAGAGGCAACCGATAGGGTACCTGGAAATAGTATTCCAACTCACTTCAAGTGATTAAAATACTGCCAGTTTGGAATGGCACCCAGATAAAAAGACAAATCTGCAGCAAATCAAGAGTGTGGTGTAACTGGTCAGAACGGTCATCATTACTAAGTCTACAAATAACAAATGTTGGAGAGGGTGTGGAGAAAAGGGACACTTCCTATACGGTTGGTGGGAATGTAAACTGGTAAAACCGCTATGTAAAACACCATGGAGGCTCCTCAGAAAACTAAATATAGAACTACCATGTGATCCAGCAATCCCACTCCTGGGCATATATCCAGACAAAATTACATTTCAAAAAGATACATGTACCAGTGTGTGCCTAGCAGCACAGTTCACAATAGCCAAGACATGGAAACAACCCAAATGTCCATTGACAGATGAGTGGCTTAGGAAGATGTGGTATATATATACAATGGAAAACTACTCAGCCATAAAAAGAACAAAATAATGCCATTTGCAGCAACGTAGATGGAACTGGAGATTCTCATACCAGTGAAGTAAGTCAGAAAGAGAAAGACAAAGACAAATACCATATGATATCATTTACAGGTGGACTCTAAAATATGTTACAACGAACCTATCTATAAAACACAAACAGACTCACAGACACAGAGAACAGACTTGTGGTTTCCAAGGGGGAGGTGGGGGGAGGGAATGGGTGGACTGGGAGTTTGGGGTTAGTAGATGTAAACTATTACATTTAGAATGGATAGACAATAAGGTCCTATTTTATAGCACAGGGAACTATATGCAGTTTCTTGGGATAAACCATGATGGAAGATAACATAAGAAAGGGAATGTGTATGTGTATATATATATGGCTGGGTCACTTTGCTGAACAGAAGAAATTGGCACAACATTGTAAATCAACTATACTTTAGTTTTAAAAAAAAAAAAAAAAAGGGTGGGGGGAGAGTGTGGCATAAGCTGCCTAGTCACTTGGGCCATTTGACCCAAAGGTTGCAATGGGCTAGGGGTACCCATAGAATATAAGGATGGTGTCTAGAGTCTGACAAGACCCAGCAGGATAATCTAGCATTCTGGACCAATGCCACTCTTTCTGTGATAGAGAAATATTTGCCTTTCAAGAAAAAACAACGACAACAATTCCTGGAGAGCTAGAGGGTGCTGGCAGAAATTGAGTGATTGTGTGTCCAGAGCTACCCATCATGAACTGGGTATGATTAGATCCATCAAATCATATAGTCAGCAGTGCAGCAACAATCCATTGCTGTGGAAATTGTTCATTCAGAATTGGGCTCAAGCAGTTCTAAAGGCAAAAATAAATTACATCACAGTTGGCCCCAACTCTCAAGGAACATAACCTTTGTTTTACTGACATCTCCCCCATAACTTGCACCAAAAGAAAAGGAAGATTCTCAGGTCCCACACACAGATGGATCTGCTCAGTATATGGGCAGTAAACGGTCAGTATAAGTTCAATAAATGAGTGACTTCTACCCTAAACCCCCACTGAAGAGTGGCCCTGGAGGACAGTGGCAAAAGAATTCCTCTCAATTGGCAGAACTGGGAATCCAGCTCTTGGTGATTCCGTGTGTGTGGAGGAAAATGGGGGCTGAAGTATGGATATTTTCCATGTATTTTGGCCAGTGGCAAATGACTTGACCAGTTGTCCAGAAACTATGAAGGAGTGAGAATGAAAGATAGGTGACAACAGAGTCCAGAGAAAAGACATGTGGATAAACCTATGGATATATACAGATCTTTGTGTTTCTCATTAATGCCCATCAGAAGGCACAGTTTCTGGAGAGACATGCTCCATGCTGTCAGAGATGAGATCCCTGTGGAGTCAAAAAATGGCTTCCCTCACCAAGGCTGATGTGCTCTTCACCATTAGAAGCTCACCTGTTAGCATAAAAAAAAAAAAAAAAAAGCCTAACACAGAGCCGTCTATAAAGCACCATCCACTTAGGAGATTTGCCAGCCACTTGTTTGCATGGGACCACTTCTACCCTAAAGGTGGCTCTGATTTGCCCATAGCAGAATTGACACATACTCTGGATGTGGGTTTGCCTTCCTACCCACAGTGCTTTTGCTAGCCCCATCATCAAATGTTTATAGGATGTCTGATCTATCTGCATGGTACCATGCTCAACACTGCCTCAGATCAAGAGACCCAATTAATGGTAAACAAGTCAGGCTAACGGGTGCGTGGCTTTTGGGATCTTCTGGTCTCACCACCACCTATTAGAATGATATAATGGCTTGTTATGCCCCAGCTCAAGGACATGATCCTGTGGGGTTGGGGCAAGACCACCCAAAAAGCTGCTTATGTGCTAAACCAATGGTTCATACAATAGCTAGAACAAACAGCTAGAGGAATTAGGAGGTAGAAATAACTTCAACCTCTTACAGTGAGCCATTTATAGAATTTCTATTTTCTCACCTGGTAAACCTACGTTCTTCCAAAATATACATCCTGATTCCCTGAGTTGGAAATTAGGAGACACAGTCAAGTTCCACTGAGTTTGAACCTGAGGTTACTTCCAGATCATCCTAGTCTCCTCCAGCCCGTAGACCAACAGGCAAAGAAAGGACATACTCTATGACGGAGATAATTAACCACAATTACCACAAAGAGCTAGGCTGCTACCATACAATGAAGCATGTAGGAGTACATCTAGAATCTATAGAGGATTCACCGGGGAGTCATCTGGAGCTTTTATTAGCTGTGATATTGTGAATGGACAATTGAAACAATGGTGTCTGGACAAGGGTAAATCAGATAAGAGCTCAGTTCCTCAGGATTGAATGTCTAGGTTATCCTACCAGGTAAACAACATATGCTAATTGAAGGCTGGTGAGAATAAGGGAAAATTAGACTGGGTGACACAAAAGAGATGATGGATATCAGTTGCATCATTGGACCACCTCTGAAACACTGACCAGAGACCATCGCCTGCCTATTCTAGTAATCCCTTGCATTAAGTCTTTGCAGATACTGCAGCTGGCTGGCACTTGGAAAGTTACTGCATGATGGAGTGGGCTTAATGGGGGAGAGATGGGGGAGACAATAACCCAATACGCTTACTGCGAGAGGTGGACTATTTTCAGCACTTATTTTCTCTCCACCCCAATTCTTTTTTTTTTTTTTTGTCTTTTTGCCTTTTCTAGGGCCACACTCACGGCATACGGAGGTTCCCAGGCTAGGGGTCTAATAGGAGCTGTAGCCGCCAGCCTATACCACAGCTACAGCAACGTGGGATCCAGGTTGCATCTGCAACCTACACCACAGCTCACGGCAACGCCAGATCCTTAACCCACTGAGTAAGGCCAGGAATCGAACCCACAACCTCATGGTTCCTAGTCGAATTCGTTAACCATTGAACCACAACAGGAACTCCTCTCCACCCCAATTCTTAATCCAGCTGTGCCACATTGACTGATCCCACACAGGACTCAATAAGTTCATGCAGGAGTTCCCATTGTGGCTCAGTGGGCTAAGTACTTGACTAGTATCCATGAGAATGCAGGTTCAATCCCTGGCCTTGCACAGTGGGTTAAGGATCTGGCAATGGCTGTTGCATAGGCCTGCAGCTGCAGCCCCAATTTAACCCCTAGTCTGGGAACTTTCATTTGCCAAAGGTGCAGCCATAAAAAGAAAAAAAAAGACTTTATGCAAAAAATGACCTGATAGAGCCATGTTTTAAGCCACAAAACTCTGGTCTCCCATTTCCACTTCAGGATATCTCTAAAACTACTGGAACATGCAAAGAAATCTACTTTGCAAACATGCAAAGAAAAACATACAATGAATTCTACTTTGCAAACACACAAAGAAAAGCATGCGAAGAATTCACGCAAGTACACCCCAGAAGAGCAGGGAAGTTAATACCCACCTGGATATCCTTGACCAAGGCAGGAGGGAAGCTGATAGATAAATGCTTCCTCTGATGGTCTTAAGAAGCCAGTTCTAAGATGCACTTGCCAGTGGTCCACAGCAGGGTCTTCAAAATTGAAGAGCAGTCACTAACATCAGCAGCCAAGTCTTTAATACATCTTGGTGTTGGCTTTCCCTCATGGGTGTGCTGGAGTTAGTTCTGTCCAACTCACAAGAGCTGAGTCTCTGCCCATCTCTTCCCAACCACACATCCAGTGACTTCACATTGAAACTAGCCATGGGGAGTTCCCATCGTGGCTCAGTGGTTAACAAATCCGACTAAGAACCATGAGGCTGTGGGTTCGATCCCTGGGCTTGCTCAGTGGGTTAAGGATACAGCGAAGGCCGGCGGCTACAGCTCCTGTTAGACCCCTAGCCTGGGAACCTCCATATGCCACAGGTGCGGCCCTAGATAAGGCAAAAAGACAAAAAAAAAAGAAAGAAAGAAACTAGCCATGGAAAATGGTAAACGTCACAAGTCGGGGTTATAGCTATTCTTTCAGAGAGCTGGCTGATCAGTGTTTATCAACACACTGCTTTCTTTCTTTCCTTCTTCACTCCCTCAGTGCCTTACATCTGACTCCTCCAATTCCATTACCAAATAATCTACCTGTATATGAGCCTTTGTATCAGGCTCTGCTTTCACAAGAGTCCTCGCTAAGACAAATATCCACCTCAGTTTTATTAGGAGGTTTAAATGGGATTGTAATGTAATAATACGACTATGGCCAAGACCAAAAAGCCTAGACCTAGAAAAATGTGCCCACCTTAGATGGTTTTACTTTTTTTATTGTCTCTTAAGGGCTATGAGATAAAAATACTTGGAAAATCAACTGCCAGGCATTCTAAGGCAGGAAACAAGGTGGGAGTTGGGATTGAAGCCAAAAGGGCTTCCTCCATTCTGGTGCCTGGACAGGGTGACTTGGGGAGGTCAAGAGACAAACGTCCAAGGGGTGTCCTCCTGAGGAAGGTGGGGCTTGCAGCATCTTTGGGCTGTTAGACTGCTTCATCTTTCTGGCACCTCTGTTAAACACCAGGAAGCCTGAACTCCAGCCTCACCAAGAACAGCACGAAGAACCTGAGTTGATTCTTTGGTCCTGATAGAGGACTAATTTCAAGTATAGCATGTGACTGACTTTGAAACCCCTTCTGATCGTCCCACTAGTTTTGTAGATGCGTGCTTCAAGAAAACAGCCAGGTGCATGAGTATATATGTATGTGTCTTAGGCAGAGTAAGCAGTATTCCTAAAGTTGCATTGTCCAAAATGGTAGCCACTAACCTCATGTGACATTTTAAATGAAATAAAATGTAAATTCAGTTCCACAGCCAACTGGTCACATTTTAAGTGCTCAGTAGGAAGTAATCACCAGAGAAGTGACATCCAATCATCCAAAAGGTGAAACAGGATGATGTGAGCTGCTTGACAGGTTAATAAACCTTATTAAGCCTAGTGGTGATCATTTTGCAACATATATGTACATCAAATCATCACATTATATACCTTAAATTTACACAATGTTGTAGGTCAATTATCTCTCAATAAAGCTGGGGGAAAAAAGAAAAAGAAGTGATCGGGTGCTCAATAACTACATGTGGCTAGTGGCTACCATAGTGAACCACACAGATACAGAAAACGTCCATCATCACAGAAAGTTCCTTTGTATGGTGTTATGAAAGAGCTGTAGAATTTGGAACCCAGGCTTAAGGTGTCAGGAAACAAACATAGCTAAATGTATCCACGGAGAAAAGGAACTCTCCCTTCTCCATTCCCTGCACCTGGAGCTCCCTTCTCCCACCTAAGCCAGGGAGAACTGCACTGACCCTTGGGACCACCAGCGACAGCTTGTGGCAGCCAGAGCAACGCCATTAAAAGATCATGCCCTCTCAGGGAGGTAGTGGGATGGACTGGGAGTTTGGGATTAGCAGAGACAAACTATTACATTTAGAATGGATAAGCAATGAGGTCCTGTTGTACAGCACCAAGAACTATATCTAATCTCTCAATATAGACCGTGATAGAAGATAATATAAGAAAGGGTGTATATATGTATATGACTGGGTCACTTTGCTGTACAGCAGAAACTAGCACAATAGTGTAAATCATCTAAACTCTAACAAAAATTGAAAAAACAAGATTCACTCTCAGAGTTCCCTGGAGGCCTAGGGGGTTAGGGAGGCAGCATTGTCATTGCTGTGGTTCTGGTCATGGCTGCGGCTGTGCTGCAGGTTCGATCCCCAGTCCAGGAACTTCTACATGCCACAAGTTCCACCAAAAAAACAAACAAATAAAGATCACCTCACCCTGGAGCCCTGAGTTGAGGTTTTCTTGTCCACTGAACACATGTAACCAGAACCAGCCCACTGTGCTTGGAAGAGACTAAAACATTTATTATCACTTCCCATGAGTGGTCACCATGCCAAGTTTTTCACATGTATTTTCTCATCTAATCAGAACAGCAACCTTATGAAATGAATGCTATTGGTATTATCCCCAATTTACAGATGAGCAAGCTGAGGCTATGAACAACTGATTAATTCGTCTGAGGTAAATAGCAATGGGTTAGGAAGAAGGCTGTTCTTGTGCTAGTATATTGGATTGCATAGCCATGTAATTTGTATATTAAAAGGAATGTGACCTCATTCTTATCCCAAAATGGTTCAGCTGGATATAGCAGGACAACACAGAACACAGAATGGATGTTGCACCCGTTAATGTGCTCTCTCTATCCCTTCATCTTTCGGGTTGGGGGGGAGGGTTGCCTTCTCATTAAACTTCTATCATCCTCACCAATAAATCTGTCTTCCCTGGTCACAGATTCCTAACCCCAAATGAATACAAAGACCGTACCTCAGCAAGACTGTGCAGTGTGGAAAATAAACTCCATTAAATCTGCAATAATAAAGTGGCTACCAAGTTATATTACACCCTATTTATGAGAGTCAAAGCATGTCAATGCTAGGTTCATTTGGCAGCCCTTTCAGAGTCTTATAAATATATAACCAAGGAACAAAATTATGGTATTACTGCAAAGATTTTTTCAAGGTCTCCAATTGCCTTTTTTTTTTTTTTTTTTTTTTTGCAACTCTGACGTTGACTTCTGCATGTCAAGTGCACTTTTCATGAGCTTCCACCACCTGCCAATCATTCTGAGTCCTTAATTAGGGCTCTTCCAAGGAGACTCTGACATCTCAGGGAGTGATGCTTCCACACGGCTCTTCGCCCTCTTTCCCAAATCACAAACTGTGTCAGCAGACATGGTCAAAAGAGAAGCTTGCTAGTTGTTGGGAGATATTTTACTGGGCAGATTTTTAAAGCATGGGTTGGGAGGTGGGCTGTGCTCTGGGGATGCTGAGTCGTGGTCGGGAGCAGGGCAGTGGAAACTTGCTGTGCCTGAGAAAACAGCTTCTAGAGCCCCAGTCCAGCCAACAGCTGCAAGGTGTGGTTCTGGTGATTTCGTGTGGGGAAAAAATTATAGCTGTTGCCTCCCACAAAGTAGAGACTCAGCACAAACCGAGCCGGACCCTGAGGAAAGGGCTTCCAGGTACCAGCTGTGTCCACAGCTGCTCAGCTTCCCAGCTTCCCCACTGAACCAGCATTTTTGCTTTGGGCAAGGACGGTTCCACGTTGCCTCTGATTCAGAAAAGCCAATGAGAACCAAGGGGAGGGATGCGAACAGAAGCAGAAGGCAGCAGGTGGGGCTGGCCAGGTCCTGAGAATCATTTGTTCTGCAAAGGATGCGATGCTAGGGCTCGGAAGACGCAGCCTGCTTTCTTATTTAAACGATTCCCTTGTTCCTGGAGGACTCAGTGGTTACTGGCAAAGTCAAAGCAGTGGGTACCACCCCAGAGATGTGTGGTCCTCCCCCCATCCAGTCTTTTCGGATCCCTAACTCAACCAGCCTCTTCCTCTCTCCCCTCTGGGGGAAATAGATGGGTGCTGATCTCCTTCCCAGGCCTGATCAAGCACTCCGCTTTCTGCAAGGCCATGTCATGCTGCATAGATCCTGCTCCCAGGAACGGAAGGGGACAGAGGCATCTTCCTGTCTTGGTGTCACTGTGGACACCACCTCTCCGCCTCGGCCTCTGATCTTCAGACTCACAGATATGTCTCCCCCAAATGGACTTTTCTCACCAAATGTGTCTCCCCATCAATTTTAGATGCCCTAGACTCTTACTGAGGTTCTCAATAGCTAGGGTGACCATACCATTGATGCTTTTGAGAGTGAGTGGGCATTCTCCACTGGCATGCCAGGACAACGGGCATAAATGGGGAACATCTCAGCCAAACTAGACATTCATCCACCCTTTTCCCAAAAAAACTCCACTTTGCAATGTGAGGTTTATCACCACCTCCACAGGGAAGCGAGCTTCTCGTGGGCTGATAGGAACCCCTTATGGAGCGTCACCTTGGAGTATACAGTTTGTACACTTCATTGAGCTTCATTCTGATCCAGAAGCCCAGCCTGGTACAGCTGGGTGGCAAGGTAATTCCCTACCTTCCCGGGACTGTCCCCTCTCCTCCAAGAGGATGGGAGGCCTTTGCCTTCCTGCCTTTGTCCAAGGATCTAGCTCTGTCTGGGGTCCTGTCACCCTAGGTCCCCCTGTCCTTTCTCAGGAGGCCCAGCATCTCCCAGGCAAGTAGTTCTCTGGTGGGTCCTATTTCTACTGCTGGAACTACTGCCCCAGCTGCAGGGTGGCCCTGATGTCCAAACCCAGAAGACATCTCCCAGTAGGAGATGCAGTGTGGGAGACACGGCATGAAAGCATTTCCAGGAGAGTCTGATGCTACACAGCTACCACGGGACCTGATATTTAGATCGGAAGTTTCTGGGTACCATTTCTGGGAAAGGCAAAGAGCAAGAAGACCTAGGGGAAGAGAGCAAAATTAAATTGTATACACAAAACAAAAGAGAAGTTTCTAAACTGATGGAAATGCCCGTCAGTGAAGCACCTGCCCCTAAAAATATGCAGATTTCTATTCAACGTTTCTCACAAGGAGGTGAGTGAGTGCGGTGGTGGAGAGGGAGCAGGTCCAGCAGTGACTTATAAATTCTTCTTAATAGGGAGAATTAAAAGTCTCCACATGTTGTTTCCAAAGCTTAATGAAGCAAAAATTGAAAATGGAGTTTCAGCCTTGGTTTCAGCCATGGAAAAACCATCTAGTTCTATGAGCAAGAACCGGAAGGGAACAAGATGAAAATAAAAATATTTGGATTATGGTGAAGAAGACTTTCTCTGTTTCTTTGTTTTCCTATTATAGCAGCTATAGCCTGAAGAATAATTCAACTGAGCGAAGCAATCTTCAACATTAGGCACTTCTAAACGAACAGAATTCCATCACGCAGCAGTTATAGGCCTTCCGGCAGTTGCTTGGCCCCTCCTGGGTCACAGCTCAGCCAAGGAACCATCTTTCCCATCCACATGAAACCATGTACCAGACCCTAAGTCCCTGTGATTCAAAGTAAAAGGCTTTTTTCCTTTAGCTTCCAGGCCTCTCGTTGTCTCAAAAGGCTGCCTCAAGAGTTAGTGATTAGGAAGTTTTGTTATAGCTAAAAAAAATAAAATAAAATAAAACTAGTTTGGAGTTCCCATTGTGCCTCAGCAGATTAAAAACCTGACTAGTACCCATAAGGATGTGGGTTCGATCCCTGGCCCTGCTCAGTGGGTTAAGGATCCGATGTTGCCATGAGCTGTGGTGTATACTGCAAACACAGCTAGGATTTGGCACTGCTGTGGCTGTGGTGTAGGCAGCAGTCATAGCTCTGATTTGACCCCCAGCCTGGGAACCTCCTTATGCCACAGGTGTGGCCCTTAAAAAAAAAAAAAAAAGATAAAAACAGAAACAAACAACAAAAAAAAGTAAAACTATTTAAAACAGTCTCCATAAGTTATTCCCTGCCTTGGCCCACTAACTTATTACTTAGGGTTACTTTCTAGTTAGAGTTATGTATTGTACGAGTTATATATTTCTTTTGTAATTGAAACACTCCCTAACGCCACTTCCCTGTAAGCAATCTTCTTTCCAGAGAGAAAGTCAAGCACCGGTAACCTTGAAGACAACCAGAGACCCTCACTGGACCGACGGATGCTGGCCTTGATAACTCTGAAATGATGTGTGGAGGGAGAATAATGTTGACACCTAATCAATACCCCATCTGTTGAGCTGACACTATACAACCCCTTGCTATCCCCTCTCAAGGCAGGACACAGTTTTGAGGCGTTAGCCTGCTGTGGCCTCCTTTGCCGGGCAAAGCAATAAAGCTGTTTGTTCTGCTTCACCCAAAATTCTGTCTCCGAGACTTAACTGGTGCCGGTGTACAGAGGTCGCATTTTCAGCTACACAAGCGAGAGCCGGAGGGTACGGCTGGATCCTGGGGAGACACCTGGGCAGTGTGACAGTAACACAACCAAAGCATCCCCAGTATGTGACCAGACACAGGCACACCCACTGCTGCCCACCGGAGCCAAACCAACTTCTCCCTGCCTCTCTCAGGCCATCACACCCACCAGACAGGACCAAGCCCCCAGTTACCTATTTCCTTCTAGGACCCAGGCAGAGGCCTGACTTCACCTTACACTGGGAGACACCACTGATCAATCAAAGTCTACTGACCTTGACAAAGGTATTTCTTGAGGCACGCTACATCGGGGGTCAAGTGCAGTCACCATCCAAATGCTGACCTTGATTCCACTTTGGCAAAGAGTGAAGATAGCTGAGATTTCGCTGAAATATTCCATGCAAACCCACATCAAATTTTGTGGGCTAGGAAAAGACTTTATATTTCAGGTTTTTCAAAAACAAAGATGATAAATAATAGCTAACCTTTTTAAGTGCCTGTGCTAATCCATGCCTCCAGCGATCTTATTTCCTCTCTCCCTAGGATGTCATTTTCTTCCCACTTCATCTACACCAACGTCTATACAACTGCCAACTGATGAGCTCTGGGGGAGAAGGCACAGTAATTATACCCACTTTGCAGATGAGGAAAGAGAAGCTGAGATATCTCCTTCCTGACAGAGAAACTCCTGAAACTTGCCCAGGATATCACCCTCAGGACAGGGAACCAGGCTTTGGACTGTAAAACCTACACTCATTTTTTTTTTTTCCTCCAGTGATCTCTAAAAAGGTTTTGGTGACAGAGTTCCCGTTGTGGCTCAGCAGGTTACAAATGAGGGTGAGGGTTCGATCCCTGGCTTCGCTCAGTGGGTTAAGGATCCGACATTGCTATAAGCTGTTGTATAGGTTGCAGACGTGGCTTGGATTGGGCGTTGCTATGGCTGGCAGCTACAGCTCTGATTAGACCCCTAATATGTGACTGGGAACTTCCATATGCCACACATGTGGTCCTAAAAAGAAAAAAAAAAGGGTTTTGGTGAAATACTTGTCATCCATATAAAAGAGTGAATTGATACATATTATCATCATCAAATAAGCATCCTTGAAGCCACCACCCAGCTTAAGAGATCAGAATGTTATCACAGACACCTTGTATTCTTCTCTCCAGTTGTTTCCTAATTCCTCCCAGCTCAGAATAACCACAGAATCCTGTGCTAATCATCCTCATGTATTTGTTTAGTTACACTAGGATGGTGTAGAGAACATCCACCCAGTTGCTCAAGTACAGCATTTCCCTCACAGAAAGTTCTAAATGGATGAAACTAGACAATATCTTTCTTGTTTAGGATTCATATATACGGGAGTGATATTAGAAATATTTGCTGACCATTCCGCACAGACACTAACTAATCAGAGTGGACACCCAGTCAACTAAAACCTGCACTCTTTTTTGTTTTTGCTTTTTTAGCGCTGCACCTGCTGCATATGGAAGTTCCCAGGCTAGGAGTCAAATCAGAGCTGTAGCTGTCGGCCCACACCACAGCCACAGCAAAACCAGATCTGAGTCACGTCTGTGTCCTACACTATGGCTCACTGCAATGCCACATCCTTAACCCACTGACCATGGCCAGGGATCAAACCTACATCCTTATGGATACTAGTTGGGTTCATTACTGCAGAACCACAACAGGAACTGCCTAAAACCTGAACCTTTTTTTTTTTTTTTTTTGCTTTTTAGGGCCACACCCATGGCATATGGAGGTTTCCAGGCTAGGGGTCGAATTGGAGCTGCAGCTGCCAGCCTACACCACAGCCACAGCAACAGGGGATCCAAGCCAAGTCTGTGACCTACACCACAGCTCACAGCAACGCCGGATCCTTAATAATAAGGGACTGCAATTGGCAGGCCTGAGTTCTGGGCCTGAGGACAGTGCAGGTGGAAGGAAATTCTCTTATGGACACACAGGAAAGGTGAGAAAAACATACTGGGCAGCCCCAAGCCATAGCTGCCTGAATCTGGGGTTCTAGCCAGTCCCAGGTTGCCCACTGGTCTCCAGACATCAATTCATCCTTTCCTGGGAAAGAGTGTGATTATCTATACCTACCCCCTGGACCGCTCACCCCAGAGGCTGAGTCTATAAATAAGGCTGGTCAGCCCCAGCAGACAGGCGAAGCTTTCCTCCAGCTTGACAGCCTCAATGTCAACAAGGCTGAAAGCAGGAGGGAAAAGAGAGGGCTGCCGTTGCTCTGACTCAGCTATTACTCACCAGCAGTGACTAAGCAGCTACCTGGGCCACCGCCAGAAGCCTACCTGGATCACTCCACCACCAGGATCCTTCTCGACCCTTCTGGAATAACGATGACAGTCCCAGAAGAAGGTTCCTTTAAAGTAATAACAATAGAGAACAAGGATGGAGCCTGCACTGAGGACCAGACACCGTGTGACCCAGCAGGGACATAGGGGGCCTTCCCAGGACAGACCCCTCCCCAGCCTCTCTGAGTACCGACCCTGAAGAGTAACGCTTGTATATGTCCTGAGTTTTTCAGTTGCTAAAAACCACTGCCCAAGGGAAAGAATTAAGTACTTGACGATCTGGAGAACTATAGCCCCCGGACCTAAGGACCAATCTTGTTAACAGCCCTGTTACCTCAGTGTCAACCAATCAGAGAATTGTGCACGAGCTGATAACAAAAGGGAGGCCCCGCCCTCACCCGGCCTTTAACAATGCTGTGGGGTGGGGAGGGGGGTACACGACTCCCCTGTCCTCCTCGCATGGCCCCATTATAAACCTTTCTCTGCTCCAAACTCCACCATTTCGGTATTGTTTGGCCTCACTGTGCACCGGGCACATGAACTTGTGTTCCATAGCATGGAGCTCGCCATACCATCGGATTTAATGTTTATAATGACCCTGTGAGGTAACTGCCCTTCCTGTAGCACCCCCATTCTACAGAGGAGAACAATTAAGGCTTCCTGAGGCTGCACTGGTAATACCGTTTGACTCCCCACACTGCTCTGCTCCCTACCCTGCACTGATTTGTGTCCCTGGGAGTCTGGCCTCTGTGCTGACATCAACCTTCTCCCCTGTGGTTCTGAAACCATACACCTCAGACTGGGACTCAAACACACGTGCTGGGACTCGAACCCAGCCAAGACCCAGACTGGGACTCGAACCCTTTTATTTTTATCTTTTTAAATTAAAATCACACACCTGATCCCAGGACTTAACTGAAGTTCCCGTTCTTTATGCCTCATCACAGAAGGAATTCAGTGAGAGGCAAAGTGATAGGTAAAAAGTAGATTTATTGAGAGACAGACAAAAAAAGTCTTAAAAGGCGAGAGGGGTGCCCTGGGAGAAACACCCTCCACAGAGAGAGGGTGGGCCATCTCAGAAGGCGAGAGGTGAGAGGCCTTGAAACACGGGGGGAGAGGGGGGTGAATTTTTTTTATGGGCCAGGCAATTTCACAGGTTAATGGGTGGGAGGAATATTCCAACTATTTCTGGGAAAGGGTAGGGGTTTCCAGGAATTGGGCCACCGCCCACTTTTTGACCTTTTTACAGTCAGCCATGAAACTGTCATGGCTGTGGGTGTGTCATTCAGCTAATGTGTTGTAATGAGGCTCAAGGTCCACTGGAAGTCAAATCATCCACCATCCTGGACCTCGTTCATTCCAATTGTCTGAATTTTTGTTCTATCCTCAAAGACTATGTCATTCTTTTAAGGGTTGTGCCCTGTCCCCTTCCCTCCTCTTTCAGTTACAACTGAGCTAGATCACAGCTACGGCCACCACCCCGGGGTTCAGTCAACTCTGTTCCTTCCTCTTCTCCCTTCAGGTAGAAAGGGGACCACGGCTCCCCCTGCTGTTAGTCCCTGGGAGCTTCATGATTCCTCACAGGGTACCTTAACCTTCCCCCACCTCAGGGGGAAAAAAAACTCCCTTTGTTCAATTCTCTAGAGTTGAATTCTTTGCGTGTACCATCTCCCTCCTGCCAGAATCCTGGCTGGGGAAGAAACTGAATTTCTTGCTCAAGTTAGCACAGCTGCAAATGGTAAAGCTGGCAATCTGACTCCAGAACTGTTAAGAAACAGTTGTTGCCCGAAACTGCCCACCTTGGCTATGTGCGATAATAACTGCTCACATGAGTTGTCTCACAACAGGAGGTCCCAGTAAGGAACATGGTGCTGCTCGGAAAATTAACCAGAATTTGGGAGGAGCCAACAGGAGGGCAGAGATGACCAGTCTCCCAGAATCTTTGGGGCTGGAACCCATCTTGGCTGAGAGATGACCACACCACCTGGGCCAGACCAAGTATGGGCCAAAGCAAGACAACTGGCCAGAGACAATCCAGAAATGAACCCCATTCCCATAAAACCTGAGGCTGCAAGCTACACAGAGTAGTTCTCCTGGCTTCCCTGACCCTGCTGCTCTCCACCTGGGAGCCCTTAAATATAAAGTCTTCTGAGTTGTCAGCGCATGTGTCTCCTCAGACAATTCATTTCTGAGTGTTAGACAAGAGCCGACTCTCAGGCCCTGGAAAGGGCCCCCCCTCCTGCAGCAGAACCACATTTTAAGTTACCTGCATAGGTTAAGGCTCCAGATAAGGCCGCGAGGGACAGGGAAGAGAGGCCAGCTCCTAATTTCAAAACCTCTGTCCTCTTTCAGATGCTGCCATTTAGGCAAATGTGGTTCATGGTCAGAGTCAAGTACTGGGCTTTGCTTTCTCCCTAGACTGTCAAGGTCACCCCAGTTCCCCCAGAATGGTCAGGACCACTGTGAGGGTGACCAGAGGAAAAAGAACCTAAAGAGGAAGCCCTTCTCTTACCCAGACGAGGTCCAGTCTCCCACTCGTCACCCTACCCTTAGCCAAACTGGGTCACCCCTGTGGGGTCAGTTGAGTTAGAACTCACTGCCTGCCCCTCGTGGTCCTGCCCTATACCACACCCACGGAAGTCAAGTCCACATCACCCCAAGGCTCTGACAAGTCCCATGCCCTCCTGAGCTCTGAACTCTGCCTTCATCAGACCTCATTGACTTTATGACTCCACAATCCATCCCCTAGCCCACCCAAACATGAAACTTAGTCTCCTGTTAGATTTTCACACTTTTCCCAAGGTATGTGTATATGTAGTAGACTTTCCACTAAAGCAACAAAAACAACTTCCATTAAGCATTAAATGTCCTTGTCTTTAAAAGAGCTTTGGGCACTCCCCCACCGTGGATTGGTCGCTGGCTGCTTCTGCCCACCCAGAACCCAATTATCCATGCACGGTCTTGCCCTCTTCTCGCTGCCCTTTCCTCCTCTTTCCAAGAATAAAAAGCAAGGCAGTTTGTCTCTTCTGTTGCTTTGGCTCCTGCACTCTCTTCAACACAGAGTAACTTTTCAATGCATTTCCTTTAACAACGCTCCCTCTGCCTCCAGGAGAAAAATCCTGGGACCAGCTCCTAAATCAGTAGTCACCAAGTCACAACTGGAGGCTGCTTCCCCTGCGCTGTGCAGACTCGAAGTATGGAAGGGAAATGCATCTGATTTTACCGCGACCAAGAGGGTGAATCATGAAGCATCCAAAGGCCCCAAGCATCACTAATGGCAGAAACAAGAGCCCAGGGGGGTGCAATCCGAAGACCTTGTTGGGGCCTCTCTCTTCCACTAAGTGAGGGCGATGTCGTCTTTCTGAGCTTTCATTCCTGCTAAATTTGAGAACCGTCTCCTAAACCAGATGTTGTCAGAATGTGGTTCCTAGACTCACAGCATCACCTGGAAACTTATTAGAAATGCAGATACTCGGGTTCCCCCACCCAGACCTACTGAATGAGGAACTCTGGGGGCGGGGCCTTCTGTGCTTTAAGAAGCCCCCAGGTGTTGCAATGCAATCTCAAGTTTGAGAACTCCTGTACAAAATCAACTTTCTACCCTACTGAGAGCAGATACAAAATTATTTTCTGGACCACGGATTCCTAGCCCTGGATGCACTGTAACACATCCAGGGAAGTTTAAAAAATCCTGGTGGACAGCACCTAACCCAGACCAATTAAAACAGAACCCCCAGGGGTAGGGCTGGGCGGGTTAGTTCTAAAAGCTCCAACTGAAACTGTGTACCAGACCCTAAATCTTTGTGCTTTAAAGTAAAAGGCCTTTCCTTTAGCCTCCCAGGCCTCCCCTCAGTCTCAAAAGACTGACTCAAGAGTTAATGATTAGGAAATAGTGTTACGACAGAAACCTAGTTAAAACAGTCTCCATGATGTTATGTCCTGCCTTGACTCCACTAACTTATTACTAGTGTTTACTTTCTTTTTCTTTTCTTTTCTTTTTTTTGTCTTTTTGCCTTATCTAGGGCCACACCCGCGGCATATGGAGGTTCCCAGGCTAGGGATCTAACAGGAGCTGTAGCTGCCGGCCTTCGCCACAGCCACAGCAACGCGGGATCCGAGCCGCGTCTGCAACCCATACCACAGCTCACGGCAATGCCGGATCCTTAACCCACTGAGAAAGGCCAGGGATCGAACCTGCAACCTCATGGTTCCTAGACGGATTCGTTAACCACTGAGCCAAGACAGGAACTCCTACTTTCTAGTTAAGAGTTACATTGCACCTAATGTCTGGCTTTCCACAAATGAGCTCTTCCTTGATTAACTGCTTTTTTTTTTTTTAACTAATGGTTACTTTCCAGTTAGAGTTATACTGCACCTAATGTTTTCTTTTGTAATCGGAACGCCTCTAACACCCCTTCCCTTGTGAGCAATCTTCATTCCAAAGAGAAGGTCAAGGAACGATAACCCCAAAGACAACCAGAGACCATCATCGGACTGATGGACGTCAGATTTGATGACTGTGAAATGATCTATGGATGAAGAATAATACAGACACCTTAATCAATAACCCTGTCTTTTGAGCTAAAACTATAAAACCCCTGGATATCCCCTTTCAAGTCAGAACGTACTAGATGAGGCGCTAGCCTGCTATGGCCTCCTTTGCCTGGCAAAGCAATAAAGCTGTTCTTTCTCTTCGTCAAAACTCTGAGACTTAATTGTTGCTGTTATACAGAGGCCGCATTTTCTGCTGCACGTTAGACCCACGTTTAGAGCCATCACGTTTAGACCCAGGAGTCTCAAATCCAGGTAGCTTTCAAATGTGAAGTATTGTTATCCTGATGTTGTTTTTCTCCCAAGCTTGTGGCAAAACAATGGTCTCTCCCTCTTGTCAGGAAAAAGGGCAAGGGGGTGGGGGGAACTGTCTTGTTTGAAAGTGATGAAATATTTTATAGTAGCCGAAACCCCTCCATGAACACTTTCAAGGCCTGTGCCTTAGGCATGAAGTAGCAGTTAGCATTTTATTTTATCTTATTTTTGTCTTTTGCCCTTTTAGGGCCACACTCATGGCATTTGACTCCAGGCTAGGGGTCAAATCGGAGCTGCAACTGCCTGCCTACACCACAGCCACAGCAACTCAGGATCCAAGTCTCATCTGCAACCTACACCGCAGCTCACTGCAATGTCAGATCCTTAACCCACTGAACGAGGCCAGGGATCAAACCCATGTCCTCATGGATACTAGTCAGGTTTGTTAACCACCGAGCCATGACGAGAACACTTGTACAATAATTTTAAAGAACCATGAGAGGTCTAAAGTCAGCTGACTCAGCAGGTACTTACCTCAACATTGAGTGTGTTCTTATTAACAAATCTGGAGGAAAAGAAGCTCCTTTGAAATGAGCCATATTGAAACAAACACATATCCTTATAAATATAAATATCCAAGGTGAGCTCCCGCTTGCCTGCCATTGGAAACTCATTAAAAATGTTTGGTGCACAGCTTCTACCTGTCCCCTCCCAGCACAGGCAACAAGATGTGGGCTTGAGAACAATCTCAAACTTTCCACTCTCTCCGTCTTCTCTCCTTCCTTGCCTGCCTCTTCTGTTGCATCACTAAGTGGCTGTGGGATTCAGGTCAGCCACGCCATCTTTCTGAGCTTTCACTTCTCCATCTACTAGAGTAGTGGTCCTCAAAATGCGGTTTCCGGACCCACAGCATCAGCATCCCCTGGGAACTTGTTAGAAATGCAGATTCTTAAGCCCCAGCCAGACCTACTGCACCGGAAACTCAGGGGTGGGACTCAGGTGGCTGCATTTTTAAGAAGCCCTCGGGTGATTCTTGACAGGCTAAAGGAGAACAGAGACAGACCCCCCCACCCACAACACACACACACCCCCCAAATGTGGCTGTTCACCTTGGAGACCCGCTGCAGACATCGGTCCGGCCCGGCACAAGATCTACACCCTTTCCCGGAATGTGGATGCTCAAGTTGGGCAGCAAGAAACAATGTGGAAAACAACTGCCTGCATAGATGAACCACCTACAAGGATTAACTGCCCTCTGCATGGGACTCAAACCCCCACCCCTCCCTTGGCCTTACCCTTCTCCTTCTTCACTGTTTCTGCCACAAGTTCCCTCCATAAACTCCAGCCACAGATCTTTATAAGCCTAGCCTCTCCTCACATTCTCGGCTGGTGCTATCTTGAGCTCAGCCCGTCACCCTCTGATGCCTTAACAAATCTCTCTTGCTTGGCCTTGCAAGTTCCTCCCTCAGCAAAACCTAACAATTCTCATGCACACTCGAGTTTAAGAACTACCTTCTCAAGTATTGTTATGATGCTGTTCTCTCACGAACCTTGTATGGCATCGTTTGATGGCCAGGTTTCTCCCCCAGATGTCCCCAGCACTCACGTTCTGTTTACTCCCTTCTCTGAAACAAGGTCAGTTCTTAAGACATTTGCACCTGTTCCCTCTGCTTTGAATGTTCTTCCCAGTGGCTTTCTCACATCTCTCAGGTGATGGCACTATATAATATAAAGCAAGGGCATGAATTACCATATATTACCATATTATTTGCATGTTTTGGTCTCTTTCTCCTGCCTAAAATATGAGCTCATGATTAGGGACCATGTCTATTTTATTTGCAGTATCCCCAGAACTTATCTTGTGCCCAGCATGGCTACAACTGTCCAATGGAAGGTTCTGTAAGGATGGAAATGTTCTATAGCCATGCCATCCAGTATGGTAGCCACTAGACACAGGTGGCTACCTGGGCACTTGAATAAGGCTAGTATGACTAAGAAACTGAATTTCCATATTATGTTAATGTTAATTTAAATTTTAACAGCCACATGTGTCTACTTCCCAAAAGAATGAACAGCACAGTTCTAGGCACTCAAAAAAAAAAAAATGAAAGTATATTGAATGGATGAATGAATCCTTTATCAAAGCACTAAGAACATTATTTTTTAAATTTGCCGCTATTTGTAATAATATATTCATCGACTTTGACTCATACAACTACCTTGCCTGGCAGAAATTTTTTACTCTACTTTCGGTAGGAACTATTTTCTCGGTTTCAATGAAATTATTTTCAAGTTGTCACCAACAATCTAGTAAAAACTTTTAGCTGCGAAGGAAAAGGTAGAAAGTAGGCCTATTAAATCGGTCTTGAATATAAAATCGAATTATTCCTTTCACAGGTGTTTTAAGGTGTAGGGACCACAAGAAATACTCAGTGATCTGTTCCTACCTCAGATGGATACTGCTTACAGCCCTGACAAGCCTGCCTATAAACTCTGGAATTGCTGGGGACAAGAGGAAACTGAGTCTCCTTCTGTCAGAGGAGATAGGGTGACATGAATGGAAAGAATACAATCAAAAGTATTTGGATCGATCACAACTCATCTTACAAAGTCACCGAGCCTCTCTGAGCCCTGACTTCCTGCTCTATAAAATGGAAATAATGCCCATCTCACATGGCTGAATGTATCAAGCGCTTGGCATGCAGAATGCCTTAGTTCCGTTCTCTCACAGACCAAAAGTTCAAAAGTCCAATCTACTGGAAAGCTTTGGTTCTCTAAAATGTCCCCATCCTCTGTGCTCTTTGAATACAGACTTCTGTGAATGTTATCCCCACCCTGTTTTTTCCTGTGCCTTTGTCTGAAAGACTCTTAGGTATATAATTTTACACACTGGGGACTATTCACCATCCACCATTACTGGATGGCTTGACATACCATAAAAACCCCCTTCATCAGATGTACTGGAATATATCCATAGCCTAAACTTCTTTTTTCTTTAAAATAAAGGAGGTAGGCTAAAAACAAGATCCAAGGATTCTTCCAGCTCTAAAATTGTTATATCCTCTGGTTATAGAGTTTCTAACAAGGAAGCAGGTGGCCTAAATGTGTCATCTTCATTATTAGAGACATCATAGCACTAAATTAGGCTCTGATGTCCTGAAATACTCCTGAATTTTAATACCAGATCACGGCTTCTTCCTTCGCTTTGTATCCACAACTCGTCCTCTCTCCCTCTCTCCATCCCTTTCTCTCTCTCTCTCTCTCTCTCTCTCTCTCTGTGTGTCTTAGGCTGGGTTCTCCCCAAAACAGAAGCTAAGACAAAGGCTTCGATGATGCAGTCAGTTTGAAAATGTGATCAATCCCTAATTATACTTTAACCAAAAAAATTTAAGGGGTTCCCACTGTGGCACAATGGGTTAAGAATCCAACTGCAATGGCTCGGGTTGCTGCGGAGGCAAGGGTTTGATCTCCAGTCCAGGGAACTTCCACACACCATGGGTGAAGCCATAAAATAAATAATTAAACAAATCAATAAATTTTTAAATTAAAAAAAAAAAAAAAAGAAATGTGACCCCAGGGAAGAGAAGTATAGACGTAAGAGTGAAGAGTCAGGAGAGAAAGGATTAGCCAGGATGCAGCATCAGGTTGGCCACCATTATGCATGACTAGCTCCCACGCTCACTGGATTTCTGAGAAGCCCTATACATTGTACCTCAAAACTGCTGCCTGGGAAAGGAAAAACAAAACATTTTCCAATCACCATTCCCACTGGGCAAAGATAGCCCCACACATGTTCACCCCCTCCTACTTGTGAGTTGCATATGCTCGAACACTCATCTGGTTCCCATGGTGCGATGTCAGGACCCTTCAGAATGAGATAAATGAGAGGGTCAAAGCACGAGGCTGGTCTCTGTCTGGCTGCAGTTGCACAAAGTTGCTTGAAGCCTGCACGTAACCAGTGACCACAGTAGAGGCATGAGCAAGAGTTTTAGGGGTATTGCACAGGAGGAATCTGACACAATCCATTTCTTATACTTGTTTGTGCATCACCTGCTTCTATTCACTCTGTCATAGATAGTCCCCTTCAAGCTGGTGGCCAGCTATAATCTCTGCAAAAAATTGCTGCTGTTGCATCTGATCCCCGGACCATAACAGACTACTTCATCTTCTTCCTCCATCACCTATTCAGATTTCTCTCAACCTTGACCAGCATCTTGGGGGGTCTAGATTGTTTGCTTGGAGGATGAGCTTGAGTATCTGAATTTCAGTACAATGCACAGATAAGAGACTCCTGAAACACTGCCATAGAGGCATCTCTCAGTCTTTCACAACATTCCCCGTGTTGCGCCTGTCATTTTCTTCTTCCAAAACTCCCAAGCAGTCTAAAATCCCAGACACTTCAATTCTTAAAATTACCAAAGCTCCCCTACTGTTTAAACACCAGAGCTATCACACAACACCACACTCCACCTCTGCCTGACCCCATCCCAATCTACCATGGATTTTAGTCATTGACCACTCCACCTACCACCAAGAACGGCTACCTTGGCTGGCTACCTCTGACCAGTGAACCTGCTCCAGAATTCCAGTCACAACGATTGCAGCCTGGGTTCCCCAAAAGCAGAGCCTGAGACAAAGTATTGCACACAGGTTGAGTGAAACAGGGAAGGAAGAAAGCCAGCGGGAGGATGAGTTTTCAAGGTCACTGCAATGAACAACCAGCGCTCCCTCCTAAGGAACATTCTGAGGAGTCTTATGAAATGAACCTGAGAACCAGCCACATGAACAGCAAATGTGGGAGCATTTAGTCACCGGCTTCCATCCCCTTTGTCTAATACCCACCAGGTTAGCCCTCCTGTGTTTCCAGGCAGTACATGTGCGAGTGCCAAGCAAGACCCCATGCCTTGACGGCAGAACTAGAGGTGGGTGGTGTGTGCAGGAAATGAGGTGCTGGCAGGTTGTGCCTGCAGAACTGATGCTGCTGCAGTGGGTGGAATAAGAGTTAGGATTTGGAGTGGTTTGAAACACTCTCTCCGGGATGCCCTTAGGTCCCAGTTCGCCCAGGACCTTTCTAGTTTATGCCTGTTTTCCCATCATAATTATTAATGGTGTCCCTTTTTAGTCTCATATATGTCCCAGTTTAGACATAAGTATATGTTCACTTAGTCCTTCCTCCCTTCCTCTCTATCACACACACACACACACACACCCCAGTTTGCCCAGGACCTTTCTAGTTTATGCCTGCTGTCCCATCATAATTATTAATGGTGTCCCTTTTTAGTCTCATATATGTCCCAGTTTAGACATAAGTATATGTTCACTTAGTCCTTCCTCCCTTCCTCTCTATCACACACACACACACACACACACACACACACACTCAGAAACCCAGAGAAATGATTTCCACTAGAATTATTGTAGAATGAACTTTGTCTTCATTGAGGCAAATGAAGACTGGACCCAAAGAAACCACCACCTTCTACTAAGTCTTTAACCAAGAAATAGATCCTGTGCCATGTGGATTTTATTTTAACATATGTAATTTAACAAGTACTGCATTGCACAAGAACAGTCTAGACAATAAATCTCCTTCGGGATAGAAAAATTCCCATTAGGCCATGCCAGCTACCGCAAACTGCATGTGGAAGACTTGTGGATCTAGAAACCAACAGAATATGAATATACCACACTCTCAACTTTTCAAATGTGGCTGTTACAATAGGACAAGCTCTCTCATGCCATTACATAATTATCATATCACCAACATTCTTTTTGTTTTTACTTCAGAATTAAGTTGTATAAACTATATAATAATTTTATATCAAAGTGATAAGTTTGAATTTACTGCCAAGTAATTGTAAGCTACTTCTCTGATAAATGACAGAACCTAATGACAAACTTAAATCTGAATAGTTGGATTGTCTGTTGCATACAGAGTGTTTACATGGCCACAGGTGTTCACTCAACAATGGCCACATATAATGCATTGTGCAGTAGTGTCCTCTCTAGGCTTCTTACCTTGGAGCACTTGGGCAATGGATTATCTGCTGTTTTACAGACTAAATATTTGTGTCTCCACCCACCCCCCATTCATATCTTGAAGCTTTTATTCCCACTGTGATGATATTAGAAGATGGAAACTTCAGAAGATAATTAGGTTTAGATTAGGTCAAGGGAGTGGAGCTCCCATGATGGGACTGGTGCCCTTATAGGTGGAAGAGACTCTAGAGCGCCCTCTCTCCACCACGAGCAGAATAGCAAGAAGGTGACCAGAAAGAACTTCCTCACCAGAACCCAACCATGCTGACATCCTGTCTGCGAATTCTCAGCCTCAGAACTGTGAGAAATAAATGTTGTTGTTTAAGCCACTCAGTCTGTGGTATTTTGTTAACAGCAGCCCAAACTGATGAAGATACTGCCTTAGAGTCAAGGTTTACTGTGGGCTGGTACAATAAACAATAAACATTTTAAAAACTGAAGCAAAAGCATAGCTAAAAACCAGTGTGGTGTAGTTTCTAGAGCATGGAAAAAGAATCAACAAATCATTTTTTGAAGATCTTGTTTTATGTTTCTGTTATAAAGGATAATTATTTATGATAATTGAGATTTCTGCTATCAGTAGTCACTGATGACAAAGCATGCCTACCTAATTGGGCTTTGGTATAAACTGAGTTTATCCTTGTAAAGCATTGAACACAGCATGTGGCTCAGTGGCACAGAACCCTACTAGTCTCTATGAGGACTTGGGTTCAATCCCTGGCCTCACCCATTGGGTTAAAGATGCAGCTTTGCCCTGAGCTGCAGTATAGCTTGGATGCAGCATTGTTGCATTGTGGTGGTGGTATAGGCCAGCAGTTACAGCTCCAATTCGACCCCTAGCCTGGGAACTTCCATATGCCTCCGGTAAAGCCCTAAAAAGACAAAAAAAAATCTTAAAAAACACTCATGATTTTGTCACTAAATGAAAATAAATGTGAATTTCACAAGGATTTTTTATAATTCATATTTTATTTACATAGCATAAAACTACCCTAATCAACAGTCCCCCATAAGTGAACGTTAAAGGAAAAAAACCTTCATTGTTTATAACAGAAAATAAATAGGACCCTAATTCATTTATTTGCAAAAAATTTTCCCAGCTGCCTTGGATTGACGCCTGGCCTCAGATCTGAACAGAAATATCCTGAGAAGCATGGTCTTAAAAAGTGAAGATTTAATCAGTTTGCCAAAGGCTCATTCCATCCTATTTTAATCTAATAACACTTTATAAAAAAGAATTTACTTTCACACCAAAAGGAAGTATCTTTCTTTCTTTATTTTTTGGCCTCACCCACAGCATGCAAAAGTCCCAGGGTCAGCGGTTGAACCTGAACCACAGCAGTAACAACGCCAGATCCTTAACCCACTGAGCCCCCAGGGAACTCCAAAGAAAGACTTTTTAGAATCAAATTCATAGGCCTTTATCATGTGCTTTATTTAATTTCATACCCTACTCTGTGCAAGAAATTTGGAGGAAGATGGGCTAAGTGAATGTTTACAAAGGTCTTAGTCAAATGGAGCTTTGGTTTCTATTAACTGTTTTTAAAGATATTTAGGCTCAGCGGTGACAAAGTCAGCTAGTATCCACGAGGATGTGGGTTCGATCCCCGGCCTTGCTGCCATGAGCTGCGGTGTAGGTCACAGACTCGGCTTGGATCCCTAGCTGCTGTGGCTGTGGTGTAGGCTGGCAGCTCCAATTCAACCCCTAGCTTGGGAAATTCCATATGCCACAGGTTTGGCCAAAAAAGAGAAAAAAAAAGATATTTAAATTTTTTCTTAAAATACATAGAATTAAGACAATATCATTATTTAGTGAGATAAATCCTATTGCATCAGCTTATGCCCACTTTCACTTGCAGACCCTTTAGAGTTAAACGGAATGGACAGAGTTTGCATGAAGAGAGTCCAGTGGAGAAGACAAGAAGGAAGACTGTGAAAAGCCTGGATTCCGCTTTCTAACAACAGAGAGATGAAAACAGTGGATGAAACAAGGAACCTTTGCTCATTTAACTTTAGCCAACTGCAATCAAATATAGAAAATATGCCTACACTATAACAATAATTGACACAAAAATGCTCATTAAAATCAAAAGACTTGGAGTTCCCATCATGGCTCAGTGGTTAATGAACCGGACAAGGAATCCATGAGAACACAGGTTCAATCCCTGGCCTTGCTCAGTGGATTAAGTATCCAGCATTGCTGTGAGCTGTGGTATAGGCCACAGGCGTGGCTTGGATCTCACATTGCTGTGGCTGTGGTGTAGGCCGGCAGCTATAGCTCTGATTCAACACCTAGCCTGGGAACCTCCAAATGCCGTTGGGTGTGGCCCCTAAAAGACAAAAAAAAAGGACCAAAAAAAAATTCAAAAGACTTGACCTGAATGAGCCTTTAATCAATTAAGATCACCACAGTAAGTGTATTTTTCACAATATTTCTCAAAATACTACATATTATCAATGCTCATGGTTCTTTGGTCTACTGTCTAATAATAAAAGTTTATAATTCTGTTTTGGTGACAAAGGCAAAGAGAGAAAAGCATTTGCCCACCAGCATTTGTTTATAGAGTTTTCTTCTTTCAACTATGTTTTCATTTACATCACGTGGAAGTGTCTTGAGGTAAATGGGCAGTCATGGACAATCAAATACCAAAGAAATATTTGAGGTTTTTTTTGATTTGTTTGTTTTTGTTTTTGTTTTTGTTTTTGCACTTTAGGGCCTCACCTGAGGTGTATGGAAGTTCCCAGGCTAGGGGTTGAATTGAAGCTACAGCTGCCGGCCTGCAACACAGCCACAGCAACTCGGGATCAGACCTACACCACAGCTCATAGCAATGATGGATCTTTAAGCCACTGAGAGAGGCCAGGGATCAAACCTACATCCTCAATGAGGAAAAAAAAAAAAAAACAGCCTCTTCCCTCAAATACAACTTCAGGATTTTCACAGCTCTTTTCTTTCTCTTTGTTCCTTTTAAAACAACCATGAGAAATTGAAGCTATAGGGAGGCAACAAGATAGCATGTAAATTACAATCCTGCTGTTGCGTGAAAATAAAAGTATGTATATATAACATATAACCACATAGAAAAAAAGATTAGACAAATATAGACTAAAATGTTAACAATGATTATCTCTGGGGGTGAGACTGAAGTGATAATTATTTCCTGCTTATGCTTTTCTGTGTTATCTCAGTTGTACATTGTTGCCTT
The DNA here is from genome assembly GCA_004024745.2 of Catagonus wagneri. NCBI lineage: Eukaryota > Metazoa > Chordata > Mammalia > Artiodactyla > Tayassuidae > Catagonus > Catagonus wagneri. The sequence continues at coordinate 4,118,097 of PVHT021183527.1, read as the reverse complement.
GAGCCCTCCAGAATCCAGCCTTGTGTTGATATGGCAACTGCGAAGAATTGGCTTTACTTTTCATGAGCTAAAGAAGATAAACTACTGAATAATCATCCATGACAACTGTCAAAAGGCCACAGAAATACTCAGCATGGAATGCAGAACCCACATTCTTCATGAAATTCCCCAGGCTGCACATCCAAATCGCAACATCATCCTCCCATGGTCCAGCCTAGAGAGAAGCTTCTTGGATTTGTTTTCAAGAAAAACAAGATCCTGGGGGAACAGGGGATGGGGCAATTGGATAAAGGTGGTCCAAAGGTACAAACTCCACTTATAAAATAAATAAGATGACCCAGCAATCCCACTCTGGGGTATATATCTGGACAAAACTTTCCTTGAAAAAGACACATGCACCTGTACGTTTATTGCAGCACTATTCACAATAGCCAAGACATGGTAACAACCTAAATGTCCATCAACAGATGAATGGATTAAGAAGACATGGTACATATACACAATGGAATACTACTCAGCCATAAAAAAGAACAAAATAGTGCCATTTGCAGCAACATGGATGGAATTAGAGACTCTCGTACTAAGTGAAGTAAGTCAGAAAGAAAAAGACAAATACCATATGATATCACTTATATCTGAAATCTAATAGACGGCACAAATGAACCTTTCCACAGAAAAGAAACTCATGGACTTGGGGAACAGACGTGTTGCCTGGGGGGGGGTGGACTGGGAATTTGGAGTTAATAGATGCAAACTATTGCCTTTGGAATGTATAAGCAATGAGATCCTGCTGTACAGCACTGGGAACTATGTCTAGCCATTCGTGATGGAGAATGATAATGTGAGAAAAAAGAATGTATACATGTATGCGTGACTGGGTCACCTTGCTGTGCAGCAGAAAATTGACAGAACACTGTAAACCAGCTATAATGGAAAAAAAAGAAAGATCATTAAAAGTTTAAAAAATAAAAATAAATGAAAACAAATAAGGACTAGTGGGTGTATTATACAATATGACTGTAGTTAATACTGCCATATAGTATATGCAAAAGTTGCTAAGAGAGTAGATCCTAAAAGCTATTATCACAAGGAAAAACAATATCCATAACCACAGAAGGAGATGGATCTTAACTAAATTTGTGGTGATCGTTCTGTAGTATATGTATGTCAGGTCACTACACTGTGAACCTTAAACCTGTCCAGAGTTGCATGTCAACCACAGCTCACTTAAAATAGAAAAAAAGAATTAGAAATTAGTACCATAAATGTATAAAATTTGTTCTTAAGGATAATAAATGGTTTCATTTCCTTAAAACACAAAAGAGAAAAACAAGATCCTGAGTTTTGGTTCTCACGTCAAAGAATAAGAAACTCTCATATTAGTCTTTACAAAGCAAGGGAGTCAATCAGATCCCAGACAGTAACTCATACCTGAGGCTCAACCAAAGTAACATAATCACCTAAAGGTATCCGGAGGGTTTTCCCAAATGTTTAAGTTTTATTAAGTGTGAAGTTCTTTCTTTGGAACCTACTATGAAAAGTTACAAAGAATGGCCACATCCTTACCACATTTTGTAGAAAACTAAAATCCGCCTACATGTTTTTTTTGTTGGTTTTTTTTTTTTTTTTTTTTTTTGCCGACTTGTAGGGTATTTTTCTCAGGCCAGATCTGCTGGGATAACACAGGGTCAGTCTCTCCACAGAGTGGGACTCTGGAGTCCACGATATCTGTCAGGCCTCAGAAGTGCCAGGACCCTGGCTGGTCAGCTCCAACCATCATCTTTTCTCTCATCCCTATTTCTAACCAACCTCCAGGTCCCACTGTGTCCCCACACTCAAGACCTCCAGAACTCATCCTCCCCTTCCACATTCACTCCTGCAGCCTCGGGCCAGGCCATGGGCTTCTCCCACCCACAGTGACGCACCAGCCCTGGACTCTACTTTGACCTTGCTTCTCCAGCCTCCCCAGGAACTCAGCCCGGATCATATCACTTCTCAGCATAATCCCTTCCATGACTTTCTAAATGCTCTCAAAGTCCCAACTCCTGGGCACAACCCAGCAGACCCATAGGGTCAACCTCATATTTTACAGTGTAGGTTCCCACAACGCCAGCCCCAACCCTCACTCCTTTTGTCCCCAGCGCTCCAGTCATGCTTAACCACATCACCTCTCACCGCTGCATTCTCCATGATCTCTCACTGCTGACTTTTGCACACGTGGTTCCCCTGCCTGGACCGTTCATCTCATCATCCCCTTTACCTGACTAAGCCTTACGCCACCCTCTGGCCTCGGGTTTGATGCTACTGGTTACAGAGAAACATCTCCATTCTTAGCTGGGTTAGCTGCTACTCTTCCAGATCCCCTTGGGTCCCTGTGATGAAATGGCCATTTACTTCTTCCCTCACTAGTCCCTGACCTCTTTCTGGTCATGGATTGTGTCTTACTTTCCTTATTCCCCTAGCTATTAACACACTGCCATGCACACACACAAAAAAAGACATTCAAGGAGTTCCCTGGTGGCCTAGCAGTTAAGGATTCAGTGTTGTCAATGCTGTGGCTCAGGTTTCTGCTGTGGCTTGGGTTCAGTCCCTGGCCCATAAACTTCTATATGCTGCAGGTGCAGCCAACAGGAAAAGAAAAAAAAGACATTCAATATATGCTGACTCCTTCCACAAGAAGCAATCGCATCACAGTGCCCTTGACACAGACCTTTGGGATTTGATCTGTTCAGTTGCAGAACCACCGCAGACTTTTTTTTCTCTTTTCCTTTATCTCCTACACAAAGAAATAAGAGAAACTGATCATTGAAGATTTTGTATCAAGAGTCCCTTTTGGAAGAGAAAAGGCTTGAATCATCTGGTATCCAAACACCTTCCTGTTTTGGAAGACTGTGCTTCTGCTTTCCTCCATGTATCTTTTGGTCTGTCTGGTCATGAAAAAGTCTGAGAATGCACAGCCAGACTCTGTGGCTGGGCTGTGAAGCATAAAATTGGGAAAACATCTCAGAATGGGATTTGGTCCCTTTCTTTATTTCACTGTGAATTAGGAAGAAAATACTGAGATGCACAGGACACCGATTAACAGTTTTCTGACTTGATACCAGGTTCAGATTTTAAAGACCAGAGCAAATGACCTCTCCACCGCAATGGCAATAAAACTATCCAATGAGCTCTCCATTTGCCTCCCATTCTTGCTTGCTTGCTATTTCCTTACCTGTGAACCTTGAGAAGAAAATTAAGAGGATTTCATCCCCTGCCGTTAATTCTTCTGTTTCCGCTCTTTCTCAGCTCCTCCATCCTCATCCCACGAAAGGTTAACCTCTCAGCAAAATCAGTCTTGAATTGGATCTGGAGACTCCAGTCTTAGGGTGAGAATTTATACATGACATTACAACTTATGAACGGTTATCATTTGTTTATTGCTCCCGCTGCTTTTTGCGGAGGGAAAGTGAGATCTTTGCTTTACTAAGTGAACTATTTCAGAGGTATTTTTACTCCAATATTTCATGAGGGTTTTTTGTTTGGGTTTTATTTTTTTGGCAGTGCCTGCAGCATACAGAGGTTCTCAGGCCAGGGACTGAACCAGAGCCACTACAGTGACAACACCAAGTCTTTAACTGCTAGGCCACCAGGGAACTCTGTGTGTGTGTGTGTGTGTGTGTGTGTGTGTGTGTGTGTGTGTGTACATGTGTTGGTTTTTTCCCCTCCGTGTTTTTAAGCAAACTAGAGTAAAGGAATGTGTGATTTGCTTCCTTGTTCTTTTGCTGCTATTGACTGGAGGAAATTTCCTCCTTCCTTCCTTTCTTCTTCCTTCCTCCTTTCCTCCCTTCCCTCCTTCTTCTCTCATCCTATATACACATAACAGAAATTTGAGCTAATAAATAGGGAGTTAGATACCCCAAACAGGATTATCCCAATGCATGTATGCAGCTAACACTGGCTGATGAAATAAGTGCTGATTATTCTTTCTGCGTGTAGAACTGAAGCCACAGAATTATGTTTCCAGCTCCGCTGACTGCCGAAGTTGATAAATCATCAGAGCAAAGAATTGGACATCCCTCCTCAGCCCGTCCCCAGTTTAGCAGTCCAGTGGCTTCCTCCCCAAAGGAGGCGTGTAGCCTACGGGAGGTGCCAAGTGTACAAATAAGTGGCTCTTAGTAAGTCGACACTATTATTTTGTTTTCACGTTATTTCCTCTTCCTAGAAATTATATTTAGTCATTTGAACTCTGCACAGTTAAGAAAGCTAGGTAACTGGGCTTACGCTTATTTCAGGTAACCCAGCTTCTTTCATCTCATTAATCACGGACTTCAATTCCCTCCCACTCATGCCCGCTCTACCTAGCACCTGGTAACTGTCTTTGATAGAGAGGATGGAGACATCAGATTGGTGAAGCTGTACGGCTGCTTCCCCTGTTTATCGTCTGCCTCATTTGCATTCTTCTCCTCACGTGTCTTTATCATTTTTCCAACTATCGGTGCATTCAGAACTTGAGCCTCCTCTGGCACATTCTGATGTTTTATGCCATTTTTACATCTGTTCTGTATTACGATTTTTTTCACGCACCTTCTTCTACCCACAGTTTTTTCCTGGTAACCAAACCTTCACACCTTTTTAGCAGAGTTTTTTTTAACTTTTATTGTAATCCTACCTTTTCAGAGTTCCCTGCAGTCAAAACACAGCCTATCTTGCCAAAAGGCCGCGCAGTGAACACCTTGTACCAAATAATATACCTTGTTCCCCCCAACCACTTTTTGGCATCGGCTAGAACTATTATTTGTTGAAAGCCAAAGTATTGAATATCCACAGAAATCACAATGGTCATGGATGATTTGATGTTTCTCCACCAAGCTGTGGATGTAATTCCTACCCAGGGGTTTTGTTTGGACTTGCACATAAAGAAAGATACCTGGAAAAGTGTGGAGAGAAACACCAGGAATAACTATGACATTTTGACTTTTAAGTCGTTGCCTTTTAAAAGATAATTATGGGAGTTCTCTGGTGACTTAGTAGTTAAAGGATCCGGCATTGTCACTGCTGCGATGTGGGTTCTATCCCTGGCCCAGAAACTTCCACATGCCGCAGACATAGCCAGAAATACACAGAACTGGCTTTGATGGACCATGCTAAAACTACTTTAAATATATTCTAAAATTGTTCTTCAAAATTATTGCCGGAGTTCCCATCGTGGCTCAGTGGTTAACGAATCTGACTAGAAACAATAAGGTTGCGGGTTCAATCCCTGGCCTTGCTCAGTGGGTTAAGGATCTGGCATTGCCGTGAGCTGTGATGTGGGTTGCAGATGTGGCTCGGATCCCACGTTGCTGTGGCCGTGGCTGTGGCTGTGGCGAAGGCCGGCAGCTACAGCTCCTGTTAGACCCCTAGCCTGGGAACCTCCATATGCCACGGGTGCGGCCCAAATAAGGCAAAAAGACCAAAATAAATAAAATAAAATAAAATAAATTCCCCACATGGAGTTCCCATTGTGGCACAGAAACCAATCCAACCAGCATCCATGAGCATGCGGGTTCAATCCTTGGCCTCACTCCATGGGCCGGGGATCCAGCATGGCCATGAGCTGCGGTGTAGTTTGCAGACATGTCTCAGATCCTGTATTGCTGTGGCTGTGGTGTGGACAGGCAGGTATAACTCTAATTTTGACCCTTTGCCTGGGAACTTCCATATGCTATAGGTATGGCCCTTAAAAAAATAATTATTCCCCACATTTTTGAACTATGTAAGAGATACAAGTACTTTAAGAAAGTGTTTCTGGAAGACTGCATCTGAGGCAGTTTACAAGCTGAAGCCAAGGCTAAGGCATTGCCAAGGGAAGCTGTTTCCCTGGGATACTAATTAACTCCCAAAACTGCATATAAATTAAGCCAGCAGCTACTGAAAGAAGCAACTTACAGGAGAGGAAAAACTAAAGAGGTTTAAAAAGGAAGTATGATATTCCGATTAGAGGAAAACACCCAGGGCACAGGAGGACCCCTTCTCTCCCCATCCCAGCCCTCCCCTCTCTCTCTAGAAGCTTCCACCCTTTCTTCATTCCTTTTTTTTTCTCGATTCTGGGAGGTGTAGTTGATTGGACCGCTGAGTAGGGAGAGGGTCTCTCCTGCATGGGCCTGTCCTCCTTCATTTTGCTTTGTTTTCTTCCTTTTTAGGGCCACACCCACGGCATATGGAGGTTCCCAGGCTAGGGGTCCAATCAGAGCTAGAACCACCAGCCTACGCCACAGCCACAGCAACACAGGATCCGAGCCAAGCTGCATCTACGACCTACACCTCAGGTCACTGAGCAACGCCAGGGATCCAACCCAGTCCTCATGTGTCTTTATAAAGCAGCTGTTCTCCGCAGAGAGGCTCTCCTGGCCATGTCCTGTAACTTGCTCGACAGGAGAATCCCAAGCTCCTCCCTTGCAGATTCTGATCCAGGGGGTCTGAGAAGGGGCCTCGGAATTTGTAAGTTTAACAAGTATCCCAGGTAATTCTTAGGAGTCAGAGAGCCTGGAAAACACTGCCTCTTCCTTTGAGAATGAGACACAGTCCCCAGCACCTGCAATGGGACACCTGTAGTTCTGATCAGGTCAAGTCAGTTCAGAGGGGAAGGTGTTAGCAACTGAGGCTGCTGCTCCCAGCCCCACCCCCACTTCTAGATAGCTTTATTTGTTTGGCTGTTAAAGCTTTTAGTTGGTAGAATGGAGATAACTACTTTTTTTTCTTTTTTTGGCTGTGCCCATAGCCTGTGGAAGTTCCTGGACCAAGGATCAAACCCACACTACAGCAGTGACCTGAGCCACAGCAGTGACAACGCTGGATCCTTAACCATTAGTTCACCATGGAATGCCTGACTTTTTATTTTTTATATGCAAGTATAAGCATACTAATCACTTATTTTAGCTAAACCCATCAATGCCTGATCTACTGCTTTCCATCTGAACTAGGGCATAACATTGGCCGGCACCTCCATGATGGTGGCACCCCTAATCCAGGTTTTGTTCAGAACATAACAACCTTTTCCATTCCTCTGAATAATCTGAACCAACCACTGAATATCAATGTACCACAGACACTGGCAGGAAGGAAAATGGCCAAAGTAAATACACCAGTTGAGTCATCCACAGAACCCAGGTGTTTAAATGGCTTGGTACCGAAATCTGCTAGGATCTAAGTAATCTCTTCTCCTTTAAACAGTCACCTGTTGGAGTTCCCGTCGTGGCTCAGTGGTTAGTGAATCCAACTAGAAACCATGAGGTTGCGGGTTCGATCCCTGGCCTTGCTCAGTGGGTTAAGAATCTGGCGTTGCCGTGACCTGTGGTGTAGGTTGCAAACGCGGCTCGGATCCCGCGTTGCTGTGGCTCTGGCCAAGGTCAGCGGCTACAGCTCCGATTAGACCCCTAGCCTGGGAACCTCCACGTGCCACGGGTGTGGCCCAAATAAGGCAAAAAATAAATAAATAAAAATAAAAAATAAATAAACAGTCACCTGTCCCACAAAGGACTGCAGAGACATTTCTGCTTAGGCCAAAATGTACATACATGTCATCTCCAGAGCCCTTTGGACAAATGAAAACATGTGTCTGTCATCTGACGTTATTACACTATGGTTTGAAGGTTAAACCTACTAGCCATGGTCTAGTTCAAACTACAGACTATGAGTAGTATCCTGAGGCATTAGTGGCCATTAGTATCACCCACATGATGCTGCTTGAAGTGGCCTATTGTGTGTTCTCTGCAAACCGCTTCTCAAGAACACAAAGGCAGTGATGCTACATCGTGCTCACTGCCTCCTAACCTTAGGAACACTTACCGCAAGGAGCTGCTCTTAGAAAGGGCAAAGGTACTTTATGCAGTATCAGGATATCACTTCTCCTGAAATTACAAATTCCTGGAGAGTCAGTGAGGTTCTGAGTTCTATTTCTGAAACTGGATTCTGAGCTAACCTGTCAATCGATAACGTCTATTTGACTACACAGAGCTTTTCATTTCTCTTGATCAGTCTCACCCATTTGCTTACACCTCTTAGCAAAAATAATTAAAATTATTTGGTGAAAACATTCTTGGGAGTTCCTCTGTGGTTCAGCGAGTAAGGGTCCAACATTTTCACTGATGTAGCTTGGGTCACCTCTGTGGCACGGGTTTGATCCCTGGCCCAGGAGCTTCCACACGCCATGGGCACAGGAAAGAAAGAAAGAAACATTCTTATAAGCCAGCTATCATTCAAGACAGGATTCAAGAAAGGTTTCTGGGAGCTCCTGTCGTGGCACAGTGGAAACAAATCTGACTAGCATCCGTGAGGACGCAGATTCGATCCCTGGCCTCACTCAGTGGGTTAAGGATCCAGTGTTGCCGTGGGCTGCAGAGTAGGTCACAGACATGGTTCAGATCTGGCATTGCTGTGGTTGTGATATAGGCCAGTGGCTACAGCTCTTATTCAACTCCTAGCCTGGAAATATCCATGTGTTGCGGGTGTGGCCCTAAAAAGATGATTGATAGGTAGGTAGGTAGGTAGGTAGGTAGGTAGGTAGAAAGAAAGAAAGAAAGATAGATAGATAGATAGATAGATAGATAGATAGATAGATAGATAGATAGATAGAGATAGATAGATAGATAGATAGATAGATAAAAGAAAGGTTTCTCTATTTGTTCCCTGGAGGTGATACTTCAATTTATGTGACTGTATAAGCAATAACTGAGGTGGGAGAGGAAAAGAATTCGTGTGTGTAAGAGAGAAATTAGTAAGGCATCATTCATTTAATAAAGACAGACATTTGTATGACAAGTTCCTTGGCCAAGTAGCTATTTTATTAGAATGCCAGTTTTAAAGAAAGATTCTGAAATGTCAGATTCCTCCAAAGAATATGGAAAAGGCACTGAGCTGAAGATAGGGGTGCATGGTTTTGACTCCAGGTGGGTTCTAGTCCTGATACTGGTGCGTAACTTTGGACAATCACTTCACTTCTCTGCTTAAGTTCTGTCTTCAGTCAAATGGGAGAATAAAAATGTGTGTCCTACCTCACACAGTGGCTATGAGGACTAACCATACAGCTTGCCTTGAATACAGAAGACCATGCTCCAATAAATGAGAACAAGTTCTCCATAATGTAAAGCACCATGGACTGTGTCATTAGTAACCTTTATTCTTCCACGCAAATGAGCCAAGTCTTTACCTAAATACTCAACCTCCTGAAAGTCTCAAATACCCTGATTCAAAGACAGGGCAAAGAACTGCATTCCAAGGAAAACGAGAAAAGATCTAACACAGTCTAGCATCTCCCAGAATGAGATGCCCTGAGCGAGGCTGATTTTTTTCTAATAAGCTCCGTCATGTACCAGTTCTCCGGCTCCTGAGCCTGATCCTACCACCAAATGTCTGTTTTTATAATAAAGCCAAACAAGCACCAATGGTGGCCCAACTATTCCATGGCTAAGACCACAGACATAGAAAATCGATGTTCTGAATAATTGTGGCCACACAGCACAGAGCCAAATGGCAGAGATACATGCTCTGGAAGCTTACCTACCCTCCTTTTCCTCTTGATTTCCTCCTCATTTCTTCTTGACCAAGTCCGATGATCCACAAAAAGGACATCTCTTAAACATGTAAGCATCTATGGACAGGTCTGTTGGACTCAATTACGCTATTTAAGAAAGCAAGCTTATGTTAAGACCAAGACTCAGTTTAATGCATTACTTCTTAGCCAAGAATGATGACAAAAGGGAAGGGGAAAAATAAAACCCGGAGACTCAAGTACATAATGCAAGGTACATACAAATCTCTACAGAAGCCTAATGCACTAAGAGATCTCCTTGCTGAAAAAAAGATTTCATTCGGAGTTGCTGCTAGTTTGGATGCAAAAGAAGTATGGGCCGTGGCCCAAAGCCTAGGGATTCAAGTGGCTACGTAGAACAGTCATCACAAGTTCTTCTTTGTTAAGATTTCTTGTTCAGAGTCAAGTGTGCCTCGGCAACAACAGTCATTACGCTTAATGCAAGTAACCCAAACCAAGGAAAAGACACTGTGGAAAAATACAAAATATTTACTCTACATAACCTAGCAACTCCTACCAAACAACACGTATGCTGCATATTTATGAGTTGTAGCCCAGGGTTGTGGAAAACTCGCTACAGGATAAAAACAAACACTGCTTAATACGGTTCATATACAGCATGCCTTCTCTTCTCAGTCCAAGAAAGATCTACTACCTAGCAGATAAGGAGACCAGTGGCCTGACAGCCCCAAGGGGGCAGAATGTTGTTCTTTTGTTTTGTTTTTTTTTTTTTTGCCCCCAAATAAAAAATAAAATAATGACATCGTTGACTCTCCCAATTAAACTCCAGTCCAATTCAAAATTCATCTTCAGAGCTGTCGGCTAAGAGCATTACCCGATCTTGCATGCTGTTGAATTCTCTCTGCTGGGAAAAGAAAATGGAAAAGCATTAAACTCCTTCTGCCGCAGAGCAAAGCTGAGGGACGCGTGGCGGAGGGGAAAAAAAAAAGAAGCGGAGGAAGCAGCTGCAGCAGCTAATCCGAACCACTGGGCACGTCAGTACCATTCCTGCATCATTAAGCCCCGTGTGTTTTATTAAGCAAATGAGAAAAACCAAGGCTGTTCTGAAACTGATTAGCTTCTGCTGTTGTTGATTCCCTACCTTTCTTTTATGTCGTTTGAAGCCGTTTCTCCTGCGGCGATTCATAACCTTAATGCTGTAGAGCGCTCCCAAGATGAACAAGGCTCCAGCTATCCCTACCCCTACCGGCACCAGCATCCCAGACATGTAGCCAGCCTGCACAGGAAAGGAAACAGGCGTTAGGATACTGACCAGACCGCTGCCCTGGGTTTCTCAGTTCTGCTGGATAGCAGCAGGTGTTTAAACACTTGGAATTCTCCTGCTTGCTTTGTTATAAAATAGCACCTGGAATAAAGTTACTTTTTAGGGAGAAGGCAACAGAGAGAGAGAGGGATGACTATTTGGGACTATTTCAAATACTGAGCAGAAGTACTGAAATAAATCAGCCAGACTTAGTGGTACCTCCAGCCACTTGCTTCTGCACATTTGTCAACGTCGGGTTTTGGTGACAGAAATATAATTTGTATTAAAGATGGATGAAGAAAACCTCGGAGGATGCCTGGACTATTAAAATGCTATACGTTGGAAATAGCAGCCTGAGTCGAGCTCCAAGGAGGCTGAAGTGCCCTCTGGAAGACTGGTTCCCTGGAGGACAAAAGGCAGTTCTTGATATTGGTGGTCCCTCTCACACAATCTTAGCTGCATCACACTGACAATGGGAAGAAGAATGTTCTGGTATGTGGGTAAAAAGGGAGAGAAGGAGCTGCAAAGGAAAGGGGAAGGATGTCAGGGGATGGAGCACAGACAGAAGAGACAAGGACGAAAAGAGTGTTCTACATAATGTGCATGGATCCATTTCTATTAAACAAACAAACAAAAAAAAAAAAACCCCGCCCAGTGGATAAGACCAAAGTTGAGGGCTGGGAGAGAATGCTGAGTGTCTAGGCTTTAAAGAAAGAAAGTGACAGAGAAGGGTACAAAGATCGCTGCCGCCAGCCCTGGCATCTTCCAGAAGACCCTAGAGGTTTCAAACCCATGGGGGTCTCCACCATCCCCAAGGTGTCACCATGGATACCTCGGTCCTAAGAGAACAGCATGATCTTCACACATCCCTGGGCTTGAGTAAGGAGCTCAGGACCAACCCAAGTTCAAGGTAAGGCCATCACATTAAGAGTGCTCCCTGCATCTTGGGCAACAAGACACCTAAGGGACAGATGTCTATGAGTAACTAGAACCCTTTCACGGAGGGACAAGACCCTGTTCAACCTTCCACAATGGCCCTTCTAGAAGCCTACACAGACAACACCCAAAAATACAGCGTTTTAAAAGTACTGTAGTTAAGTACTTTAGATAGGCATTATTTTAGGGGGAACCATAAATTTGTTCAGTTATTTGACTATTTCAAAATGTATTAATATAGTACCAACTATTTCTGGTATCTTTCAGAATAAGCCAAAAGCAGAGAAGGACAAAAAAATAAAAGTTATCTAAAAAGTGCTGAAGTAAGCAGGCTGTGATGCTGTCCCGTTTCTAGAGGGAAATCAAAGGAACAGATGAGACTTTACAAAACTGCAGTAGCCACTTCTTGCACAAAGCCAGCACATTCACAGGTTCTGTTTTCCAGAGTCTTCAGCCAGAGAAGAATATGGAAATTTTTCCATTAATTTGAGAACAATAGCACTCTTACTCAGAGTACTGTTTTTCCCCAAGAAATAAAGCCCAGTCATTTTTCAACAAATTAATATGCTTTGGAGAAACCCAAACTTTTTCTAAGTTCTTTCACATCTACATAAGGCTTATAAAAGTCTGTAATTTTCCATGTGGGAAAACACCAGACAACAGTAAAGTTTGGGTGCTTTCAACAGAACTATGATTTTTTTTTTTTACATCATCATTCTCAGCACACAAAAATATATGTATATGTTGATATATGGTCAACTTTAAGCCCAAGTGATTCGATTTTACAGAGCTGTACCTTCAGATGATGATATTTGAGATTTGGGGAGCAAAACCTAACCTCTGCGTGTTCTCCTCATGCTACATAACTCAAATCCCACACCAAAAGCATTAATTTTATATAATGTATCATTCTTCCCATATTTTTTATCTGCAGATCGAGACTTCTGGTTTCTAGAGCTTTAAATCACGTAGACATCACAAAAATTCAGTCAATCCTTCTCTCTCCTCTTTTTTTTCATCCCCTCTTGTGTGTGTGTGTCTGTGTGTCTGTGTAGGTCTGTGTCTGCGTATGTGTGTTTGTGGGTCTGTATCTGTGTGGCATCTCCCAGTGCTTTGAAATTACAAGTAAGTTATAAGATGGGAACAAAGCAACCTACCCTCTTCAAATATAATTTAACCATTCCTCTTTGGAAACTGACTGGAAATAAGCTCTTTTTAAAGAACTGTCTGGGACTGGTTTCCTGCAGAAATGAGAGCAAGTAAGACACGTGTGCCTATTTTTTTAAGTTACAAATTCTGCCCAGCACCTTTTCCTGTTCAGAATTACTGGATGTACACAACCCTCCACATGTAATGCCCTGAGAAGGCTACAACCACATCTGTGCACATTCCAACTGAGAATGCATAATTTAAATCTAACCATAAGGAAATATTCAATAAACAAACTGCAGAATGTTCTATTTTTTTAAAACACTATATTCTTTAAAACTGTCACTGTCATGAAAGACAAAAGATGGCTATAAAAATCTAAGGAGGAGCTCCTGTTGTGGCACAGTGGAAACGCATCCAACTAGCTTCCATGATGATGCAGGTTAGATCCCTGGCCTCACTCAGTGGGTCAGGGATCCGGCATTGCCATGAGCTGTGGTGTAGGTCGCAGATGAGGCTCAGACCTGGTGCTGCTGTGACTGTGGCGAAGGCCGGCGGCTACAGCTCCTGTTAGACCCCTAGCCTGGGAACCTCCATATGCCATGGGTGTGGCCCTAAAAAAAAGAAAAAAGAAAACTAAGGAACCTTGACAACTAAATGTGTTAGAAGATCCTAGACTAGATCCTATACTGGAGGAGAAAAATGCTTTTATAAAGAACGTTTTGGGTCTGCTAAAAAAAAAAAAAAAAACTGAAATATGGATGCCAGAACAGATAAGAGTATGACATCGATGTTAAGTTTACTCAAGCTGATAACTGCACTGTGGTTTGCTATCAGAGTATTCCTACTTGTAGGAAATATGCACTGAAGTATTGGGTGTAAAAGGGTCATGACGTATGCAACTTGCCCTCAAATGGCCCAGAAAAAAAAGAACAGAGGAAGGGAGATTGTTGGCAAATGCTAAAACAAATGGGGCAACATGGGAAGAAGGAGTGCAGCTGTCAGGAAGGTACAGAGGGGTTCTTTGTACTATTTTATTCATGTATCTTTTCTGCAAGTTTGAAATTCTTTCCAAATAAAGAGTTTGAAAATAAAAAATGGATTGTAAGATAAAGTGTAGTAGATGGAATTGTTTTTGCTTGTGTTTGGTTTTGGTTTGTATTTATGAGAAAGGTATCTCCTTCTTTCTCAGGATAATGTATTTGTCCAGAGAAACTGGTCTTCAAGAAAATAAGAAAATCAAAGGATACGCTGTATTGCCTAAAGTCTGCTGAATTAAGACAGTGAATGCCCTTATGATGTCTAGTCAGCAATGGTTCTCAGACTTGATCATGCACCAGAATCACCTGCAAGACTTGCTTAAAAAAAAAAAACACAAGTTGTTGGACCCCTTTCCCAGAGTTTCTGCTCCAGTAGATCCAGGATGGGAACTGAGATTTTGCATTTCTAACAAGCTCCCAGATGATGCCGATGCTGCTGGCCCAGACTACACAGGAGAATCACTGCTATGAAATATGTCTGGATCATCCACTTTCTGGATTATTTCCTAAAGCCAGAAGAAATAGAATGATCTTGGTAATAGAACAGTTATTGCACAACTAAAATGTTGATGCATCATCAGTTTCCAGACACAACACATAGGTTGGGAAAAAATACATCAATAGGTAGCCAGGTAAGGATTTGCCAGACAAGCAATCACTAACTTGGACATTTAACCAGGAAGGTTAATGATGAATGAGTATAGGGACTGTCCCTCCCATATGGGCTGGGCACAGGATAACGATTACTTCCCCCAGCTGGATGTGACCACGTGATAAAGCTCACTAAGGAGATGATACCTAAGTAATACATGCAACTTCCAGAGATGCTTTTCAGGAGGGGAGCAGAGCCTTTACACCCTCCTTCAAGAATGGCAGAGTGCCTTTATCTTCCCTTTTAAGAGGGGAAGGCTGTATTAGCCTCCCCTATTTCTTCTGGCTGGAATTATGGACCAAACTGCCATCCAGGACCACAAGACAACCTTGAGAATAAAGGTCATAAATGATGGAGCATCAAAGAGAAGGAGCCTGCGCCCTCACGGTGTTGCTCCACAATAAGCCTTGCTTGCAACCTCCAGACTCATAAGTGAGAGATGAACAGACTTCTCTCTAGGTTAAGCCACTTGTCACTTGGGGCTTCTGCATTCATAGCCACCCTTTCTAGAGTCCAGCTAACTAACAGGGAAACCGGTGTCAGGAACAAATAAATTAAGCTAACTAAACTGAGAAGATATCTTGGGTTGACAAAAGAGCCAGTTAAATATGTAGCTTAATTTTCATCTCTAAGATATTCTGTGACTTTCATCAAAGTGGCAAAAGCTTCACTTTCAAATAGTTTCTGAAGATAATAACTAAAACAAAACAAAACAAAACAAAACAAAAACAACACTCTTATGATGATAGCTAGCTAGCTAGAAAGACAGATGAAGAAAGAGAGGGAGAGGGAGTTTCCGTTGTGGCTCAGCGGAAACGAATCCGACCTGTATCCCTGGCTTCACTCAATGGGTTAAGGATCAGGACCTAGAGATTAGCATAGTAAATCAGAGACAAATATCACATGATATCATTTATATGTGGACTCTAAAAAAAAAAATGATACAAATGAACTTATTTACAAAACAGAAATAGACCCACAGACATAGAAAACAAACTGATGGTTACCAAAGGGTATAGCAGGGTGGTGGAGGAGAGATAAATCAGGAGTTCAGGATTAGCAGATACAAACTATTATATACAAAATATATAAACAACAAGAACCTACCATACAGCACAGGGAAATATGGTCAATATCTTGT
>PVHT021183527.1:4087979-4102265 GCA_004024745.2 Catagonus wagneri | reverse complement strand
AACGATCCGGCGTTGCCGTGAGCTGTGGTGTAGGTTGCAGACGCGGCTCGGATCCTGCGTTGCTGTGGCTGCGGCGCAGGCCAGTGGCCACAGCTCCGATTAGACCCCTAGCCTGGGAACCTCCACATGCCGCGGGTGCGGCCATAAACCCGCGGCCATAAAATGACAAAAGGCAAAAAAAAAAAAAAAAAAAAAATATCTTGTAATAACCTATAATGGAAAATAATCTGGAAAAAATACATATGCAGTATAACTGAAGCACTTTGCTTTATACCTGAAACTAACACATTGTAAATTAACTATACTTCAATTTGAAAAATGGTTAAATTAAAAAAAAAATGAAGGAGTTCCCACCCTGGCACAGCAGAAATGAACCTGATGAGTACCCATGAGGATGCAGGTTCAATCCCTGACCTTGATCAGTAGGTTAAGGATCAGGTGTTGCCCAGAGCTGTGGTATAGGTTGCAGAGGCAGCTCGGATCCCATGTTGCTATGGCTGTGGCATAGGATAGCAGCTACAGCTCCGATTAGACCCCTAGCCTAGGAACTTCCGTATGCCATGGGTTCACCCCTAAAAAGACTGAAAAAAAAAAAATGAAGACAAGGCAAAAAAAATGAAGACAAGGCAAAAATAAGTCAACCCAGTGGGGAGTCTCAACTAATTTTCTTCCAATTTTTAAAAAACTAAGATGTAACTGAAACAATACTACAGAATAAAGTGAAGAGAGGGCAGGAAAAACTTCAAAATAATCCAGAAAACTAAGGTCACACATAAAACTGTTTCTCTTGATGAAACAGAGCAAGAGAGGGTGCCAGGCTTTTGAGACAAGTTAGGAAGGAAGGATCCACAGGAAGAGAAAATACAGCCTTTCTCTAAATCTACACAGATTTCTAAATGGAGTGGCGAAGCTACGGACATACAGACAGGTAAAAAAATTTGCAACGTTCAGAGTTCCCATTGTGGCGCGGCGGAAACAAATCCGACTAGGAACCATGAGGTTGCAGGTTTGATCCCTGGCCTCACTCAGTGGGTTAAGGATCCAACGTTGCTGTGAACTGTGGTGTAGGTTGCAGATGTGGCTTGGATCTTGCATTGCTGTGGCTGTGGCTATGACTGTAGCATAGGACGGCAGCTATAGCTCCGATTAGACCCCTAACCTGGGAACTTCCATATGCCATGGGTGCAGCCCTAAAAAGGCCAAAAATAAAAAATAAAAATAGGAGTTCCCGTCGTGGCCCAGTGGTTAACGAATCTGACTAGGAACCATGAGGTTGCCGGTTCGATCCCTGGCCTCGCTCAGTGGGTTAAGGATCCGGAGTTGCTGTGAGCTGTTGTGTAGGTCGCAGACGCGGCTTGGATCCCATGTTGCTGTGGCTGTGGCGAAGGCCAGCAGCTACAGCTCCTGTTAGACCCCTAGCCTGGGAACCTCCATAGGCCGTGGGTGAGGCCCTAGAAAAGGCAAAAAGACCAAAAGTAATAGTAATAATAAAATTAAATAAATAAATAATTTAAAAATTTGCAACATCCAACATCAAAACAGGCTACATGCCAAAATTTATTTTAAGTCTCTTCTCCATTTTTGTAACTCAGAAGGATATTTTCTATAGGAACAATAGCATATGGATTCCTAGATTAAACTACCAAAGTCTGTTTGCTTTTCATTGCATCATAATGTAATATGAAAAATAAGAAGCACTCACAACGTAAAAACATTCAGTCCTGAGCTTCTGAGCTCCTTTAATGCCAAGTCTTGCTCATGCCATCTGATTATACCTCCCTTAGAAAACTGGACCCATTATAGATATCAGAATGGCCTCTACTGATCTCGACAGGCTTAAAACCTTTTAACATTACTTTTAACATAGATATGCCTTCTTATTCTCAAAAACTATATGTGCTAAATTTTACTGAGAAGCAGAAAAATAGTAGGAAGTAGAATTAATATAATTCTACCATTTCAATTGCAATTGAATGTTTTCTTTTACCCAGTAACATTAAACTGTAGCAAAATAAATACTGCTCATTCAAATATGGGGGGGGATTGACCTCAAATAATATATATATATATATATATATATATATATATATATATATATATATATAGGAAATACCGTCAACAGATACATATTCTGAGACAGGTAAAATATTCTCAGACAGGTAAAATGGAAGTACTTCCTATCCGGCAGTTGAAAAGATTTCCATTTAACTAAACCCCCAGTGAAATCTGTGCTGGGTTACAGTAATGGAATCTGACACAGGCTATGGCAAGAAGTTCAGAATTCCATCAACATTTTTATGAGTAATTCCAGTTTGAAATTACAAGGTACCAAAAAATGAAACCTTAGAGAGTGTTGAAATTAAAATAAAATGAAAAATATGAACCTGGAAGGAAGTTAGTCTTGTCACTCACAGTTGTAGATGGCGGAATTCATGCAAGAGAGAAAAATATTTTTCAACAACTGGCCATTCCAGACAGGTCAGCTCATTATCATTCAGGAGATAGTGACAATAATAGTCTCTATAAAAGTGGAGCTAATCTAAGGAGAACACTCAAGTGTTCTGGTGTTTTTAATCCCACCTCCCACTATGGTTTAAGGACGCCCTTTCCATCACAAACTTTTATTCTTCAATCAAGTCCCTCAGTTTTTGTCTTTGGATCAGAAAAATCAATGCCTTCCAAAAGCCAATGTATTTCTTCCTCAT
The DNA here is from genome assembly GCA_004024745.2 of Catagonus wagneri. Classification (NCBI taxonomy): domain Eukaryota; kingdom Metazoa; phylum Chordata; class Mammalia; order Artiodactyla; family Tayassuidae; genus Catagonus; species Catagonus wagneri. The sequence goes on along the minus strand of PVHT021183527.1, from coordinate 4,099,560 downwards.
ATAAGAAGATCAGGTTTAAAAGATCCTTGCACTGGGACAAAAATGCCCACCAGAATGGAATTACACTCCTCAAATTCCCTTGCCTATGTCAAGAGTGTTACTCAGTTGTACCTACCAGATATTACATTCCCCAGAACGAATGGTACTTCAAAGAATCAGGCATCCTTTGTGTTCTTTCTTACTGAGTACTCAGAAGTGGCCCTGTATCTTTGCATAGATTACCAGAATCAGAATAATGAAATAAAGCTCCATTACTCTCATGATCTTTTATTTGATAAAGCCATGCCACCTAAGATAAATCCAAAGGAAGAAAATACTTCTTACCTTGTCTTTCAGTTTTTCCATCCAGCTTCTCACTAAGGAAAACAAGAGAAGAAAATGTGAATAGCCATCTTTTATATTTCATTGTGTTAATTTGGTAACTTATATTTCATGGTATTAAGTTAATGTGAGACAATGAAGATTTTATTGTATGAAATACAGTGAAAGGGTCAACAGTAATAACAATGACAGGAAGAGTCTTGTTTTTATTCTGATTTATTTACTTGTTTACTTACTTTTAGGGTTAGGTCCACACCTGCAGCATATGGAAGTTCCCAGGCTAGGAGTCAAATTGGAGCTGCAGCTGCAGGCCTATGCCACAGCCACTGCCATGTGGGATCCAAGCCACATCTGTGACCTACGCCATGGCTTATGGCAACACTGGATCCTTAACTCACTTAGCAAGCCCAGGGACAGAACCCCCATCTTCACGGACACTGTGTCAGGTTCTTAACCTGCTGAGCCACAACGGGAACGCCCCTATTTATTTTAAAATGCAAAAAAATAAGGAATTCCCAGTGGTTCAGTGGGTTAAGGATCCAGTGCTGTCACTGCTGTGGCACGAGTTTAGTCCCTGGCCTAGGAACTTCTACATGCCACAGGCACGGCCAAAAAAAATGCAAAAGAAGAGCACAAACATATCCCACCCCGTCATCATTAAAGAAACAGAGAATATTTTTGTTTGCTAAATGTATTTCCTTTTTTAAAAAATTTTATGGCCACACCATGGCATATGGAAGTTCCCAGGCCAGGGACTGAATCCCAAGCAGCAGCTGCGACCTACTCCTCAGCTGTGGCAACGCCAGATCCTTAACTCACTGCACCAGGCCAGATATTGAACCCATGCCTCTGCAGTGACCAGAGCTGCTGCAGGCAGATTCTTAACTCAATGCACCACAGCAGGAACTCCTAACTGTATTTTCTATTATTGAATGTTCTTGGTCTTTTGGCGGGGGGGGGGGGGGGCAATGCCCACTGCATGAATTAAGTTCCCAGGCCAGGAATCAAACCTATGCCACAGCAATGACAATGCAGAATCCTTACTCTCTCGGCTCCCAGGAAACTCCTCAGGTTCCTTTCTAACCTAACATTTTTCCCTTATCTTTATTCTTCATCTTCGTTTTTAAGATGCTCCACAGGAACTCTTCACTTGAATCAATGTCAGAGAATAGAAGTAGGAAAATGCAATGGGCAGGCCAGGCTGCTCAGCTCTTACTAAAATTGGTAAATAGTTTAGGCTCTGCAGCCCTTACAGTCTCTGTCTGTTGCAGCAAGTAAGCAGCCAGACAGAGTAATCCATAAGTGAGTGGGTTTGGCTATGTTTCGATACACTTTATTTACAGACACCAACATTTGAATATCATGTAGTTTTCTCATATCACAAATATTTTTCTTTGGGTTTTTTTCAGCGATATTAAAAATCGGAAACCATTCTTTGTCATGGGTCATATGAGAACAAGTGGCAGGCCGGATGGGGCCTGTGGGTCACAGCTTGCTGTGTGTTACTCCCAAGAAGCTGCTGTCTCCACTGACAATCTGACTGTAGAAACAACACATCTGACAAGAGTGATGACAGCTAACATGAGTATGGCTTTGCCCCTTACAGAGCATGTTCGCACGTACCGCGTCATTTGATACGTAAACCAGTGAGACACATGAGAGTCAGGTAAGATGATGCTCAGGGCCCAGAAGAGGAAACTGAGACTCAGAAACATGAAGAGACTCGCCGTGGTTAACTAGGGAGCAAAGAGGCACTGGAATTCCAACCCCCATCTGATTAACGACCTATAGAAACAAGACTTCCCAATTGTCCATTTCTTTTGGGCATACCAGCACTGTTGTTCTCTCTTAAGTTGAAAATGTGGAAAAATCTCTGCCTCTTCTATCTCCTTCAGTCCCTGGCTTCAATATCTCACGTCAAGAGCTTGGCGAGACCTCTCGGGTTTGTCCTCCCGCATCGCTCCTTCTGTCTCAACTGGGATTCAGGCAAAGACAGCGGTGTTCAATCGCAGTAAGATCAGAGTCAAGAGAAGGCCAAAGGAAGAAAGCCTAGGCACCTCAAGAATAAAGCCATGGAGCAGTGATTCTAGGAGTGGTTCTGTGGAGAAGAGGTTCTGGGAGTGGTTCTGTGGAATTTGCTACGTGAGTTTAACGGAACATGAGTCTAAGAAAGGTAGAGAAAAATGACTTTTCAGAGTATGTGAGTTTGGTTGTGCCTCCCCAGCTAAGAACATGAGACCTCTAAGGATCACACCTTGTGCTTCCCAGGCATCTGGCAGGGTCCTTGACATGGTATCCGTCAGATGCTTAATAAATATTTCTTCCCGTTTTTAGCAAAAATACATTGCTTTCAAATGAGTTCACAACTTTTGAGCAAACATGGTTTTCTTTCATTAAGATTCCATAAACTGTTTTCAGCAAAATGCTTAAGGCAGTATAAAAATATACTAAAGCAATGACGATTTTGAAACTTAAGGAACAGAAATAAATAAGGGGGAGTTCCCTTGTGGCACAGCAGGTTAAGGATCCTGCATTGTGACTGCAGCAGCTCAGGTCACTGCTGTGGTGCAGGTGCCACCCCCCTGGCCCAGGAAGTTCCACATGCCACAGGTGTAGCCAAAAAATAAAAATAAATAAGAAAGAAAGAAAAGAAATCAATAAGGGAATGCAATAGCTAGAAGAAAGATTATTGCAAAGATTTTTACTAAAAAGAAAAGATGATTCTTTATGAAAAGGATAACCAGGAGTTCCCGCTGTGGCTCAGCAGTCAACAAATCTGACTAGCATCCATGGGGATGCAGGTTCGATCCATGGCCTCACTCAGTGGGTTAAGGATCCAGCGTTGCCATGAGCTGTGGTACAGGTCGCAGATGGGCCTTGGATCCTGAGTTGCTGTGGCTGTGGCGTAGGCCAGAAGCTATAGCTCCAATTCAACCCCTAGCCTGAGAACCTCCAAATGCTATGGGTGTGGCTCTAAAAAGCAAAAAAAAAAAAAAAGGAAAACCAACAACTGCAGTTTTTTTAATAGAGACATAAGACATCACAGTGATGAAAGGGGTATGAATTGACACAACTATTTGGAGGTGCCTGAGGAATTTGCTATTGATATCAAAATCTTTTTTTTTTTTTTTTGGCTTTTTGCTTTTTCTAGGGCCGCACTCGCGGCATATGGAGGTTCCCAGGCTAGGGATCTAACAGGAGCTGTAGCCACCAGCCTTCGCCACAGCCACAGCAACGCGGGAGCCTTCGCCACAGCTCATGGCAACACTGGATCCTTAACTCACTGAGCAAGGCCAGGGATCAAACCCGCAACCTCATGGTTCCTAGTCACACTCATTAACCACTGAGCCACGATGAGAACTCCTCAAAATCTTTTTTAAATGTTTTAATTTTTATTCAGAAGTTCCAGTTGTAGAAGCAAGATAGCTTAAACAATTAACCATGGATATGCATAAAAATGCATTTAAGTGCTGTTCACTGCAACATGATTTATAATCAAAAAGAACATGTAAACAGCATCAATATTCAGCAATAGAGTAATGGTTTAAATGCTTAAAAGGAAACAACCTTACACTATATCCACAGCATAGAGTATTAAAAACTAAACTTAAAGAAAAGCATTTAATGACATGGTGTTGCTCCCATTATAAATTGCAAATAAAAAAAAATATATATGCATAATATGAGCCCCAGTTCATGTTTAAAAATATTATGTGTATAACTGAAATGATGGGCATCAAAATGTTAACTGAAGTCATCAATAGGTCGCAGAATTATGGGTGATTTCTCTCTTATTCCCTATATGTCTAGGATTTTCCAAATTATATCTAATTTCTTAGTACTTTTAAAATAAAAAAGATACCCTACCCCCAAAATCCCTACAAAATTCTGTAAACCTTTGCAAATGGAGTTTAATGGTAGATTGCTGATAGTGGGGAACATGAGAAGGAACTGAAGTCCGCTCACAGCTACAGATTCATTCTAATCCTACTGATTCTGGTTTGTTTTCTTTCTTCAAAACCTATTGAATGCAAGTCTGAAAGTGTAGCAATACAATGCAGTCTGTGGTCTCCTTCTTTAGGGAGAGAGGGAGATAGGGGAAAGAAAGTAGACAGGAGTTATTAAAAGGAAAATAAAGTAGACAAGTTTTATTAAAAGCAAAATAAAGTAGACAAGGTTTATTAAAAGCAAAATAAAGTAGACAAGAATTATTAAAAGCAAGTTCTCCACCATGCTCACCAGGGCCCTGGTGCAGCAATTTGCCCTCCTTATAATCTCCATTTATCCAAATTAACAAATAAATTAACTGAAGGACTTCAGGCTACCTGAATTTATAAAACATACCCCTTCCATATAGCCTTGTGCAAGACGTACTTCACAGCTACTTCATTCCACTTAGCTTACATTCAGTTTTGAAAGGGTTATAAATACAGTCACTTCAATAATCAAATTTTCAACTTCATTTACATCTTCAGGAAACTTGATTTTTACCTTGATCAATGAAAAGAGAAATTCAAGTTCTACTTATAAAAAGTGAAATGTCAGAGCATAGTCCTTTGTCCAAATCACATGTAACTAAATTTCTTTTCCTTTTTTCTTTCCCCCCCCTTTTTTTTCACCACAAACACTCATGTGGAAGTTCCCAGGCCAGGGACTGAACCCTCGACATAGTTGCAGCCTGTGCCATAGCTGCAGAAATGCCAGATCCTTAAACTGCTGTGCTACATGGGAACTTCCTAAATTTCAATTACAGTGCTTCTACAGTGTCAAGAAAGAAATGGAGACCAGCTCTTTTTCTGCCTTGTTATTTAACCGTAAGTGCCTCTTCCAGCCCAAGAAACAGTCAAAGCTTTTTTCCAACTTACATAACACATTTGAGAATAATAAAACCTACCAAGGTTTAAATGTTGTCTGCATGTTTTTTAAAGAACCTTGAGTTTTTTCAGCTACAGATTATTCTCTAATGATGCTAAATTTACCTGCTTTAAAATCACACAGAAACCCTATCTATAATTATTTGCTCCTCACATAATTACAGAACAGCAAGATTCTGATGAATAGAATGACCCATTTCTTTGCATACGGCTAAGTGAGCAGTAATCGTGCATCTAAGAAACAATTAATTCTGAAGGCTCTGTCCTGATATTTATAGAGAAGTATACAAAGAGCTCAGATACCCTAATCTCCACTTTCAAGTAATATAAGGATGGCCTTAGCTGATTGCAAAATGAGGAATGACACTAGGTACCCGTGGGAAAGCTGCAAAGAAAATGTCTGGTAATCAACTGCACATCTCCTTGGGGTCATTCATTAATGATAATGGTATTGATAAATCATAAACTGCGTGTATCAACTATATGATGAGAAGGATGTTTTGGACTTCAACTTCATGGAAGTGTATGGTGCATTAGTGCAGAAGAAAATGTCCCTCCATGTATGTTTCTTCCTTTTGCCCAAAAAAGAAGCATGATATACAACACTGCTCACCAAAGGAAAATACAACTTGTCTATGCCCTCCTCTACATCCGATAGTGAGAAAAAACAAAAAAAACAAAAAACAAAAAACAAAACCACTGCACTTTTCCTAAGACACCCTTGTCAGTTCTGTTGACACTGAGGTTTCTGGCCTATGGTTTTACACTCAGCAGCATCAAGGCCACACTCAGGGGACTTGAAATTCTTCCCCAACTCACTCTTACAGGTCCCTCTTCACATTTGCACTACGTGATGTTCAATCCCTTGGTGAAAAAGAAGAGTGTGGTCTTCACGCTTTATTTTTAATAGAAACACGATTGCTTCCTGAAGTGCAGTATCATCTGGCTTCCAGTGCAAAGTCAAGTTTGCGTTTGTTGCTGGCCAGATCCACTGAAACTAACATTTGCCTTCTCAAGATGTATATGAGGCTATAGCAAGCATGAAGTCCACCAGGCCTGCATCTGCAGTCCCTTCTGTTTTCAATGTTATCTAAAGCGATAGCTCCAGGTTCAAGACAAGGTCCCCACGCATCCCTCTCCTTTATATAAATTTTGGGACTTTCATTGATAAAAGCCATGGTTTGATGGTAGGATGAGGCAAAGAGAAAGTAGGTTGAGCAACCAGGTAACTCTGAAGTCTCATGTGTGCTGATGACCCTTATCTAAACTTCGTGACACGATTCTACTTGATCGACTAGCCACTTCCCTAGTGCCTGTGGCTCAGCCAACAGATCCAGTCAAACAGATGTGGAGCGCTGAGTGAGTACTCAAGTGGTTTTCAAGGCAGCTTCAGGGTTTGTTTGCAAAGGTTCCATTTACCAGTTCATAATGCGGCACTCCTCACAATAATGGGCAAATACCAAGGCGGGCTCTCAAGCGAAGTGAAGGCAAATCTTTGGCTAAGAGCACCTGAGCTTCACAGTTAATACACTCCCAGGTGAGCTTTTCTGTCATCTAAATGGATGACTTGAAAGGAAAGCTTCCCTGAGCTCTTGATCCCTAGGAAAAAACCTAAAGGCCTCGCCAGGCCACCACAGGACAGCACAACAACCTCGATCCCCACTTTTCTCCTTTGCAAATCCTTTAAGCAAACCCGGTGCACGCTCCCTGGGAGCAGCTGCTCAACTATACATGGGGAAATCTTTTATTAAAGCAACAGAGCCAATCTCAGTGTCCTGAGATTCTTTAATCATTTCGAACAGACTTCTATTTGCCAAGTTCTTGAGATGCTAACCCTCCTGCCTGTTAGGTCTGTGTAGTTTCCCCCACGCTGGGTTATTTCCTTGTATGATCTGCAGTTCCCTGTAAGAATGGATCTTTCAGTGCAAGTTGTTTTCGCCTAGGAATCTTGTGCAGCCTGCATGGCAGTAGTGTCACTACATATGAGCGGTTTCTGTTTGCTTGAGATGAGCCCACCAGGGGGTTCACCTACCTGGAATGGTGCTGTGTGTGCCTTTCTGAGTTGTGGGTTCTGGCACAAGGAAGGCAGGCCTGGGGCTTCCGTGTCTTTTTCTCTCCCACTCGGAACCCCTTATGGTTTCCTTGGCTTGAGACAGGTGTTGACTTAAAAAAGGCACAACATGATAGTTGTGAGTCAAGTTTGATTTGGGACAAAATGAGGACTATAGCCCAGAGGCAGCATTTCAGAAAGCTCTGAAATACCACTCCATAGAGGGGGGGAATGTCAACACATATGTGATTTTTAGTGATTTTGCATGTACTTTTGGGGAGGTACATGCAACCAAACACATTTTGCAGAAGGTTGCTCTTAGTCTTACGAAGGTCACTGCTAGTCAAGATGAACAGATGTCACCATGAAGGATTTTTGTGCTTTTCTACATAAGAGGAGATGAAAGGAATGGGCTCATAAAATCTTCTCCTGAAAATATCTACCTATCTGAAGACTTGTTCTATCAGTTTTCCCAGAGCACACAGCACCCCATTCCTGATCTCCACCCTGAGCTCCTTTCAAGGGGTATTGAAGGCCAGCAGCTGCAGTGGCTCATGGATCCAGTCCTTGCAGAGGCGGATGGCAAGTGCCTGGCTCCAGTTCACATGGACGTTTGTCTAGACCCCCTTTCAGCAAAGAAGCAGCTTCTCCAGAATGTCTCCTTACACAGCAGATTTAATCCCTGCTCTCTGGCCTACCCCAGCCTAAGGTCATGTCTCTTGACCTCAAGTTGATATTGAACTCTACTCCTCATCCCAGCATCTATATGTGGTCCAGCACTCCCCTACGATGCCAGAGCCTCAGCTCAGGAGACCACTGCTCCGGCCTCAAGCTGCCTCCTCTAGCGACAAGAGCTTTCCTTTTAAGCCCAGTTGCGTATTTTACATTTTTGCTTTAATTTATGCAGAGTTCCTTAGTCTGTAACAAGAGGTGGAAATTCACACTCACTAATCTACCATGCTGACAGAACCAGAAATGCAGACTCAACTTCTAACTAGGTGTTTTTGTTTTTTTTTACTATTTTTTGTCTTTTTTCTAGGGCCGCACCCTTGGCATATAGATGTTCCCAGGCTAGGGGTCAAATCTGAGTTGTATCCGCTGGCCTCCGCCACAGCCACAGCAACACAGGATGAGAGCAGCATCTGCGACCTACACCACAGCTCACGGCAGCGCCGAATCCTTGACCCACTGAGCGAGGCCAGGGATCGAACCTACAAACTCATGGTTCCTCGTCAGATTGGTTAACCACTGAGCCACGACAGGAATGCTCTGTTTTTTTGCTTATCGAGGTAAGGTTCACAAAACCACAACTGACCATTTTTAAAGTGCATAATTCAGTGACATTTAGTACATTCACAATGTTTTATAACCATCACTTTATCTCATCCCAAAATGTGTTTTATCAACCCAAAAGGAAACCGCCTCTCTCCGCCCCCATGCCTACTGAACATTCACTGTCCATTCTCCCCTCCCTCTAGCCTCTGCCTACCATTAATCTACTTCTGGTGTTTACGGATTTCCCTATTCTAGACATTTCATATAAATGGGATCATATCGTATGTGACCTTTGTGTCCGGCCTCTTTCCCTTAGCATAATGTTCCTGATGTTCATCCATGTCGTGCCATGTGTACAATGGCCAAGAAGTACATGAAAAGGTGCTGATCGTTAGTCATTAGGGAAATGCAAATCAAAGTCACAGTGAGATACCACTTCGCGCCCACTAGGAAAGCATACTGAAAACAAAACAAAAAAATAAAACAGAGAAAAACCGTGCTGGCAAGATGTGGAGAAACTGAAACTTCACATACTGCTGGTAGAAAGTAAAATACGCAGCCACTGTGGAAAACGATTTGACAGTTCTTTTTAAAAAGTTAAACATAGGAGTTCGCACTGTGGTGCAAGGGGCTCAGTGGCATCTCTGGAGCACTGGGACGCAGGTTCGATTCCCAACCCAGCACATTGTTAAGGATCCGGCATTACCACAGCTGCAGCTTAGGTCAGAACTGCAGCTTGGATCTGATCCCTGGTCTGGGAACCAGGGAACTCCATATGTCATAAGGTGGCCAAAAAAGGAAAAAAAGTTAAAACATAAAATTACCATGTGACTTGGTAGTTCTCCTGAGTCTAAATATATATATTTCTAAAATACTTGAAAATAAGCTCTCAAACAAGTACTTGTCCACCAATGTTCATAACAGCACTATTCACAAGAGCCAAAAGGTGGAAGCAGGAGTTCCCATGGGGGCTCAGCAGTAACAAAACTGACTAGTCTCCATGAGGACATCGGTTGGATCCTTGGCCTTACTCAGTGAGTTAAGGATCTGGCAATGCTGTGAGCTATGCTGTGGGTCGCAGATGTGACTCGTATCCCGCGCTGCTGTGGCTGTTGCTATGCCTGTTGCTGTGGCTGGCAGCTACAGCTCCAATTCGATCCCTAGCCTGGGAACTTCCATATGCCATGGGTGCAGCCCTAAAAAAGACAAAAAAAAAAAAAGACAACAAACAAACAAACAAAAGGTGGAAACAATCCAGATGTCCATCAACTGATGAAAGCATAAACCAAGTGTGGTATATACATGCAATGGAATATTACTCAGCCATAAAAAGAAATGAATGCATGCTACAACACAGATGAACCTTGAAAACATTATGCTAAATGAAAGAAGATGGACCACACTGAGGGAAGATGAGGTCAAGAAGCTATGTGGGTCCTCTAAGAAGCTGGGTAGGTGCCATAGAGAAGCGAAATGGAAGAACTCATGTCCCATCCACCACACTCAACAACTCATTGTGCCTCAGACCCAGCCTGAAACTCACCTGCCACACTCCCTACAAGAGCAAACACCCAAGGTTACATTCAAGCCAGCTCGCCTAAAGGACTAGAAAACAGGAGGCTCCTCTTATTTAAACAATTTTCCACTTAAATTATTTATTTCTCTAGAGTAATCATAAAATGTACCAAGACAAATGCTAGGTAAGAAAAGAGGAATCAGAAGCAAAGTCTTGGGTTCTTTTTTAAAAAAATATGTTCTCATTCAATCAGAAGAAGAAGCCAACATTTACTGAGTATCTAATAGGTACCAGGTACTATGTCAGAAAATATATAAGGCCTTGTATATTTATGAATTAAAGTCTGCAATTATGTTTAAAAGGGAGGAAGAGAGATTGAATTGTATTTGTTCAGCAGACATAATTAAATCCCAAAGCTCTGAGCATCAGTTAGACACTAGAAATAAAATCTGATTATCCCAGAGACTCATTTCCATACACTTTTATGAGTTGCCTAACTACGCATGGCCCTGAATTAGCCATCAACCAAAATGGATTTGTTTTTACCTAGTAACAAACAAACCTGGAACCCATTTATGAGTTTCTTACAAAGAAGCAGCCAGAGACCTTGTTTAATTGGCAATATAACCATCTACATTATTAATGATAAGTTTATTTTCTTCTTAATGTAGAAGTTTAAAGGCCATCAGCACTGCAGCAAGTAACAAATGTGCACTAAGAGAACCTAACCAAACAACATCCACTTTCTCCGTGGCCCAACATTATAGGGAAGTAGTTTCCCAAGATTTGTGTGAGGTTTTACACTCATCCAGAGAATGTTTTTACATTCACACAGAGACATACACAATAGACTTCGGAGAGAACTACAGCCACTGTGAACATCTCAACTCTAAGAAAGATGCTTCCAAAACTGGATTGCAGTTTGTAATAGACTAACAAAGAGAAATTCAAGACCCACTCATTCACACCAAAAAGAAAATCAAACAAGAATAACCTGATCATCTTCTTGATGTTGTTTTCTCCCAGCATGTATTTCCAAGGAGGCTGCCATCTCTTTTCACCTTAGTACCACAGGAGCCTCCCTTGTTTCTTTCCAACCGTATTTTTGAAAGGAAACCTGATCACATCACTCCCTGCTTAAGACCCCTTCAAAGCTTCCTCTTGCCTTTGGGGAAAAGTCTCAGTGTCTTCACAGGGCTTACAAGGTCTGCACGATTTCAGCTCTTCTGAGTTAAGTTTCCCTCACCTTCAAATCTTCACACTTCAACATCCGTCTCCACCTCCTCTTTTCCCAGTTCACTCCTATCATTCTTCAGGCTCAGCATAAAGGATACTTTCAAGCGAGATCTGTTCTGGTCCCTACACAAGTCCCTCTCCTGGGACACCCAGAGCATCTTGCAGTTCCCATATCGTTAACATCATGTGCCACATGGTAATATAACCATAACTGTTCTTCTTTAATGACTGTCTTTCCTGTTAGATGATTAAAGTCTCTGAGGCAGGGAATGTCTGTCCTGCTCACTGCTGCAGCTTTAGCACCACACA
>PVHT021183527.1:4040736-4086979 GCA_004024745.2 Catagonus wagneri | reverse complement strand
GGCCTGGCTCAAGAGGGACACAGCTGAATTAATGAGTTTTCTTCCACAATAACATATTCTCATGAGGACTGAAGATATTGTTCTCAAACATTTGGAGCCAGGTAAAGGATAATTGGGCCAACGCAACTAAAACAATTTTACCACATACTATCTCCAGGAGGGTTTTTTTTTTTTTTTTTTTTTTGCCCTTTTGCCATTTCTAGGGCCGCACCCGCGGCATATGGAGGTTCCCAGGCTAGGGGTCTAACAGGAGCTGTAGCCACCGGCCTTCGCCACAGCCACAGCAACGCAGGATCCGAGCCGCGTCTGCAACCTTCACCACAGCTCACGGCAACGCCGGATCCTTAACCCACTTGGCAATGCCAGGGATTGATCCTGCAATCTCATAAGTTCCTAGTCGGATTCGTTAACCACTGAGCCACGACGGGAACTCCTCCAGGAGGGATTCTTAACCATTTTTGTGCAACTGATCCCTCTGTCAGACTATAGACCCCTTCTTGTAATTACATTTTGTTTCTTCTTTTTGTTTTTGTCTTTTTGCTTTTTAGGGCTACCCTTGTAGCATATGAAATTTCCCAGGCCAGGGATAGAATCAGAGCTGCAGCTGCCAGCCTACACCACAGGCACAACAACTCGGGATCTGAGCCACGTCTGCAACCTACACCACAGCTCATGGCAACGCCGGATCCTTAACTGATTGAGCAAGGCCTGGCATCGAACCTACATCCTCATGAATAATAGTCAGTTTCTAACTGCTGAGCCATAATGGAAAACTCCTGGAATCGTGTTTATAAATGCATAAAATAAAATGTATAAAATGCTAAAGAAACGGTTATATTTAAATCCCATTATCAAATTATATTTTTAAGCTGTTATATAATAGTCAATATCCGTTTTTACTCTCTTGTTAAATAAGATCAAGTGACAGGTCTAATAACTATCATAATTTCAAAATAATAATGAGCATACAGATGGCCAACAGGCACATGAAAAGACGCTCAGCACCACTAATTATCAGAGAAATGCAAATCAAAACTACCTTGAAGTAATACCTCACACCAGTCAGAATGGCCATCATTAATAAGTCCACAAATAACAAATGCTGGAGAGGGTGTGGAGCAAAGGGAACCCTCCTGCACTGTTGGTGAGAATGTAAATTGGTACAACCGCTACGGAAAACAGTATGGAGGTTCCTGAGAAAACTAACCATATGACCCAGCAGTCCCAGTCCTGGGCATATAACTGGACAAAACTTTCATTGAAAAAAATACATGCACCTATGTTCGTCACAGCACCACTCACAAGAGCCAAGACATGGAAGCACCTAAATGCCCATTGACAGATGTATAGATAAAGAAGATGTACATATACACAATGGAGTACTCCTCAGCCATAAAAAATAATAAAATAATGCCATTTGCAGCAACATGGATGGAACTAAAGATTCTCATAGTAAATAAAGTCAGAAAGAGAAGGACAAATACCATATGATAGCACTTATTTGTGGAATCTGAAACATGGCACAGATAATCCTATCTATAAAACAGAAACAGATCACAGCCAAGGAGAGCAGACTGGTGGTTCCCGGGGTGGGGGAGAGAAGAGGGATGGACAGGCAAACTGTTTTTGGATGCAAACTTAATATTTGGAACAGATGGGCAATGGGGTCCTACTGTACAGCACAGGGAACTGTATGTGATTGGGTCACTTTGTTCTACAGCAGGAACTGAAGAAACATTGTAAATCAACTATAATTTTTAAAAAGCAATGATGAGATAAATGACATACTGAGATATTCATGACAACTATAATGTTGATATGAAACTATCTGCAATTATTGGTGAGAAAGACACAGTTATTGCTAATACTCCTATGGCTACTGGCTCCACTCATAATTAAACAAAACACTAAACTTCAGTCAATGAAAACAAGGATGTAATTTTTACCATCCAAGTTCAGGAACCCCTAGGAAAGCCATGGAATTGTCTGCTTAGCTTTCCTGCTGTGGGGAAGTATGGGTCATCCATCCCCACTCCCAGATCTACAGCCGTATTTGTACAGTAGGCAGGTGTCCCCTCAGACACTGGCTGGGCCTGTCGGGGTACCAGTGCAGGCTCATGCCTGTGGGGCTGAGAGGTCCTCTAGTGGGCAACTTTGACTCAAGAACTCACAGTCAGGGGTTCCATCGTGGCTCAGTGGTTAACAAATCCGACTGGGAACCATGAGGCTGCGGGTTCGATGGCCTTGCTCGGTGGGTTAAGGATCCGGCGTTGCTGTGAGCTGTGGTGTAGGCTGCAGACGCGGCTCGGATCCCGCGTTGCTGTGGCTGTGGCAAAGGCCGGCGGCTACAGCTCCTGTTAAACCCCTAGCCTGGGAACCTCCATTATGCCGCGGGTGCAGCCCTAGATAAGGCAAAAAGACAAAAAAAAAAAAAGAACTCACAGTCAGCCTGGCCAAAATATCCTCAGAACTGAGATGTCATCTGGGTCCTTTTCTACCCAGTCCTCCTTCCTTCCTTCTCCTTCTGCAGAAGTCAGACCAGCACCGCAGTTTAAACACCCTCCCAGCTTCCACCTGCTCCCTTCCCTCCATCTCTCCCAGGTGGGCTCCCCAAAATCTCTTGTTCGCATCATCCTATCTTGACTCTGCTTCTCAGAGGACCTGAACTAACACAGTCCCTTTTAATCTAAGAAAAAAGAAGAGCCCATTTAACAGATTTTATTCAGATCTGATTATTCTGAAGATATTTGGGCACGTGGCATTTATAATACTTTACCAATATGTCCTACTTGATTTCAGAAAAGGGCTTGATAGAGAATTTTTTAACTGTTTCCCATTTAACTCTTTGGCATCTAAAGCAAAGGTCATTTAGGGTGAAGGTCAAGGACTAACCTTAGGAGCCTGGAATGGGAAAAAGAGGGCTGAGACCTGCAGTCAGCACAAAGACTTTATTTATTTACTTTATCCACGCCCACGTCATGCATATGTTCCTGGGCCAGGGATCGAACCCATACCACAGCATCAACTCAAGCCACTGCAGTGACAACACTGGATCCTTAACCCACTGCACCACAGGGGAATTCCCAAAGACTTTAAACAATATAGTTTGAAGTAAACACAATGTCAACCATCAGAATATCCTACTTCTCACTTTTAAGAGCTCCTCTGACTCAATATTATGGAGTATGAAGTGAGCACATCAGAACTCAACACGCACAAGGGAGTAGTTAAGATACTGGATGGCTAGGTACCCTTAGAATTGCAGAGGGGATGTTGAGAAAATAGGATTGTGACAAGTAAATTTTAATGCAGAAGTGAGAAAAAGACTGTTTACAGCACAGAGCATTTCCCTTCTCCACGCTCCACTCCTTCCCCCACAGAGGATTTCAGGTATGATAACAACATAAAAGGTAACATTAGAATCAAAATAGAGTCCCTGGCCTTGCTCAGTGGGTTAAGTAGCAAGAGTTGCCCTGAGCTATGGTGTAGGCTGGCAGCTACAGCTCCAATTCAACCCCTAGCCTGGGAACATCCACATGCCAAGGGTGTGGCCCTAAAAAGACAAAAGACAACAACAGCAACAAAAAAAGAACCAAAGTAGAGAAGAACACAGAAAAAAAAAAAAGTAAATATAATTAAGCACAGAAGAATCAAGATGAGAGAAATAAACCCAGGTGTGAGGTTTCTAAGAATTGATGGAGAAGTATATGTTCTTAGCACTCAACAGTGAAACTGGGAACATATTTTCTCACCCAAACCTTTTCTGATGCATCTGTTAGACTCTGATGGACCCTTAGAAGAAATTCTCCTTACAGGACATCATGAGTTAAATCAGTAGTTATGATTGTCCCGGGACCTCATCATGACATGGTTTCCAAGGGACAATGCCCTCTGCATTTCAAATCAATTTGGGGAAGAGAATTCACTTGACTATCTCGCGTTAGCCTATGTAAACAGAAAAATGGTGCTATGGGTTGAATTATGTCTCTCCACCAAAAGATAGGTTGATGTCCTAACCTCGAATATCATCTCAGAATGTGACTTAATTGGAAATAGGATGCTTCCAGGTATAAATTTAAATGAATTCATACTGGAGAGTCCTTTCATGGCTCAGCGGGTTACGGCTCTGGCTTTGTCACTGTGGCTGTGGCACAGGTTCGATCCCTGGCCTGCAAACTTCTGCAAGGAAAAAAAAGAAGAGAGAGAGAGATGAAGTCATACTGGAGCAGGATGGACTCTTAAGCCAATATGACTGGTGTTCTTATAAGAAGAGGGGAAGGGAGTTCCTGCTGTGGTTCAACAGGATCAGCAGCATCTCTGCAGTACCAGGATGCAGGTTCAATCCCTGGCCTGGCACAGTGGGTTAAAGGATCCAGTGTTGCCGCAGCTGCAGCATAGGTTGCAACTGCAGCTCAGATTTGATACCTGGCCCAGGCACTCCATATGCCATGTGGTGGCCAAAAAAGAAAAAAAAAGAAGAAGAGGAGGAGAAAGAGAGTGAGGAGAATGCCATGTGTAAACACAGAGCCCCACAGGGAAAAGACGGACACGTGACAATAAAGACAGAGACTGGCAAGAGCATCTCAAGTCAGAGAACATCGAGATCCGCCCCCACTCCCCCCAGCCCACCACCCGGGGCCCCAGAAGCCAGGAGAGAAGCATGGAACAGGCTCTCCCTTAGAACTTCAAGAAGGAACCAACCCTGCCCACACTGATTTTGACGACTAGTCCCCAGAAGTGTCAGTGTGCCTTTTCTCTTGTTTTAAGGCACGCAGCCTATGGCTCTTTTGTATGGCAGCCCAAGGAGTTAAAGAGGGCGCCTCACCACAGACCTCCCTGTCCAGCCCGCCTGCCTCTGCTTGCACCAAGTTCCTGATCTGTAAATCCCAGGTAACGTACCAAGTTTCCTGAGACTTGATCCCATGCCACCAACACTTTTGGAAACTGAAACCCTGGTAGCAAAACTCAGCCTGCTGCTCTCTACAGACCTGAGTCACCTCTTTGTTCCTACAGAGCAATCTGCATGCTGAGACGATCTAGGTCAATTCTGGCCCCCATGTAAGTACACTTATGTTGTACTTTTCTTTCCAGAATACTTAACGAAAATTGCCTCATTAATTCTCCCCACTCCCTAGTGCAGTAAGAAAGGGACAAGTACCATTATCTCAATTTTGAAGATGAAGACACGAAATCTTGAGATCCTAGGATGATGAAGACCATGGAGAGGTCATGGAGACCCAAACCTGTTGCTTAGCAGAATTACCTGAGCAAGTCAGCAAAAATGCAAGCTCCCAGGCCCAGCTCCAGGACTCAACCCGTGTCTGTATTTTTGACAAGTTCCCCCAAGAAACTTTTTTCATTAAATTGTAGGTGATTTACCATGCCGTGTTAGCTGCTGGTAAACAGCAAAGTGATTCAGTTATACACATTTATTCTTTCTCATATTTTTTCCAGTATGGTTTATTACAGGATATTGAATATCGTTCTCTGTGCTATACAATAGGAACTTGCTGTTTAGGAATTTTTTTTTCATATATATATATATATATATATATATATATATATATATATATATCCCGACTAGCGCAATTCCTGAACTGGCATTCAAGAACCACAAATAGGCCTTGTCTTACTCAAGTTTGAGGAATATATGGCAGATCCCTTTTACAAGATAAGCACTAAGCACTCTTTTTTTTTTTGTCTTTTTGCCTTATCTAAGGCCGCACCCGCGGCATATGGAGGTTCCCAGGCTAGGGGTCTAACAGGAGCTGTAGCCGCAGGCCTTCGCCACAGCCACAGCAATGTGGGATCCGAGCCGCATCTTCAACCTATACCACAGCTCACGGCAACGCCGGATCCTTAACCCACTGAGCAAGGCCAGGGATCGAACCCGCAACCTCATGGTTCCCAGTCGGATTCGTTAACCACTGAGCCACGACGGGAACTCCAAGATAAGCACTCTTATGCTTCTCCAGGCCTATCAAGTTATTTTTATTTTTTATTCTAAACGACAACTCTCTAAGACTAGATATAAACCCCTAATCCTGATAGCTCCGTTATAGGACTATAAAACCAAAACAAATTCAGAAATTAAACAGGATCCCAATAAAATCCAAATCGACAACACCAGTCTCTGTGTAGCCGTGTAGCTGCTGCACGACCGCTGCAGGACGGGTCCCTGACAGCGTGGCCGGCTCAGGCTGCATGTGTTTCAGAAGACTCCACGCCCCTCCCCTCTTGTCTCCAAGAGCCAGGGCCGGGTCTGGCTCCCTGCCACTGGCCTCAATGCCAGGGCCTCCACTGCATGAGAACGTGATCAAAAACACAATGCAGTCATGCGGCACGCTCAGCTCTAAGGAATCAGCCACGCAATCTAAATCTGCTTATCCTGACGGACTCATATTTTCATCCCAATGCCAGCTCAAGATTTAAAATTCCTCATAGGAAACCTGTGGACCTCCCTTTGATAAATATTGATCTAATCTATCTGCCTTCTTTCTGGCAGAGCCATAATTCAGTGCATGTGGGCTTCGGTATCTTAGTCCTAGTTAACACTCTGTTGTGCTTTCTAAACATCAGACACGCTGCTCTAAGCTTTTACATGAACTAACCTGCTTACCTCTCATATCAACCATGTAAGGCAGGTACAGCTATTATGTCCTCTGTGCAGATGAGAGAATCCGGCCAGAGGAAGCCATCTGCCCAAGATCACACGGCTTGGGAGGTGCAGACCTGGTATTTGAACCCAGGAAGTCTGACTCCAGAGCCTGTGCTCTTCAGCACTAACTACATATGCTTTCTTTTCTTTCTTTTCTTTTTTTTTGGGTTTTTTTTTTTTTTTTTTTTTTTTGCCTTTTGTAATTTTAGGGCCGTACCAGCAGCACATGGAGGTTCCCAGGCTAGGGGTCCAATCGGAGCTGTAGCCACCGGCCTATGCCGTAGCCACAGCAACGTAAGATCTGAGGCACATCTGCCACCTACACAACAGCTCATGGCAACGCCGGATCCTTAGTCCACTGAGCAAGGCCAGGGATAGAACCCGCAACCTTATGGTTCCTAGTCGGATTTGTTAACCGCTGCGCCACGACGGGAACTCCTTTTCTTTTTTTTTTAAATGGCCACACCTGCAGCATATGGACGTTCTCAGGCTAGGGGTCAAATCAGAGCTGCAGCGGCTAGCCTACGCCACAGCCACGGCCTCACCAGATCCAAGCTGCATCTGAGACCTATACTGCAACTCATGGCAATGCTGGATCCTTAACCCACTGAGCGAGGCCAGGGTTCAAATCCCCATTCTCACGTAGACTATGTCAGGTTCTTAATCCATTGAGTCACAACAGGAACTCCCTACATATACTTTCAAGTGAGGTATTCACATCCCAATGTTGGTGGTAGGGTTTGCCTTCTCTCTACTCCCAGTAAGTAGGAACCTGAAGCAATGGATCCAGGCTGGCATGAGTTGCACTGATTAGGAGCTTGGGTGAGAGGTGGGAGGTGGAACTGGACAGACAGAAATAAAGGGGCTCGGGGACTCACCGAGTCAAAAAGCCAGGCAAACACCCGAACAGGCATCCAACCAGAAAAGCGAGGTAAAGCAGAAAAATCTGGGGGCTACCAATAGGACAGAAACCAAGGAAACCAGATGAGTGAGCAGGTCTGAAGCAGAGGGACACAGAACTTAGAAATGTTCTCTAGGCAGAAAAGGGAAATGTCTGCAGCCTTGGGGGTGACAGAAAGACGTTGAAGTTGGCAGTTCAGCTGTAGAATCCTGCAAACCCAGTCAGCTGACTATGAACTTATACATGTCGCCTGGGAGGACCCTCACCAGAGAGGTCAAGGTGACACCAGGCTCTCTGGAGAGCTGTCATAAAAGCTCACCACGGGAAAGACCAAGATCTCCTCCTCAAAACAACGGCATCTTTTATCTTGTCATCTCCCAGGGGTTTAAATGTACTTTGCTAACTAATACTTCCTTCTCACTTTCTAAAAATATAAAGACATCAGGGTACATCAAGCTGCTATGGACTTAATCACAGATAAAGCAAGAAAAATTAAATAGCATGTTTTTCAAAAACCTATTTGGACAGAATTCATAGGAGGCTGCCTTAAAGGAAAACTGGGTTGGTGTGGTGATGATAAAAAAAATCCTGGTAACAATGACCAATACAGTTTTTTCCTGCCCTTCAAATTATCTGAATGTTCACCTTGGCAGTCAGCACTTTATGCCTGTTTGCTTCTGGAGAGATCTTGGCACTTTTTCTAACAGAAGAAAAATTTGTCTGAAGGGAACAGCAGCAAAAAAAAAAAAAAAAAAACATAAGGAAAATGTTTGAAATGAGAACTGAAAGAAAATAAAAAGAACATGAAAGCATAATAAGCAAGAGAATAGAAAGAGAGACAGAGAGAGAGATGACACAGGAAAGATAGAGAAGGAGAGCAGAAGAAAACGGTCTTTTTATGTGACTGCTTGACCTTGAGCAAGAAGAGAAAAAGCCATTCAAATGCAACTTGGAAATGCTCTGTGCCCATAATTAAATCTTCTCCTTCATAAGTAAGAAAGTCAACCCATTGGACTTTTGATCAAAATAGCATTAAACTTCACTGATGAGAAAGAAACTTAAGGAAAATCAAAGACAAACTATGCCACAGAGAATAAATGATCTTTCACTGCTGCAAGATATATGTACTTGTTTCCGAACTATAAAAAATGTCATAACCATAGATACTCAGATTTTCCATTTTTTTTCAAAGAGCCTCTCTCCCCATCCGTGTCAGCAGTTAAGTTTATGTGTAATGATTTCGGCACCAAAAGCAGCATTATTTTATGGTAGAAAGTAGAAGCAAAGATGTAGAAGCAAAGACCTAGAAGAACCAAATGTTTTGAATCTAATATGCCTACATAGATTATCTGTGTTGACTCAATTCAACTATTAATTAATTAATTAATTAATTTTTCTTTTTATGGCCACACCTGCTGCATATGGAGGTTCCCAGGCTAGGGACTGAACTGGAGCTGCAGCTGCTTGCCTATGCCACAGCCACAACAATGCGGGGTCCAAGCTGCATCTGCGACCTACACCACAGCTCATGCAACACCGGATCCTCAACCCACTGAGCGAGGCCAGGGACCGAACCTGCATCTTCATGGATACCAGTCGGGCTCGTTTCCACTGAGCCACAACGGGAACTCCAAATTCAGCAACTGATTAAGCCTCTTCTGGGACCAGGCACTTGCTGGAGGATACATTCAGAGATGACCAAGACCCAGTCCCTGCCTGTAGGTTGCTTACATCTCATGGGGAAGACCTCATGAGGACAAACTGCACCATGACAGTGGCGAAGATGGCCGTCACAAGTAATGAATGAAGGCGTTAATTAAGGAGTAATTTTTCCAATTGCAGAAACTCAGGGAAAGAGCTCATTTCCCACAAAGAATTTTCAAGGATAATGACTTAGTAACATGAGGTGCCACAGAGTAAGCTCACCCTTCTGACCACACAAACTCTAAAGCTCTCTATAGCTCTAAAGAAGAAGAGCAGCACTTCTTTGAAGCCTCAGCTCTTGAATCCCGATCCTGAATTTGTTTCCCTAAGGACTGAAAGTGGTCATGGCTTAGAGAGTGAATCATTCTACGCAAAGGTTTTTTGTCTTTTTTTGCTTTTTAGGGCCACACCCACAGCATATGGAGGTTCCCAGGCTAGGGGTCTAAGAGCTATAGCTGCCGGCCTACACCACAGCCACAGCAACGCCAGATTCGAATCACGTCTGCGACCTACACCATAGCTCATGGCAGCACCAGATCATTAACCCACTGAGCGAGGCCAGGGGATCAAACCCACAACCTCATGGTTCCTAGTTGGATTCTGATAAAGGCTTTCCTATCCATCTAGATGCTCACACAGAGCATCCAAACAACTGATCCGAACCTGGATTTTGCAGTAATCTGTCTACATCTCAGGCCCTACAGCATGACAGTCACCTTCTAACCACTGGCTTCAAGTGCAGCACTTTCCAAATGGCTTTCCCCTCTGTGCCTTGATTTTCCAAAAGGCAAGGTAACTGTTGTGAGCACAACGCTGTCTAGCCCTGCAGAGGCAGTACTGTGGGGAGAAGCGAGACAAACAGAGCCTTCTCCAAAGTCTGCAGAGGCTGGAGGAGAGCTCTGTCTGCTTCATTTACATTCACATTCCTCAAAGCCCTACCTTACAGCATTCAGATCCGTGCCTTCCTCTCTCCACTCATTAGACAAATCAACCACTGCTCTCTGATCAGTGAGCAGCCGATTAAGGATAAACATGCAGAGACCACGCACAGACATTAAGACCTGTGTTCACTTCTGGGGAACCAGTCCTGGGGGCGAGGGATGAGCTGTGCAGCTGAGTAACCACAGAAAGCACAGCCCAGCCTTCCTTTGTGTTGAGTTTGCGTCTTTCTTTTGTTTTTGTTTCACTGTTGCGTTTTGAAAATTGAGATTAAACACACACACACACACACACACACACACACACACACACACACACACACACACAGCTGATCATCTTAACCTCTTTTAAATGTACAGTTCAATAGTGTTAGGTATATTCAGATTGCTGGGCAATAGATCTCCAGACCTTTTCTACCTTCCACACCTGCAATCTAACCCATTAAACAACAACTCCCCATATCCCTCTCTCCTCAGGCCCCAGCATCCACCTGTTCTTGTTTTTTAATGATAAAGAGGGTCTACTTAGAAGAAAGGAACAGAGGTGGGTAGAGTATCTGGCATTAAACGCCTCCACTTCATAATAATAACATTATGTGACATCATGTCACCAACAGCAATGAAACAGGAATGAAGGGCATTAACTTAGGATAATTTTACAAATAAATGAAAGACTCCTGATTTGTTGTTCTCTGCACACTTAAAGTCAGGCAGCATCTCTCAGGAATGCAACTGTGGCTGATCAGACACTTATATAGGATCCAAGGTTCTCTTTGGGAGAGGAGGTTATTGAATCTAATAATATTTATTCCTATGCTCCTGCCAGTGATCTTCAGCAAAGCAAAGCTGGTGGCAGCTCAGCAAATAAATAATGCAGTTGGAAGAGCAGCACTAAAAGATGATGGTAAAACTAACCAAATCAATGTCTAAGGCCAATTGATGGCTTCAGGAAACACCAAATTAATCAAACAGTCCTGCCACAGTTAAAAAAAAAAAAAAGTTTCATATATTCTCAGCAGCTTCAGGCTCCCTGAGATGGGTCTGCCCAGGAAACCGACAGATGTCACAGAACTTTGACAGCAAGCCACTCTTACAAGAGGGCTGCACTCAGTCTGCTGCCCACACATCACAGCACATATCACTAGTCCAGGCCAAGACCACTCAGTGTTCGACTGATGCAACGTCAGCTCAGAATATAAACATAATCGTTCTGCCAAAGAAAACAAGTAACTAGACTTGAACAGCCAATATATTCATGTAGATAATATTTCTACAGAATCGAGGAAATTCTTTAGCTTCACCGCTTTTGATAAAACAGGTCATCATTTGTTATAGCACACCATCCATGTCCTGGAGTTCCCTGGTGGCCTGGCGGTTCAGGATCCAACATTGTTACTGCTGCAGTTCAGGTCACTGTTGTGGCATGGGTTCGATCCCTGACCGGGGAACTTTTGCATGCCACAGGCGTGGCATAAATAAATAAATAAATAAATAAATAAATAAATAAAACACTTTTTTTTTTTTCTGGGGCATCACCATTCTGGATTTAAATGCCCTTTCTCTGAATTCAAGAACTCTATAGGAACTTTCTCCTTTGGCCTCTGGAGGTCCCTAAGGGCACTGCCCTTGGTCTCCCGCCTTCACTCCACATCAGGAGACAAGTTGACACTGGCCAATTGATTCCAACCAACCAAGTTCCATAGAGCATTCTATCAAAGAGATCCTAAGCTTGACTGCTTAGTTAACAACTCAAAATTAAACACATGAAAAGACAGAGGGAAGTCTAGCATATTCTAAGCCAGATGTTCAAAACAATGTTCAAGCCTTCTACTTTTTTCCAGGCCACTATCCAACTTCTGATTCATTATCCAGAGGTTCTCGGCTCCCTTAACTGCCCTGACCTTATCCCAGGTAGGTCATCTCCCCACTCAGGCGACTCCCAGCCTCCAAGGCTCTCCTTCATTTGGACTCACCTGAACTTTTCTGCCCTCCCAGACACAAAGCAAATTCCCATCGGACCAGGCCCTGTGTCATCTACACCCGTCCCCAGTTACTCAAACTCCCATTTCCTCTGTAACACTTCTGGTCATTCATACACCAACCAACATTTACTGTAGACTTGTTGGTTGCCAGCTAAATATTTTGCGCACATGCCATGCAGTTCTCAAAACAATCCTCCTGCCATCCCCACTTCACAAAAGAGGAAGCCGAGGAAGTGCTAGTTCCTGAGGCATTCTGCAAATATTTGATGTGAACCGTCTCTTGATTTCAGAGCTCTGCATCCAAGCATTTTCAGACCTACCGCTGTTTGCCTGCCCCCCAGCTGCATTTTCCCGGGCCATCACTCCTCCGACTTGAAAGAGTCCTCTCCTCTGGTCTCCATGACACCATGCGTCCCTTCATCTCTCAGTTGACTCCTCCTCAGCCTCCTGATCTACTCTATCCCACCTCTGAATCACTGAAGTTCTAGATCACAGCCCTTCTTGCTGTAACCTTGCTCCCCAGGCAATGGCGTCTGCTCCACGGCATCACTGACCATCCAAAGCCAAGGACCACAAATTTTACAGCTCCGGTCCAGCTTCTCCTCTAACCTCCAGATACATTTCTTCTTCAAGTGCGTTTCATGTACTCAACATTTAACTCTCCCTCTCCCTCTACAATAAATAAACACATGTTCTTCTCAGTCTGGGGCATCACCATTCTGGTTTTAAATGTCCTTTCTATATGAATGAAGTTCATATAGCCTTTTTTGAATTCAGAAATCTCTCTCTCTCCCCACCCTTACTTTATCCCTAACTCAGGTCTTATCTTGGCCTTCCCCATCTTAGTAACGACACCACTATCCGGTCAACTGCATCAGCCAGAAACCTATGAGTCACCTTCCCATCCCTCCCTCTCAAGGTCCAGTCACCACCAAGACCTGTTGATTCTACCTCTTGAATCTCTCTGAATCCATCTACTTTTCTCCCTGTCCCAGCTAAAGCCCACTTTCCTCCCACCCAGTCAATTGTCACAAGCTCCTCACCAGCTCCCCTATGTCTGCTCCTGCTCCCCCTCTCCACGTCCACTCTTTTTTTTATTTATTTATTTTTGTCTTTTGTCTTTTTAGGGCCACACCCACGGCATATGGAGGTTCCCAGGCTAGGGGTCTAATCGGAGCTGTAGCTGCCGGCCTTCGCCACAGCCACAGCAACACCAGATCTGAGCCGCACCTGCGACTTTCACCACAGCTCATGGCAATGCCGGATCCTCAACCCATTGAGCGAGTCCAGGGATCGAACCCTCAACCTCATGGTTCCTAGTCGGATTCATTTCCGATGCGCCAAGATGGGAACTCCCACTCTTTTAATATTCCAGCCTAATGGTTTTTTTGTTGTATTTTTATTTTTTTTATTTTTTACTTAAGTACAGTTGATTTACAATGTTGTGCCAATTTCTGCTGTACAGTAGAGTGATTCAGCCATATATATATATACATTCTTTTTTAATATTATCTTCCATCATGGTCTATCCCATGTGCTAAACAGTAGGACCTCATTGCTTATTCATTCTAAATGTAATAGTTTGCATCTGCTAACCCCAAACTCCCAGTCTATCCCACTCCTTCCTCATCCCCGCTGGCAACCACAAGTCTGTTCTCTATGTCTCTGTTTTGTAGATAGGTTCATTTGTGCCACATTTTAGATTCCACATACAAGTGACATCACATGGTATTTGTCTTCCTCTTTCTGACTTACTTCACTTAGTTTGAGACTCTCTAGTTGCTTTGATGTTGCTGCAAATAGCATTATTTAGTTCTTTTTTATGGCTGAGTAGTATTCCATTGTGTATATATACCACATCTCAATCCATTCATCTGTCGATGGACATTTAGGTTGTTTTCATTTCTTGGCTATTGTGAATAGTGCTGCTATGAACACTGGGGTGCATGCATCTTTTTGAATTAAAGTTTGGTCTGCATATATGCCCAGGAGTGGGATTGCTGGATCATCATATGCCCATTCTTTTTATAGCATCCATTACAAGACCTCCTGCAGCCAGAGTGATGCCTTTAGAATTCAAACAGCACATTAGAACTCCTCAGTGGCATCCCAGTGCTCACAGGATAAAATCCCAAATCCTTAGCCTAGGCAGCAAGGCCTTCCAGAGTTTGTTCCCCGTCCAGTTCACTAGCCTCCCTCCACTTCCTTTTCACTCCATGTGCGCCTGCCTACATTTGGGTCCTCCAGTTCTTCTTCCTGCCTTCCAGCATTCACAATTCTATTCCCTTTGCATGAAATGCTCCTTTCTCAGGCCCTACTGCCACTTTCCTACATACCTGAATTCACAACACATTGCCCCCAAAAGCCATCTCTGATCCCCCTCAGGTCAGGACCCCTGCTCTAAGATCTCTGGCCAACTTGTACACCTATAAATGTAATAAAAATTCATTAAGTAATAAAAAAATAAGATCTCTGGCCACCTAATCTCCTTTATGGCACTAATCATAATTGTAATTGAAAGACTGGTAATTTCTGAATTAATGTCTGTTCCCTTCCCCTCACTAAAATGTAGGTGTCTCGAGGGCAGTCACTGTGTCTAGAAGCATGCTGTTTTGTCTCTAGCACTGAAGGATTCTCACTTAAGTTTCCATAACTTGGGTAGTTAAGAATGTTGACATGTGCTCCAGGTCACATTAGTCACCACCCTGATGTGACAACCATACATGTGTCTTCGTGTCATGCTTTTCATTTTTCTATGGCATACATTGTTTGTAAATATGTAGACAGTCAAAAAGATTTAGTCTCTTAGAGTTGGGATGCTGAGAAATTAACACTGAGCCTTAATTCCCTTAGTTCCTCTCAAAGAGCGCTGATGCTACTATCTCCACATGACAGGTAAGGAAACCAAGACACAGAAAAGCAAAATACCTTGGACAAGGACACTCAGTAAGTTGTGGAGCCAGGAATCAAACCCTGATCTGTCAGCCCAGAGCTCACAGTCTGGCAGAGGACATGAGTGATGGCCAAGCCAGGCTGGGAATCTACCTGTAAACTGGAGGATGGAGCCAAGCAGGTTTGATGTGCATGAGCACATAACCATTTCACTCTCCATGTGGACAGTGGCAGCACATAGATTCCACAGCATTATCAAGGCCAGTTTCCACCCCCCCTCAGTGTCCATGTTGCTCAACTCATTGACGAAAAAGGCTTTGAAACCATACTGAAATGTGCAAAAAGAGTCAGCTACCTACCAGGTTAATACCTATATGGCTTCCTGACAGCATAACATCTAAGGACATCCTTTTTTCCCTAAACCAGTTATGTGGAATGTTATTTTCCAATAAAGCTACCTAGGCTTATACTATTGTATACAGTGTTTTTGTGATGGTTGGAACACAAAAGTACCAAACTTAAAATGTAGATAAAATATAAATTTTCATGCTTCACTATTTTAAGTCTTTTGATTTCATCTGGGCTTAGTCCAGGACAACCAAACACACTTACTATTTCCCATCTGTCCAGGGTCAGGTCTCCCTTGGACCTGATTTCAAGAAAGGCATAGACCACGTTGGAATGGAAACAGCAACAGAAACAGTAACGGAAGTCAGTGTGACTTCAATCAAAATGGTAGCCATGGCTTCTCAAAGTCCTGAGGATGCTTAGGCCATGTGCTGATGCATACATCAATGGAGAGGAAAATAAAGGACAAAGAAAAAACAGTATTTCTAATGTGATCCACATTTCCTCCTATATATTAATTCTGATAGAGAAAGCAACAAAATCTATCCCAGGCCAAACAGATATACTTACTACTTGGAACAAAACAAGCATTCAGTTAAATCTATCCATCATCCATTTAAAAAAAATAGTTTTAAGGGCTTATGAAATACATGCAAGTGTATTAAATTCAAAGGAGAAAAAATGAAGGGAAATGAACAAGGCTCTTCCATGGTTTTCATGATCTTATTGTCTTAAAGGGATCGTATACAAAAATAAATTTACTATGAGGCAATATAATTACCTCATATTTAATTAGCAGCAGAGTGCCATGTTAGCAGGAAATACTCCTTAGATCTTTGCTCAAATTTGAGTCAAGGATCAGCATCACAGCATTACGTGGGAGTGTGTCAGAAACGCAAAAGCTCAGGGGCCACCGCATACCTACTACATCAGAATTTGCAGTTTAATCAGATCCCCGATGATTCAAATGCTCAATAAAGTTTGGAGAAGCATTGCTTTGCACTATGTGGCACTCAGTCACTGCCCACCAGTAGCAACTGTATGAAAGCTGACTTCAAAACAGAGACTTGGATTTTTAGAGAATAAATGCTTAACACACCGCTTTTAAAGTGAATCTCCAAGGGATTTGTTTTAGCATTTAAACGTACAAAATGTGATTCAAGAGCTCAGCACTCCGTATGGCCCTGCATTTTAATATCCTGTGAGTACTCAGGAGCTTGCCTGAATCACTAAAGGGTTTAAAAATACAGCTCTATTCATAGAGGTGAGAATATTTTCTTTTAAAGTGTCATATGTATTCGATTGACCTTGCAGAAGCCACTGGAGGAGATGGAAACTTTTATCCAGAAGTTCAACCTGATGATTAAAAAAAAAAAAAAAACTTTTAGAGGCAACGTCCCTGGAGGGAGCTGAGTTGGGAAGAATCCCAACTTCAGAGCTGCTGAATCACAGAATCAACTGCAAGCCTAGAAGAAACCTTAGAGGTTATTCTCTCAGCTCTGCTTCATTCCCAAGGAAAAGCAGTCTGCAGTATTTCAGAGCTCCAGTTTCTTTTCCCAACGAGCTTCCAGTGACTCATATTTATCAACCAACCAATCAGCCAAGCCATCAATATTTTTTTAATTGGAGTTGCTCTACAACATTGTGTTAGTTTCAGGTGTACAGCAAAGTGATTCAGTTATACATATATATACATCTATTTTTTTCAGATTCTTTTTCCTTATAGGTTGTTACAGAATATTGAGTTCTCTGTGCTATGCAGTAGGTCCTTGTCATCTATCTGTTTTTATATATAGTAGTGTGTATCTCTTAATCCCAACCACCTAATACACCACTTCTCCCTTTCCCTTTTAGTAACATAAGTTTGTTTTCTATGTCTGTGGGTCTATTTAAGTTTTGTATATAAGTTCATTCACATCATCTTTTTATATTCCAATATAAGCCATATCATAATTGGTCCTCCTCTGTCTTGCTTACTTCACTCCATAAATATATTTTGATCTTCTGATACCTGCAATGCGCAATAGGGACAGAAAGATACTTACTCCAGGAGTTCCCGTCGTGGGTTAAGAACCTGACATAGTGTCTGTGAGGATGCAGGTTCAATCCCTGGCCTTGCTCAGTGTGTTAAGGACCCAGCCTTGCGGTAAGCTACAGTGTAGGTCGCAAATGCGGCTCGGATGTGGTGTTGCTGTGACTGTGGTGCAGCTCTGATTCGACCTCTAGTCTAGTTCTAGTCTGGGAACTTCCATAGGACTCAGGCATGGCCATTTAAAAAGAAAAAAAAATAGAAAGAAAAAAAGATACACTTGTTCCTTTTGCAGTTTCATGAGATGGAATGAAAGCGCCTAACAACTAAAGTTGCATGAGTTGTGAGCCTTGAGATGCACAGTGAGGAGATGCTTCGAGGATAAAGACAGCCCTTGAGACATGGGGTCAAGGAGGGCTGGAAGGAATCTTAGAGCTCCTCAACCCCAGGTCTCCCTTCCTCCTAGACAAGGCGCGTTAGCCAAAGGCACCAACAGCGCCCCTAGTGGATGTCAGAGCAGTCGCCTAGAGAGGAACCTGCATCCCTGACCATCCATGGAGCAGAACCACACAGAAACCAGGAATGCTTGCTTTGGACTTCCATGCGGGAAAGAATCACCACGCGGTGCCGTTGGAAAATCTGACAGAAATCTGTAAACCAGCTATAATGCAAAAAAAATAAAAAAGAAATTATAAAAAAAAAAAGAAAGAAATGCACTTCTCTCTTTTTTAAGCCACTGAATTATTTGGGGGTATTTCTGCTATAACAGTTCATCCTTACCCTAAGCAATATCATCTATAACCACTATAATATAACCAAAATGAGGTTCAATGAAATGATATAAAACCTGTAATAAGAAGGCTGATAATTTCCTACTTTAATAAAAGTATCTCATGGTTACCGAAGGGGAAAGGGGATGGGGGAGGGACAAACTAGGAGTTTGGGATTAGCAGACACAAACTACTGTATATAAAATAAACCACAAGGTCCTACTGTATAGCACAGGGAACCATATCCAATATCCTATAATAAACCATAATGGAAAAGAATATACATATGTATATATAATATATACATATATTATACATATACGTATAAGCACATAATCTGAATCACACTGTTGTACATCAGAAACTAACACAAGATTGTAAATCAACTATACTTCAATTTTAAAATTTTCTTTAATGTTTTTGGCCACGCCCATGGCACATGGAAATTCCTGGGCCAGGGATCAAATCCAAGTCACAGAAGTAGCAATGCCACTAAGCCATCAGGGAACTCCTAAAACTTTAAAAAAATTTTAAAACCTAAAAAAAATTAAAATTAAAAAGAAGTGTCACTTTGAATTAGCTCAGTTCCTGGTATACATGGATGGAGATATTGAAAGAGATTTTATTGGGCAAACAGACAGACATGTTATTGGGCACTTAGCAGGTATCAATTTGTTAAATAACTTACATGCACATTAGATTAATTAATCCTCACTACAACCCTCTGAGCTTTGTGCACTTATTATCTTCAATTTACACATGGGAAAAAAATGCAGCTTAGAGGGATGAATTAATTACGTCTATAACTAGTTCGTGCTGAGTAGAATTCAGACCTAAGTAAGAATGACTCTAAAGCTAATGTTCTTTTCTAAAATGCTATATTTCCTATGAGTGCATGCATGCGTACGTGTGTGTGTGTGTGTGTGTGTGTGTGTGTGTGTTGATAAACAGATATCGGTTAATAAGTGTAACATCTAGATATGGTGACTGTAAACACTGGACCAAGAGGCAACAAACCAGGGATTTTGACAAGTTACAGCTCTGGCCAAGCTATTTAGCTTCTCAGGACCTAAGTGTCCTCTACAGTAAAACGTATTAGTTGAACCAGATGATCTTCAAAGAAACATCTTTAACAGTCTGCAGTAGACGCACAAGGACCCAGCTGTCACTCACACACTACCACCAATACAAATGCTGTTCCACTCTCACATCTGAACCAAGCAGAAGACCTTGCTGGAGAAATAAGGGTTAAGCAGGCCTGAAGGAACAGTATAGGACAAAAGCTTAAGCAAGAACTGTAAAAACAACACAGTCATAAATTCAACTGCGTGGAGTTTCGGAGTGTCATAGGTCATTATTCTAGCTCCTGTTCAAATCTGGTTCTTTTCTTTTTTTTTTTCAGCAAAGGAAGACAGTACTAATAACTGTCCCAGAAAGGGAAAGCAGGAAAGTCAGCTCTTTTCTATGGCTGTTTTTCACTGCAGCCTTGCTCAAAAAGCAGTAAATTGAGTCACTTTGCTGTACACTTGAAACTAACACATTATAAACTAACTAGACTTCAATTTTTAAAAAGCAGTAGAAGAGTAAGCACAGGAATACGCTATCATAGGCCACAGTATTTAAAAAGAAGAAGTGGGAAGAGTCTGAGGGATAAGCCCTAAGGACCTACGAAAGAGGTGACTGATTCCTAGAGTAGGAATCTTCAAATGCTGATTAATGTGGTGAACGGAGGCAGAAAGAGCAGAGTTTAAAGTGGAGTACAGAACCCACCCTAGAGGTGCAAAGAGATGGGTTTGTGGGATATAAACGATCAACAGAAAACAGCTGCATTAGCACCAGTTAAGGCTGGGAGTCTTCAGGAGCAGAAGACTGCATAAAATATTTAAATGGTTTTTCTGGTGTTTCATGTTACCCAGGATACATATAAATCTGGGAGGTCACTCCCTTAGTGGACTTGCTGAATGACCCTAGGTCACTTTGCCAAACACTTTGTCCAACCCCAGACAGCAAGATCACTGCAGAAAGGGAGTCAGATTTCAGAGGCGGCCTGGCAAGGATGCTAAGTCTCATCACAGAATGAGTTCTGATTTTAAAGTTAACCTTTAGGAGTTCCCATCGTGGCTCAGCAGAAAGGAATCTGACTCATATCCATGAGGATGCAGGTTTGATCCCTGGCCTCGCTCAGTGGGTTAAGGGTCTGGCGTTGCTGTGAGCTGTGGTGTAGGTCATGGATGAGGCTGCGATCCAGCGTTGCTGTGGCTGTGACTAGGCTGGCGGGTGCAGCTCTGATTCGACCCCTAGCCTGGGAACCTCCATATGCCGTGGGTGTGGCCCTAAAAATAAATAAATTAATTAATTAATTAATAAACATATACATAAATAAATAAAGGCAACCTTTACGGACAGCCTTTTACATTAAGTATGCCTTCCCAGGGTCTAGGGGATGGAGATTCGAAATGTCTCTTCAGCTGCTCCCTGCTGAGAGGGTTCCAAACAGTCTGTTAGAAATGGCTGAACTAATGTTTAGAACACCAATCATCTCAATAGGAAACTGTAAATACCAATTCACACCACATCACTCACCAAAAATATGCCACTGAAAACGCTCGGAAGCAATAACTCTCTCTGCATATAGTGTTTAGGGGGAATTAATGACCACCTGGAGTCTATGGACTTTGACTAGAACCAGCAGTTATTAATGCACCGGAAAAATTTTATACTCTCTTCATTTTTTCCAAAGGTAGCATCCTGCGATGCGTGCAGAATATAAAACCCTGGATGCTGCCTTATGTGTGAGCTCTTTGGTATTTATGAACACACTGGTGCACTCCCTTGTGACCACGGCTCCAGATTTCAAGCAATTGAAAAGCTAAGTAACAGGATCTGTCAGGAGGATATTTACAGTTTAAGCCATGTTGTCAACGCACAGAAAACAAAGTGTAATTCAGACCAATCAAACATAAAAACTGTCCTAGAGTCGGCAAAGAGGAAAAAAATGCCCTTCAACGTCTTCATATTACGTCTATTGGATTCTGGTCCATTTTAATCAATACTGAATTCGTTTTTGAACCTTATTTAACAAGATCGCAATTTCATCTTTACTTCAACTCTTCCTGAGCTATCGCGTATTCAACTCTTTCACTTGTCTGCCTGCACTGAAAAGACTGAGTAATTCATCTCTAGAGTCTCCTAAACAAGGTAGTAAAAGCAGCATTAATGAGTCAGCTTTGCAGTTATTTCCCCATAACTCTTTGTCACTAATAGGTAATAGCTTGTTCTTGGCTTTGTACCCCCACTGCACAAATTTGCTTCTTGATTCCAACTCGTGGAAGTCAATTTGGTCCTAAATCTAACAGAAAAAAAAAAAATGACTGCCATCAGCAAAGACTGGTGAAGGTCTACTTGAGATAGAAAGCTTTTGCAAGTATCTTTTCCCCTTAATAACTGATAGTCCTCCAAAACTGTGGTCTGATCACTAGAAACTGCAGCCTCTGTGAATCTTAGATCCAGACATTGCTAACAATGAATAACTGGACAACTAGGATACTGATCTTGTGGATTTATCCCTAGAGTACTGCATCCAATGGATGTGTATTAGGAGATGTGAAAATAAAGCAACCTATAAGGGGTATTTCTGAATCACAATGTCACCTCCAAAATACTTTTCTGGTGAAAAAAAAAAAAAGGTGATTATTCTTTAGAGCAATAAAGACCACGGAGAAAGATAACTCTAGGGGGTTTGGGCTGGCAAGGGGCTTTTCACGGAGCATGAACAGCAAATGTACAAAGGGAAAATGTTTTCACAGTTTCCAGATGCCCAACCTTCCTCTGTGTGTTTTTCCAGTGGTCACAGGCAATAACGGGCATGTATCTGTTAGCTTTATTTCTGTTCTCCCTCCCCAGGTCTTCCCAGCTGGGACCACAGCTGCAGCCTTGGCTGGCCTAACTCGGTTCCCAAGGTAACAGTGGCAGACACAGCCTGCACCAACAGTGCCTGCTTGAGCCCCTCAACCCTGTTTGTGAGGCTTAGAATTAATTCACATTCCAGATTCCATGTTATATGCCCCCCCGTGAGGTTCCACCATGACCAGCCTGGCCCAGTGCAGTCTTAGAGAAGACTCTAGCTCACCCCTTGCAGCACTTCCTAGCCCTGTGCTGGCTCAGTCTAATGGGATCGGATTCTCAACTCAGACTGACTGTCCAGTCTCTAAGCCAAGACCTTCCCCCAGCCCCAGCTCACTGGCCAGGCCCTGAGGTCCTGCCTGGTTTGTGCCAGTTCCTCCTCCAGGGCTTGATCCTAGCATCCTACCTCCCAGAATCCAGTTCTCATATGTGTACCCACTTCCTTGGGTAACACCACGCAGGGACCACTTCTGGTCTCCCCATTGTCTGGTTCAGCCCAGGCTGCCTTAGAATCAATCATTTCTGAAATCAGGGCTGAATTTCATAAGACATCACATCTGGTTCCCTGCTCTCCCTACAGAGCCACAGTCTGATTTCTTTAAAAAAAAAAAAAAAAAAGGATTGCTTTTGCAGTTCCCATTGTGGCTCAGCAGATTAAGACCCTGACTAGTACCCATGAGGATGCAAGTTCGAACCCTGGCCTCACTCAGAGGGTTAAGGAGCCCGTGTTGCTGTGGCTGTGGCTGTGGCTGTGGCTGTGGCATAGGCCGGCAACTGCGGCTCTGATTTGACCCCTAGCCTGGGAACTTCCACATGATGTGGGTGTAGCTCTAAAAAGAAAAAAAAATAATACTGCTTCTGGAGTTCCCTGGTGGCCTAGCGGTTAAGAATTTGGCATTGTCACTGCTGTGGCTCGAGTTCCATCCCTGGCCTAACAACTTCCGCATGCCAAGGGCACAGCTCCCCCCAAAAAGAGAGAGACAGAGAGAGAGAGAGAAAATGCTTCTAAGAGACATAGAAGAAATCAAAGCCATGGGACCTGGTAACCACTGAATGTAGAGGCTTGGGAGATTAAAACATCAAATAGGACAAGTTTCAATCTGGTAGGACTCTTCCCAGCTCCTTAAGATCCTCTCAACACCCAAGGTCAGAGCGCGGTGTGGGGCAGGGGAGCTGCATTCCATCTTACTTCACGTATGTGCTCCCACCCCGAGCTGCGCGGGGTCCCGACTACAGGGCCTCACATGGCAGTTTTCACCTGGGGTCAGAGGTGGAGGAAGAAGTCAGAAGAATCCAGCTTACACTGGGCCCTCTGCTTATATTACCTCATTTCCTCCTCACAGAAGCCCAGTGAGGTCAGACTGTCCCCACTTTATTTAAAAATAACACCAAAAGGTTAACTTGTCCAAAGTCGCTCACTTTAATAAATACAATGCTGAGCACTGGGCCCAGATCTCTTAGAGTCCAACCCTTGCGCTCTATCCGCCAGCTACAGTGCCTTCCTGGGAGAGCCTCAGCCAGAGGCAGGGAGGGTGACCAGAAGGCCGTGGAATGCCAAGTCGTGGAGGAATAAGAGGCCAGTAGAGCCCAATGTTGCGGAAAAGGCAACATAAGATCTGAAAAGGAAAGACGTAAGTGGCAAATGCTATTCATGGAAATAAATGCACATAGCTACATGCTAGGAATTATGCTAAGTGCTTTGGCTGTACTAATTCTTTGCAGCCTTGCCAAAGCCCCCAGGATAGGCTCACCTTATTGAAAAATACCAGCTAAGACACAGAAAGCTTAAATAATGTTCCTGAGTTCATACAGCTAGAAGGGAGTGGAGAAGGGACTTGAACCCAGGCAAGTGGGCTCCAGGGTCTGCAGGCTTAGTCCCTGCCAGGTGGCCCCTGAAGACCTCAGCAAGAAGAGTTTAGGTGGGGTGGTGCCATCTAGTGGCTGGGCTACAATGGGCAGGAGAAAAAGAAAGGAGCTGGGGAGGCTGGGGGGTTGGGGGGGGGCAGTTATTCCCTGAAAGCCTCCACAACAAAGTACCACAAAGCAAGTGCCTTCAAACAACAGACAGGTATTCTCTCAGGTCTGGGGCTACAAATCCAAAATCAAGGTGTTGTCAAGACCACACTCCCTCCCTCCAGAGCCCCTCAGGGAAGATCTTTCCTGGCCTCCCCCCAGTTCCAGCAGCCTCAGGTGGTCCTCGGTTTGCAGCAGCATCACTCCCGTCTCTGCCTCCATCTTCGTGTGGCCCCCTCCCTCTGCGTGTCTGTGTCTCCGTGTCTCCTGACCACATTCTCCTCGTGTGTCTGTGCCCAAACTTCCCTCCAATTTTAGGGACATCAGTCACATTGGATTAAGGTCCATCCTGATAACCTCCTCTTAACTTGTCATCTGCAAAGACCCTATTTCCAAATAAGGTCACATGCACAGGTGTCTGGGGGTTACTAGACTTCAACACATTTTTTTTTTCCCTG
This sequence comes from Catagonus wagneri, assembly GCA_004024745.2. Lineage (NCBI taxonomy): Eukaryota > Metazoa > Chordata > Mammalia > Artiodactyla > Tayassuidae > Catagonus > Catagonus wagneri. Next base: position 4,062,383 of record PVHT021183527.1, on the reverse strand, counting down.
GCAGAGAGGGGAGGAGAGGGATGCAATTCAACCACAACAAGAGCCATGGGTTCAAAGCGAGGATTTTTCAAGAGAAAGATGAGAAAGATGATCTATGTGCTCTTTTAAAATAACATTTTATGAAACATCAGTAGGTAGGTCATGGTTCTTTCCAAATGAGCAGAAAATCTAATTACCTGCATCCCAAAAAGGCTGGCCATGCCTGGCATATCATTTTTAGCATTCTGCTTTGATTTAATGAGTTGGAGAAGGACATAGCCTTACAGCTTTTGCCAGGAACGTTCTGGTACAATCCATCTATCACAACCTCCCCAGCTCATGTCTCCCCTGATCAATAAGAAAGCAAAATCAATGCCCAAGTCAAGCTGCACAGTTAACTTTCAATCACACAGACTGACAGAGGCAAGCAGTTGTATAAACACCAAAACTAACAAACAGAAACCTTCCACCTGGCTGGAATATGGCGGGTTTTTAAACTGACATTTTTCCTTTTTTTTTCTTCTTTATTTTTTTCATATGGAGGTTCCCAGGCTAGGGGCCTAATCAGATCTGTAGCCGCCAGCCTTCGCCACAGCCACAGCAACGCGGGAGCTGCGAATGCAACCTACACCACAGCTCACGGCAACGGCGGATCCTTAACCCACTGAGCAAGGCCAGGGATCAAACCCGCAACCTCATGCTTCCTAGTCAGACTCATTAACCACTGAGCCACGATGGGAATTCCAACATTTTTCTTAGGCAACTAAAGCAAGAGTTCATAATCCCTCAGTTTATATCAAATGAAACTATTAGTCCCAGGAAGGCGCCTGGAAATAGCTTAATAGCAAAAGGAAGCCAATCTGAAAACTGATGATCAGTGTGGATAATCCATATACTTTTAACCAAGGATTAGCTAGCCTGAGAATATCAATATCAGGTTTATCCAACACTCAAAATAGTGGCATTAAAATTTTGCCTTAAAAATTCCAGAACAGGATTAATTATCCCACAAAGAAATTGCCACTCATAATACTTATGCATTCATTAACTTTTCCCAAAACGTTTAAGTATTACTCACTCCTTGCTGATTAGTTTAGCATAACATCCTAAGCACGGACATTTAGTACAACTCTGATTAAAAACACCTACAAAGAATGAGCAGGTAGTATCTGTCAAAGGGTTTTAAATCCGTGAGACACCTCTGATTCTCACTGTCTTTGCTCTTTAAATCCACAACCACTGTATCCACTACAGTATCAGAAGCAAAGAATGACAACCCCCAGCTGAGGCCAGGAGCATCGATATGAGCAAGAGGCAAGAGTGCTCTTAAAACAGACACATGACTGGTCATACAAATGGATGGTGTTCTATTCAAGTAAGCAACTCAAAAGCTACCATTTATTCCAATAATATCAATTATTACTCAGAATGTTTTGAGACTCCTTGCCTATGACTACCACCAGAGTCTGTAAAACACTCTTTTGAACTCATTGATTAATTTAGAAAATTCTTATATAGTCCCTCCCACGTATGTGACACTGTGCTAGGTGTCACTGATTTCAAAAGAGTCAAGAGGAATTCAGAGAAAAATCAGACAACAATGAAATTGTTGATCAAGCCGGGTAATGTCATTTGGGATAAAAAAAATGTTTCACAAAAAGTGTGTTGCTAGCCAAAGAAGAGTTCACCTCTTTATGCATCCAAGAAAACCCCTCAGTGGTTTCAGAATTTCTTCAGACTAAGTCTAGCTGACACTGAACCTTGGAAGATGAATTCTTAACAAACAATGCCATTGATTTAAGAGAAGCGATCTGCATTGCCTTATTGTGTGATTGCACCCATTCTGTCCCCTCAAGCCGCAAGGCTCCAGGAGACACCTCCAATCAGACACTTAGGCTGAACCCATCAGGCATCATCACCCTTCATTATCTTCCTCAGAGACTGTCATTTTCTGCCACTTTCCCTTGAGAGATCAAAACAAAGGGTGAGTCGCTGTGGTTTCTAGGCAGCACTGCAAGTAGTCAGCATACTCTCCACAGAAGTTCTCCTCTTGCCCACACGGTCCTTTAGAATGAACCTGTTTCCTTATGTAATTGACTCTCCAATGCAGGATAGAAATGAGCCAGCTCTGCAGACAGATCTGAGTGACTAGATGACCCATTTACCCAGCAACATGGCTCCCTATCACCCCCATCTCCTAACACAAGTGTCCTTGAGTGTCCTAATACCACACTTTTTGCGGGGAGGGGGCTGCACCTGCAGCATGTGGAAGTTCCCAGGCCAGGGGTCGAACTCTCACCACAGTTGCAACCTGCGCCATAGTTGCGGCACTGCCAGATCCTTAACCCACTATGCCAAATGGGAACTTCCTCCTGATACTCCTCTTGAGTGTGGGCAGAATCTGTGGTTTGCTTGTAGCCAACAAGAATATGGTGACACTGATAGGATGCCACTCCTGTGACTATGTTACATAAAACTATAATGTATGTTTTGACCACAGACCTTCCTTCTCGTTGGCCTCCATGAAGCCAGCTGCTAGGCTGTGAGCTATGGTGAGGCCCAGGCAGCAAGGAACTGAGGGCATCTTCAAGCTAAAAGCCAAAAACCTAAAGCCCTCGGTCCCACTACTTACAGGAAATTGAATTCTGCCAACAACCATGTGACTTTGGAGACAGACCTCCAGTTGAGCCTTGAGATGAGACCACAGCCTCAGCTGATACCTTAAAGCTAAAATCCTGAAGCAGAAGATCTAAGCTGTGCCCTGGTCTTATTTTATTTTATCTTCACACACTCTCTCACCACGTTAGCGGTCTTGCTTGTTCATTTCCTTCATATAAAATGACCACTAATTTTTAAAAACTCCCAGGAGGAAGTTCCTTTGTGATGCAGGTTCTCCCTTGTGATGCAGGTTAAAGATCCAGCAGGTTAAGGATTAAGCAGGTTAAAGATGAGCACTGAAACAGCTGTGGTGCGGGTCACAACAGTGGTACGGGTTCAATCCCTGGCCCAGGAGTTTCCTCACATCACAGGTGCAGCCAATAAATAACTTAAATATAAGACCAGATACTATAAAACTCTTAGATGAAAACATAAGCCAAACACTCTGACATAAACTGCAGCAGTATCTCCTCACCTCCTAGAGTAATGAAAATAAAAACAAAAATAAACAAATGGGATCTAATTAAACCTGAAGTTTTTTGCACAGCAAAGGAAACTCTAAACAAAACAAAAAGACAACCTACAGAATGGGAGAAAATACTGGCAAAAGAAGCAAATGACAAGGGATTAATCTCTAAAATATACAAATACTACCTGTGGCTCAATATCAAGAAAACGAACAACCCCATCAAAAAAATGGGCAGAAGATCTAAACAGACATCTCTCCAAAGAGGATAAACAGATGGCAAAAAAAACACATGAAAAGATGATCAAGATCACTAATTATTAGAGAAATGTAAATCAAAACTACTATGAGGTACCACACTTACGACAGCCAGAATGTCCATCATCAAAAAGTCTACAAATAACAAATGCTAGAGAGGGTGTGGAGAAAAGGGAACCCTCTTACACTGTTGGTGGGAATGTAAATTGGTACAACCACTATGGAAAACAGTATGGTGTTTCCTCAAAAAATTAAAAATAGAACTACCATATGATCCAGCAATCCTACTCCTGGGCATCTATCCAGAGAAAACAATAATTCAAAGAGATAAATGCACTACAATGTTCATTGCAGCACTATTTACAATAGCCAAGACATGGAAGCAAACTAAATGTCAATCGACAGAGGAATGGATAAAGATGTGGTCCATATATACAATGGAATACTACTCAACCATAAAAAAAGAATGAAATAGTGCTACTTGCAGCAACATAGATGGACCTAGAGACTATCGTACTAAATGAAGTTACACAGTGAAAGACAAACATCATGACATCACTTATATGTGGAATCTAAAAACAAAATAGATGCAAATGAACTTATCTACAGAACAGAAAGACTCACGGACTTTGAAAAACTTATGGTTACCAAAGGGGCTAGGTGGTAGGGGAGGGATGGCTGGGGGGTTGGCACTGGCATTTGTACACTGTGGCATCTGGAATGACTGGCCAAAAGGGACCTGCTGTATAGCAAAGAGAACTCTATTCAGTACTCTGTGATAATTACATTTGGAAAGAATTTGAAAGAGAATGCATGTGTATATATGTATAACTGAATCACTCTGTTGTACAGGAGAAATTATCACAACATTGTAAATCAATTATACTTCAATAAAACTTTTAAAAATGAAAAAAAAGGATAAATAGGGGATCCAAAATAGGTAAATCCAGAGTCAGAAAGCAGTGTAGCAGTTTCCAGGGCTAAGGGAAGAGAGGTATGGGGAATGACTGCTTTATCTCCTTTAAGGGAAATTAAAATGTCTTGGCACTAGGTAGAGGTAATGGTTATACAACACTGTGAATGTATTAAATGCTACTGAACTGGACACTTTAAAATGGTTAATGATTACTTTACATTATGTGAATTTAACCACAATTAAAAACATTTAGGTTAAAAAAAAGTAGACAGGGAGAAATAGGGATCAAGAAGCTTTGAAAGGTTCAGAGAAATATTTTTTGATCAAGGAAGGTTAGTCTAATCGCTATTCCATGAGGAAAAAAAAAATCAAAAGCAACTGTATACTATTTCTAAATACTGTGTTCATAAACTGTAAGAGGTCATTGATGACAAGATTTACTGCTGACATTAAAAATACACCCTGACTGCAAGACTTACCCATGACTTCAGAACCATTAAAATACAAAAATCATTGGTATTAGAATCAAAGGAAACTACTATCACAAATAAGTTAAACATGATCGCTGCTAATTTAAACAGATACATTTTACTGGATTAATCTGTAATGTGATTTAGAATGCATGGATTAAAAGATTAAAAAATTGTTAAGATCAACTATGGAAAAATGCATAGAAAGAAAAAAAAGGACTGGAAGACAACAGATCATTAGTTTCCTCTGACTTGAGGGACTGTGGGTGACATTTCCCACCTTCTTCAAACACTTCTGAAATGTGGCCACTTAGGGTTTCCTGACCTTTCATCTTTGTGCCTCCCCCATCTTGCCCTGGTGGAGGGAGGGCCTTCTAGCCTCGGGTGACCATGTCATGCAGTGAGTGGGGAGAGCAATATAGAGGTTGGTTTGTCTACGTTGATATTTCCCTCTAAAAACTTCATTTAGTCAACAAAAATTTACCAAGGCTCTATTACAAGGTAGGCATTATTCTAGACGCTAGGAAGATGACTTGTGGATGTGAAAAGTCTCTGAGTATGGAACATCCAACCACGCAGGAGAGCAATAAAGAGGATGGGGAGGAGATCAAGAAAGAGGGCCTTCTGGAGTTCCCGCTGTGGCACGGTGGGTTAAGAATCCAACTTCAGCAGTTCACGTCACTCCAGAGGTGTGTGTTCCACCCCCAGCCTGGTGCACTGGGTTAAAGGACCTACTGCAACTGCGGCACAGGCTGCAGCCGCAACTCAGATTCAAAATCTGGCCCAGGAACTTCCATGCCATGGGTGTGACTGAAAAAAAAAAGGAAGAGAGAGAGAGAGAAGGTCTTTTTTGGCCACTCCTCTAAGAAGCATCAGCACAGCCTGAATGGCAACCCAAGCAAAATGGTAGCAAAATGCCTGCACCATCCTCTGACCTCCAATGATTCTGTTTTCTGCCCTAAATAAAGGTTCTTTGTGGTGGTGGGGAGAGCCAGAAGCCTGCCTGGCTGTTCCTGGGCATAATGCCAGGACTATATACTTTATCCAAAATTTTTGCTTTGAGCATATAGCGCTTCATAATCACAATAAACAAACAAAAAAGGGTGAAATGGACTCACATTAACCCCCACCTTACTCCTTGTAGCCAAGCAAGCAGGTGGCTGTAGAAGGGGTCAAGGTCATTATCGGCAAAAATAACCACCTTTTGAAAATATGTAAAATAAGAAATCCCAAGAGAAGCTGAAATTTCACTTCAAGTAAACAAACAAGAGACAAAGGATAAGTGAAAGGGAGTGTCATATTTCTCTTTGGCTTTTTCTGAATTCTAATGGACTGGGCGTCATTGAAACCTCATTTAAGTGGTCTGGATTTTTCTTTTCAGGATGATAATGGATATGACATAGGTGCTAGAGGACTAAAAGGAAGCAAGGGCGTGAGGCAAGCAGATACTGAAAAGAGCTCTCGTAAAAAGCTTTCAGTTCTTTTCATTATTCACATCCTTGAAAATGGATGTGTGCAAACTGATTACAAAAATCCACTTTCCACCTTGGGAAATGATGTGGTGGATTTATCAGTTCATCCCCTCCCACCAAGAAAACTTTTAGGTGCTGATGCTTTTGCATTAAAGGATGGATTAACGTTTCCCCCTCAAGCTTTACATATTGATCGCTACTCACTGACGAGAGTAATTGCCTGCAGTTGAGGTGTGCTGTAGTCATGACCGATTCTCCTGGCTTCTCGGAACACCACATCACCACGCCTGTCATGATTAGACAGCATCACATTTGCCTTATGCAGCTGAAACGAAGATGTTTCAGACGTTTTAATGATGTCTACCCGACAACCAATTCATTTGAGGATGAGCCTAACGATCTATCATTGACCAACACAGAAGGAGATTTCAGAGAATCGAGAAAAGAGACAATGACAAGTTGCGTTGAGCACACTACCCTTGTTTCTCAGCCGGCAGGTACAAGTGTTACAAGGCAAGTGTTACAACCCTTGGATGTGAAGTAATTTAGCCAAAATTAAGTTATCAACTCTTACAGCTTAAGGAGATGCTCAAGATCTAGTCCAAAGATTCGTGGGCCAGCAGGTCAGGAACTACCTGCACATATCAAAGCCTTACCTGGAAGATCAACAAGCCAGTTGTAACTTCCAAGTTGCTTCTTTCCACAGTTACCGACATTTCCACTGAGATGAGAAATACTGCGGTTACCACTTCTCTCCATGTATGCTTGCGCATTCATTCACTCATTTATTTTAGTCAATCGACAACCTCTTTCTGAGCTGCTAAAATGTGCTATGTCCTGTGGTAGGTCTTAGGAATACGAAGATGAACAAGGCAAGATTCCTTGCCTTCAAGTAGCTCACAATCTTATAAGGAAGACAGACGTTAACGAATGCAATACAGCATCATCAGCAAAGAGCCACAGAAGTATAAACAAAGAAGTAATCAGCTCATGAGAATTCTCCCAAGTAAGATGACATCTGGGAGGTCGCACTGTGGCTCAGCAGTAATGAACCCGACTAGTAATCATGAGCATGTGGGTTTGAGCCCCGGCCCCACTCAGTGGGTTAGGGATCCGGTGTTGCCGTGAGCTGTGGTATAGGTTGCAGACGCGACTTGGATCCTGCGATGCTGTGGCTGTGGTGTAGGCTGGCAGCTGAAGCTCTGATTTCACCTCCTAGCCTGGTAATCTCCATATGCCACAGGTGCGGCCCTAAAAATTAATAATAAAATGACATCTGCATCAGGTATTGCAGAATGATTGACCATTCCACAGATGGACAGGGGAAAGTGGGGGAAGGAATTCCAGACAGAAAGATCTGGCTATGTGAAATCTTAGGAACATGAAAGAACTCGCATGCTCAGGTTAAGAGGCATTCAGTGAAGCAAGGATGTGAAGTACACAGGGCAGGAGTTAAGGTTATAGGAAGGTGAAGGCAGATTTGATGCCAAAATATGCACAGCCTTAACAGCCATGCAAAGGAGACTCGTGTTATCTCATAGGGAAATGAGGTAGCTAAGACAAGCATTTAATATTTTTTCTTTTCATCGCCGCACCTGCAGCATATGGAAGTTCCCAAGCCAGGGGTAGAGTCAGAGCAGCAGCTGTGGCCTACGTCACAGCCATGGCAACACTGGATCCAAGCCGCATCTGTGACTGGCAGCAACGCCAGATCCTTAACCCACTGAGCGAGGCCAGGGATCGAACCCACATCCTCACAGAGACACCATCAGGTCCTTAACCCACTGAGCCACAACGGGAACTCCTATGAGGTTCTAATTTAAATGGGACTCTGCTGTCTTATTCAAATTGATTGTTTCTCAAAACCTGGCATAACACCCTCTCACAACATAAATATTTGTTCAGTGGGGTTGCTGCTGCTTTAACCGATATGATGAGGCTTGTGTTTTAGAAAGATATCCCTGAAAACGGTGTAAAAATGAATTGGAAATGGAACAGACGTACTAAAGGAGATCAGTACGGAAGCTCCAGCAAAAGCCTGGTAAGAGAGGATGCTGGCCTAAGGAAGGCAGGATGGCAAGGAAGGATGCGTCCAACAGCCACGTAGGAGCAGAATTAATGAGACTTTGCTGCCAGCTGGATGTGGGAACTGAGAGAAACAAAGAGGAATCGGAGATAACACCCAGATTTCTAACTTGGACGATGAGTATTCCCAAAGTGGCTCAAAGAGGAGGAGGAAGCCGACAGGATCCAGATCACAGGTGGAAGGGTTCGACTTGGACAAAGGGTGGGTCATCTCTTTTTCGTGTCACAAAGGAAGGCAGACCCAAAACAGTGGAAGTGAGTACAGAGGACAATGGGAGGGGCTTCTACATAGAGACCTTGGAGCTGTTCAAAGCCCCTTTGGATTAGATGAAAAACTGAAACTCAGAGCAATTAAAAGTTACCCAAGACCATGGTGCACATTCAAAGCAAGGCCAGAGGGATGTAAGAAGTTTCCCCGGGGCCCCTGCCTGATATTGCAATGTTTCCTTTCACAAATTAAGACAGTCCTAAACATTTTCACTTCCTGAGCATGGAAATGGAAGAGGGGACACGTATGTAGATTAGGAGAACTTGTGGGCAGTTACGCCTTTCACTGTTCTGTTCAGCTCTTGGCGATCTGTTTTATAACCTGGCACCCTGGAACATTTATTTTTCTTTATTCCAAGGAAAACAGTCAGAAAGATCAATAGATACAGTCATGCTAGCCTTGAGGCCATGGTTTTTGTAATGTGACAAATATGTGTTTTTCAACAAATTAAATACAGGTGATTACAGATCTAAGAGTTAAGTTTAAAAAAAAGAACTTCGATTTGCAATTTCTAAACTGAAAAAAAAGGCAAGAAATGTTGTGACTGATTCATCAGAACACATTTGTGCTGTCTTTGCAATACAAATTTTTGAGTCTCTTAAAAAGGAAGCATTTAGATTTACTGACTTGTTTTTAGTCATCCAAAAATCAATATCTGAGACTCTTAACAAATTGAATTTAGAGTTTCAAAATGTAATTCATGAGTCACTGGAGAAACAGCAAATATTGAACAGAATAACTTCATGTTCCTTGTCAGTATTTCTTTCTTTATTATCTGCTTAAAATTATCTGCAAGATCTAATGCATGGCCAGAGCTTCCCTTCAGCCAGGTCACATAACTGTCGCCAAAGTAGCTCCCAGCTGTGTTTAGGCTGACCTCAACACCCTGACAGAACGCAAAGCTTTCTGTCTAATCCATACACCCCAGTGTGGAGTAAACGTAGAAACAATGGAAAGATAGATGGCCTCAACATTCAATTTTACCTTCCAAGTATCACATACCAATAAGACAATCAAATCACACAACACTCTAAATCAACTATACTTTAATAAAAAGTAAATTTTAAAAAATGTGGAAAGGGGAAAAAAAAACAACCAAATCAATTTGTCACAGTATATGACATACGAAAGACACTAAGTTTTCAATACCTCAATGGAAAGATAATGACAGAAATAAATAAATAAATAAATATTAATATTTTAGACCTGTCAAATTATCTAAGATCCAGAAAATCGGGAAAGAAGATATTTTTCTATGTATTTCAGATGGTGCTGATAACAAAGAAGGTCAGCTGAACCACAAAAAGAACCTGTGAGAATCTTAAACAGAGTGAAGGAATTCAGGTGCTGGCTTTTTAATCTGTCCCTTTTTTGCATAACATGGGCGCCTTCTGAAACACCGTTTTATCCCAGAGATCATCTCTGACCTTTCGACTCGGGTCTCCTTGTTGTCTACTTCCTTTTCTCTAGGACTTGCCCTGTAATCGATTACACTAATCTCTCTGTACCGTTAATTGTTTTGGGGGTATTGCCTCATTAATTGCCTGTCTTTCCCACCGGACAGGAAGCTCGCTGAGGCCAGGCTGTCTGTACTGTTCACCATGGTAATCCCAGAGCCTGGCAAGTACCACATACACCATAGGCACCTAGTATTTCTTCAATGAATGAACTGGTAAACAAAAGAAAGATGGAATGGAATCGTTTGCTGGATCAGCTTTTTTTTTCCTGAAAAGATTTGTCCATTGTTGGACACGTTACTAAAAATAATAAACGGTAATATATTGTAAGGGATTTTAGTTTGGGATAGGGAAGAAAGCTAGATGCTTAGTTAACTTTAATAGCTCTTTCCTATTTATTCTAATACTCCTTTTGGCCAGCGCCTTCCTGGAGTTTTAGTTGACTACAGCGACATCTACTGACAAGTCAGAGGAAGAGCCATATTTTCACTTGCCAGTTGCAGGTGGTGCCTGAGACCAGACCCCAGGGCACTCGCTCCGCTGTCACCCTGTCATCCCACATAATGATTCTTAGAGAATGTTATCTCCATTTCACAGAGAGAAGACTTGAGTGTATATTTCATTCACAAATCCCACAGCAAAGCAGGGCAGAGCCTTAAAGAGCGCCCCCTTGCGACAACACCCCTCATTGCAGCCTGGCTGAATGAGGAGGGGTAAGATTTTCACAGAAATGCCTTGGAAATGAATCGTTAGCCTTGATCCTCTTTACCTGCAATACACCTGTATGTCTACTTTTGTCTGCGAGAAAATCCCACCTTTTTGAGAATTTGCCGCATAAAAATCCACCAACTCCAAACTAAACGAATGCTGAGGGGAAATAATCAGGAAACCCACAACAGGAAACATTTTTATGCCATTTTGCAAGGCTAATATAACGCTGGTATTTTTCTAGTGCCTCTTGTTCACTTAAGAAGTCACTCTGTGTTTGTTCATCACTAGAGCCAATCTGCCGATTATGCTCTATAAAGAAAAAACTTTACTAGAAGCAACATTGCTTGTGATTACAGCCAAACATCTCAAGTTATACACACAAATCGTACACAGGAATATGTCTGTTTTCTGAAATAAAGTAAAACATCAAACAACACCTATCCTGAGCTGCTGCCTCCTAATCAGGTCATTCTGTTCACTGATGCCCAGTCCAGTGTGTGCACGTTCAAGCTCAAAGCCTTTGAGCTCTTTAGAGCAAGGATTATCCTAGCAAGCAGCCCACTGTTACTTCCTCTTCACTTCCTTGCTTGATCTCAGAAAGGATGAATGTATTGGCTTAAAAACAATTATCTTTCAAAAGCTGCAATCTACCTTTATTTATTTATTCATTTGTCTTTTTAGGGCCACACCCATGGCATATGAGTCAAATCGGAGCTGCAGCTGCTGGCCTACACCACAGCTCAAGGCAACACAGGATTGTTAACCCACTGAGCGAGGCAAGTGATCGAATCCGAGTCCATTCAGTTTGTGGCTGCTAAACCACATCAAGAACTCCCCTGCAATCTACCTTTAAACAGACTTTTTTCTTCAACTTGTGCTTAGAAGACATATGATGACATTGACGATTACTATGTGGAACTTTCTGCTTAAGCAGATTGAAGGCAAAGGACATTGGAGATGGTGAAGGCGACCTGGAGACCACAGATCCAGCTTCTCTGCCAACTAGGTATGCACTTGAAACAAGTTATGAACTATCCCAAGCCTCAGTTTTCTCAGCAGTAAAGTGGGGATATTAATGACTCTATTTATCTCACTGTTAGGATAACGTGTTAAAATGTTTAGTAACATATAAGAGGGCAAATTTATATCTTAAACCTCCAAATTGAATCATTGAGGAGGGTCTATTATACTTGAATTTATTTACCCTGATAAACCAATAAGCACAATAGGAATGTAGAATTTAAGACTGCAGAGGACTCCCCTCACAATTGTCAGAATGGCCATCATTCAAAAGTCTGTAAATGAGGAGTTCCCGCTGTGGCACAGCAGAAACGAATCCAACTAGTATCCATGAGGACACAGGTTCGATCCCTGGCCTCGCTCAGTGGGCCAAGGATCTGGCGTTGCCATGAGCTGTGGTGTAGGTCGCAGACGTAGCTCAGATCCCAAGTTGCTGTGGCTGTAGTGTAGGCCAGCAGCTACAGCTCTGATTCAACTCCTAGCCTAGGAACTTTCATATGCGTCACCATATGCAAAAGAAAAGAAGAGGAAGAAGTCTACGAATAACAAATGCTGGAGAAGGTGTGAAGAAAAGGGAGCCTTTCTACATTGTTGGTGGGAATGTAAATTGGTGCAACCACTATGGAGAACAGTATGGAGTTTCCTTAAAAATCTAAATAGAGAACTACCATATGATCCAGCAATCTCACTCCTGGGCATATATCCAGAAAAAAAAAAAACCTCTAATTTGAAAAGATATATGCACCCCAATATTCATAGCAGCCCTATTCACAATAGCCAAGACATGCAAGCAAACTAAATGTCCATCAACAGATGAATGGATAAAGAAGACGTGGTGTATCCATATATATGTGTGTGTGTGTGTATATATATATATATATATATATATATATATATATATATATATCTGCATCACTTTGCTGTATACTGGAAACTAACTCAACATTGTAAATCAACTATATTTCAATTTAAAAAATTTTTAAAGGATTTCAGAGGACTCTCAAATTCACCTTAATTCAAAAGTTTGCTTAAGATGAAATAACTGAGGGGAATAACTCATGAGGACAACCTCCTGCAAGGCAGAAACCCAGGTGCCCTGCCTGCTAGCTCATGCTCATTCCAGGCACTGTTCTTGATCCCTAGCAAGACAGGTCTCCCACCTCACCCAGCATGGATCATCTCCTCCCTGGAGTGCTGGCAATTCCACTCCATTTTCATATCCAAAGAAAATGAAAGCATGCACCCCAATGCTCATAGCAGCGTTATTTACAACAGGTAAAATATGGAAGCAACCTAAGTGCTTGAATGGATAAAGAAGATGTTTTATATATATATACACACACACACACGTAATATACATACACATGTAATATATATATGGAATAATATGGAATATTATTCAGTCATAAAAAAATAATGAAATTCTACTGTTTGCAAAAAGGATGAACCAAGAGAGTATTATGCTTAGTGAAATAAGTCAGGCAGAGAAAGACAAATACTGTATGCTATCACTCAGAAGTGATATCTTAAAAATAAAACAAATGAATGAATATAATAAAACAGAAATAGAATCATAGATACAGAGAACAGTGGTTACCAGTGAGAAGAGGGACGTGGGAAGGGGCAAGACAGGGGTAGAGAATTATGAGATACAGACTACTATGTATAAAATAATTCAGCTACAAGGATATATTGTACATCACAGGGGAATTCAGCCATTATTTTATAACTTTAAATGGAGTATAATCTATGCAACTATTAAATCACTATGGAGTATATTCTATAAAACTATTAAGTCATTATTTTTAAAAATAATATTGAGGGAGGGAGTGGGATGGACCAAGAGTTTGGAGTTAGTAGAAGTAAACTATTGCATGTGGAGTGGATAAGCAATGAAGTCCTGCTGTATAGCACATGGACTATATCCAGTCACTTAAGGGAACATGATGGAAGATAATAGGAGAAAAAGAATCTGTGTGTATATATACATAGAGAGAGAGAGAAAGAGATATGACCGGGTCACTTTGTTGTACAGCAGAAATTGACAGAACATTGTAAATAAACTGTAATAATAATTTTTTTTCTTTCTTTTTAAGGCCACACCTGCGGCATATGGAGGTTCCCAAGCTAGGGGTCTAATTGGAGCTGTAGCTGCTGGCCTACACCACAGCCACAGCAATGCCAGATCCGAGCCAGGTCTGTGACCTACACCACAACTCACAGCAAAGCCGGATCCTTGACCCACTGAGCAAGGGCAGAGATCGAACCCGCAACCTCATGGTTCCTAGTCGGATTTGTTTCCGCTGCGCCACAATGGGAACTCCTGTAATCATTATTTTTAATACATGCAATATTGAATATCAACTATATGATAATTTTAAAATAGTAAATAAATAAAATCAGGTTTTCTATGTCATCACAGCCATTACCTAGTACATATGAAATATGCAAGAAATATATGTTATTATCTTTGTTGTTGAAGAATTTTCTCATCGTTAAGCAGTGTAATGATCATCCCAGGGCAGATGATCAAACTCTCTTCTCTGAATGTTTACAGAAATGGAAGAGATGTCCATATACATGGAAAACACGCTGGGAAGGAAGCCAGCGATGAGGGAGCCCCTAAGTCTTAGAATCATTATCCTTTCTTTTCCTAAGCATCATTGCTATCTAGTGTTATTTAAAGGAATCAAGGGAGAGAGAAATCCAATCTTCTCCCTCTGCAAGTGGCACAGTGACATCATTAAGGACTGACTTTATTTTCATTTCAACCTGGATATTTATTTCTTTGGAAAGAAGAGAACAAAGCTTTGGAAAATGGAAAAGGAATGAAAATTGGTGTAGGAGCTAGAGAAAAAGAAGCTGGAAAGGAAGAGAGTCATCAGTCGAGACCTGGAACCCTCCTACACTGTCGGGAGGAATGGAAATTGATGCAACTGCTATGGAAAACAGAATGGCTATTCCTCAAAAAGTGAAGAATAGAACTACTATATGAACTGGCTATCCCACCTCTGGGTATTCATCCAAAGAATACAAAAACAGGAGTTCCCTGCTGGCTCAGTGGGTTAACGATCTGGCATTGTCACTGCTGTGGCTCAGGTTACTCTTGTGGCATGGGTTTGACTTCTGGCTTGAGAACTTTTATATGCTTCAAGCACATCAAAAAAAAAAAAAAAGGGAATACAAAAACACTAATATGCAGCCCTACATTCATCAAAGCATTATTCACAATAGCCAAGACATGGAAACAACCTAAGTGCCCACCAACAGATGAATGGATAAAGAAGATGTACAGATATACAACAGATTTTTAGCCATTGAAAAAAATTAGCCACTAAAAAAAAAAAGATGAAATCTTGTCATTTATGACAACATGGATGGATGGACCTTAAGGGTATTATCCTAAGTGAAATACATCAGAGAAAGACAAATACCATATGAAAACAAACAAACAAGTGAAACAAATGAACAAACCAAATAAACACACAGATATAGAGAAAAGAGTAGTAGTTAGCAGAGGGGAAGAGGCTACGGGGAGGGCAAAGTGGATAAAGGGGATCAACTGTATGGTGATAGATGGAAACGAAATTTTTGAGGGTCAGCATGCTGCACACAGAAGTATAAATACAATGTTGTTCATGTGCAATTTATGTAATGTTATAAGCCTATGTTATTTCGATTAAAAACAAAAAGAAAAAATATATGAGACCTGGGAAGCTGACCAAGATGGGCACCACCTGCTAAGAGAAGACTTGGGAAAGGGGAACTTGAAGAATGTCACCTGAGAGCTCCCACTGTGGCTCAGCAGTAAGGAACCTAGTATCCATAAGCATGCAGGTTCAATACCTGGCCTCCCTCAGTGGGTTGGGGGTCTGGCATTGCTGTGAGCTGTGATGTAGGTCAAAGACGCGGCTCAGATCCAGCATTGCTATGGCTGTGCAGTCGGCCTCAGCTGCAGCTCCAATTCAGCCTCAAGCCTAGGAACTTCCATGTGCTGCAGATGCAGTCCTAAAAAGATGAAAGGAAGGAGGGAGGGAGGGAAGACAGGGAGGGAAGGATGGATGGATGGAAGGAAGGAAGGAAGGAAGGACAGATGTCACCTGAATGCCCAGGAGTCACAAGAGTAACAGATGCCTGCCTGCAGATCAGCTGCCCGCCAAGAACCCACTGGTGAGCCCAGGTTTGAACTGCTAGATCCTCCTGCCGTGGCCACGTACCTGGACCTTGTTTTGCCTGAACCACAGCATCAGCCTGCCTGGCTGGCAGCAGTGACGTTTGTCCCCGGCGTAAGCTTGCTGAGTCCCCTCTGAATACACCTGTGAGCGCTCCACACCTCAGCCAATGCCCAGGCCATCCCTGGGCCCCGTGAGGGGGCCACAGAATGGGCGGTGGTGTGTATTTGGTGGGCATGCAGCGCAGGGGGGTGGGAAGGCTGAAGGACACAAGCCAAAGACGCCTGGGTTAACCCACAGTTAGCCATTAAAGACACAGTAGTTGGAAAAGATTTTGCTCCCTTTAAGGATGAATAAGAGCCAGAGATTTTTCAAGAGTGAGAACTCATGTAACAATATCTCCAAGTGAAAAAAAAAAAAAAATGAGGTCAAGAGCCAGAGTACATACACTGGCTCTAGGAATACACTGGGCTCTAGGAATACTCTGTATGGATAATCATTACATCCTAACTGACAGACGGAGAAACTGAGGCTCAGAGAGGTTAAACCCTGTTCTCACGTTCCCAGGGTTGCCAAGTTACAGAGGATTTGAATCCACACCTTTTTGACTCCACTGTTCACACACGCGTGTGCGCACACACATCTTTTGAAATCCAAATTCCTCTTGAAACTACACTGTTCTTCAAAATTCCACCCCCTCCTTCCTCATTAGGTTCATTTTTAGTTGTACTACCAGTTTAGTTGAACAGAAATTATTAGGAACTACAACCAATCATGCTAATCTTGAGTTGCGTTCCTTTAGAGTTAATGAACAGAGGTGACACTTCTTTCTTAGCTTCCTGATATTTGCTTTGCTGAAGTCAAGTACCGTTAGATAAGCCCAGCAACTCCCCCTCCTACTGTAAGATGAAATCAACATTGCCTTTTACACTTCAGCTATTCGTTCTGCCTGGATTTAATTCTCATTTCCTCTTGTCTCCTTCATCTTCAGAAATTAAAACTATCACCAGGGCAAGACAGAAGCTAAGGAGCTGGTGCTCCCTGTCATGATCACCCGACCACTGGGAATTACATGTGACCCGGCACTTGTTTAGTGATCTGAATTTTGAAAGGACGGTTCACGTAATCCACATGCCAGACCTAGGAGACATCTCTTCTGTTTACTTTTATTTGTTTTTGTTTTGTTTGTTTTTTTGTCTTTTTAGGGCCACACTTGCGGCATATAGAGGGTCCCAGGCTAGGGGTCAAATGAGAGCTGGAGCTGCTGGCCTACGCCACAGCTACAGCAACACGGGATCCAAGCCTCATCTGCAACCTACACCACAGCTCACGGCAATGCCAGATCCTTAACCCATTGAGCAAGGTCAGGGATCGAACCCGGGTCCTCATGGGTATTGGTCAGGTTCTTAACCCACTAAGCAACAATGGGAACCCCACTTCAGTTGACTTTTACTCTCATCTAATACTTTCTACCTAGCCTCAACCTAGGATCCCGTACTGTAACTGAGGTTACAGCTACCTTTCTACACAAATATCTTTCAAAGCACATCTGCTTCATTGAAATAAAGATGCCCTGCTGTAGCAGTCACTCTGGTGGCCTATTCAACCGCCACTCACTCCTTCCTTGTCGATGGAAACTTCTATCCATGTATCCCCCTCATTGCTACAGGATGTGGATTCTGATGCATCTAATCCAGCAGTGAGTAAACTCTTTTCTGTAAAGCACCAGCTAGTAAACATTTTTGGCTTTGCAGGCCATAAGGTCTCTGTCGCAACTACTCAGCTCTGATGTTGTAGGGTGACAGCAATCACAGATCCTAGGTATAAAAAAGGGGGGGGCATGGCTGTGTTCTAATAAAACTTTATCTAAAGAAACAGGCATTAGGAGGAATTTGGTCCAAGAGATGTACTCTGCTGGCCCTGGACTAATGCCATAGGAACTACACAGTTCCATTTCTTTTGCTAGTGATTGGTTTAAACATGGGCATATGATAAAACCACAGTCAAAGAGTGATGACGGAAGATCTGTGAGCTGGAAGTCTTCCTTCTTTAAAAAGGTAGTAAGGAAGAGAGAATCCCTCTTTTCTACTGGCCATCATCACATCAGGATGTGATGCCTGGAAGTGTCGCAGCCATTTTGAGGCCATGGAAATTTGACCTGTGGGACCCCCAAAGGTCCCCCTAAATGTGAATGGGGAATAATGATACCTGCCTACGAAAGCTAAAAATGCAAAGTAAATCAAGTGCTTAGCGGTGTGAGTATAAAGCAAGCCCTCAGCAAACGAAAGCTACCACTGGTAATTTTCCTCTATATTTATGTGCCCACAAAAATGCTTTATAAAAGGTAGGTTTCGATAAAAACTCGGAAGAAGTATGTACTTGGATGTTTTTTCTCCCAAGAGCCAGGCTGGATTAGCCCTGTTCCAATCTGCTCTGACAGGGACTCTCCCATGATTAATGGCACATTCCTGTGGCTCTTTTTTAAGATTCAGCCTGTGATCCTTACCAGAAAGGAGCTGGGGCGGGGGGCGGTTCCTTGGCACTACACTCTTACAAACTACCGGGAAGTCCTAAAATTCCAAACTTTTTATATGCACAGATAATAACCATAGAAATGATCTGAGGAGCTGGGTTCATAGTAAGAATATCTGTCACTAAGAGTATACATATTAGCCAAGAGTGACAGAGTTCATCTTACTCCTCCTCTCAGTAGGTAAGAGAAAGGTGGTTTGACCTTTTTTTTTGGCTGCATTCACAGCACAGGAAGTTCCCAGGCCGGGGATCGAACCAGAGCCACAGCAGTGATAACGCCAGATACTTAACTTCCAGGCCACCAGGGAGCACCTTTTGTTTGTTTGTCTCTTTTCCAGGTGGTTGTACTTTTGAAGACAGAGAGATTAAAATGCCCTTATCACTATCATTAAGAGTAAAAAAATAAAATTAAATATTTAAAACCTTTAAAGCAGAGCCAAAACTAGCTAGTCTATGGGTCTAGAGAATTCTGTCTTTAACAGAAGATGGGGAGGACTAACCAACGGCAGCTTTAATAAAAGCAAATATTATATGATTTTAACTCCTTTTTTAAAAGACCTCTGTCCCACTTAATCTCCCACGTGAGGCCTCTTCAACTTCCCAGATAAAAAGTATGCCCACTGGCCCCTTAACCCTCACAGTGTGGTCCAAAGACCAGCAGCATCAACACCTCCTGAGAGCTTTGTCCAAATGTAGCATCTCAGGCCCTACCTCCAACCTACTGAGTCGGAACTCACATTTTATCAGGATCCCCAGGTGGTTTGGATGCATATTAATATTCCAGAAGCACCATACTTGTTTTTCCTAAGGATTATGCTCAGCTGTATAAAATTCTTATTAAAACATTCATGATGCAGAGAAACTGGATATAAAATTGCACACCGCTACTAAGTGGTACAAAACTCACAATTTTCAAGTTCGTGTCTTAATGCTACTGCGTTTATATTAAATGTCCTGAAAATAGCCATGTTATGAGTTTTCTTCTTTCCTAACAGCATTCAGTAATTATCCTACATTTTCCAAAAACCAAAATATGTAACTTGGGGAAAAATAACCCATAGAGCAAAAATGTAGAAAAGACACAGAAACCTGACTTAAAGCTTGAAGAAGTAATACCCAAAAAGTGAAAAACTCTAGTCCATTATTTGTATTGTCTCTCAGATAGCCAATCACTTGAAATTTCCTCACACAGCACTCATGAAACTGAACGGTTAATGGAGCATCATGTGGACAACACAGTGGGGGGAAAAAAGAATGAATTAGCAAAGGCCACTAAAATCCTTGTCATATTTTTAAATAATTCAACTATTACACTCTCAAGAACATCTAGGTTTTCAAATTTATGCTCGGTATTGGATTCCCTTTTCTCACACACAGCCTTATTGGGAACTCCCAACGAATATAAAACATAGAGGAAAGGACAGAAGCCAGGGGTCTTTCTTACCAGGTCCCTTGTCTTCTCTGCCTGTTGAAACTGACCTAACCTTTAAAGTCTCATATACATGAGCCTCTGCTTCACTTTGCACAAATATATATGTACTCAGAGTTATAAACCCTATAAGCTAATGGTTATTATGCCCTTTTTAGAGTTAGGAAAACCAAGGCTCAGAGAAGTCAAGGATTTGTCCACGGTCAATGGGGACAGACAAGACTTGAATTCGGGACATCCAAATTCTAGGCTTTCAACTGCCACCCTGCATGTTATCTCGAATGCTTTTCATGGTTCCCCTTGGCTGAAATAACTATTTCACCCTTTGATAGTTTTAGAGCATTTTTTTTTTCACAGCATACATCACTTGTTGCCTCATATCACAGAGATTTCTTCCCTATGACTCATATGTTCCTGGAGAGCAGATAGGATGTTCTGCTTATCATAATAATCTAGCAATAATTTATAAGCAGAAAACTGGGTTTTTCCTCAGTTTTCTGGGGTTGGTTTGCTTCCTAGAGGAAGTGCCCCCGGAAGCATACCCCCAAACTGTAAAGTGTTCACCCAGCTGATGTGGCTGCAGCTAAGCTGCCTTTACCAAAATTACTGTCACCTGCCCCACCTTCAGCCAGGAGGAGTCACATGTCTAGTTTTCTTTTTTTTTTTTTTCAGCTGTCAGAGCTCTCGTTTATTCTTTATTTTAAAATTAAAATTGGAAAATTTAAGACATATACGAAGATGGAGAAAATAATATGATGAATCTCCATTGTCCATCAGCTGGCTTCAACAACTATTGGCATTTTGTCAGTCTTATTTCATCTATTCCATCTGCTTAAAATTGTTTTTTTTCATTTATGGTTTGCTGGAATATTTTTAAGCAAACCTGGACTTTGCTATTATTTTATCCAGTAAACACATCAATATTATCACTAACAGGGATGTTTAAAAAAAATCATAACTATAATGCCATTATTGCATAAAATTTATAATACTTCTTTAAAATCATCTACTATATAGTTCATGTTCAAATCCCCGATTGCTTCAAAAAAGTCTTCTTTTATGGTTGATTTGTTTATTTTTTATTTTTTTTTCCTATCTTAATGGATTTTATTTCAATTATAGGTGTGCATAAATCATCACAAGTCAATTTTACAGATTTTGTATCCCAAACCCCCAGTGCATCCCCCCAACCCCCCAGATTGTCTTATTTGAAAAACCAAGGTTTTCCAAAGTCTGTGAGTCATTGTCTGTTCTGTAAGAAGGTTCATTGTGTCTTTTAGTTTCCACATGTAAGTGGTATCATTGGGTGTTGCTGTCTAATTTTCTGACTGGTTTCACTTTGCATGATAATTTCTAAGTCCATCCATGTTGCTATAAATGTTGGTAATTCGTTCCTTTTAATGGCTGAGTAACATTCCATTGTGTGTATGTACCATATCTTCCCTATCCACTCTTCTGTGGATGGGCATTTAGATTGTTTCCATGACCTGGCTATTGCATAGAGTGCTGCAATGAACACTGGAGTACAGGTGTCTTTTCGGGTCATGGTGTCTGTTGGATAGATGCCCAGGAGTGGGATTGCTGGATCAAATGGTAATTCTATTTTGAGTTTTCTGAGGAATCTCCATACTGTTTTCCACAGTGGCTGCACCAGTTTGCATTCCCACCAACAGTGTAATAGGGTTCCTTTTTCTCCACACCCTCTCCAGCACTTATTGTTTGTAGACTTTTTGATGATGGCCATTCTGGCTGGT
>PVHT021183527.1:4003637-4033508 GCA_004024745.2 Catagonus wagneri | reverse complement strand
TTTCTGGGCTTTTCTCTTTCTCCCTTATCTGGGTTAGAGTTTTCTGTCTTTTCATTTTTGTAGGTTTTTGGTGTGGTGACCTTTTTGCCAACAATAGAGTGGTAGCCTCTCTTAGTTCTGGCGTTTGCCTCCCCTGTGACTAAAGCTGGTATGGGCGGGGCTTGCTGTAGACTTCCTGATGGGAGGGAGTGATGCCTGCTCACTGGTAGGTGGGGTTGATTCCTCTCCCTCTGATGGGTGGGGTTTTGTCTCTGGATGAGATTAGAGGCTGGCTGTGTGCCTGAGGGGTCTTTAGGCAGCCTGTTTACTGATGGGTGGGGCTGTGATCCCACCTGGATTTTTGTTTGGCCTGGGGCTTCTCAGCTCTGATGGGAGGGACCAGATTTTCCCAGAAATGGCCCCCTCCAGAGAAATGCAGGTTAATGAATGTTCCCGAGAGCTTCACCTCCAATGTCCTTCCCCCACAACAAGCCACAGTCACCCCTATTTTCCCAGGAGATCCTCCAAGAATTGCAGTCAGGTTCCACCTGGATTCCTATGGAGACTGCTTTGCCCTGGAACCCAGTGCATGTGAAAGTCTGTGTGTGCCTTTCAAGAATGGGGTCTCTGTTTCCCCCAGTCCTGTGGAGCTCCTGCACACAAGCCCCACTGACCTTCAATGCCAGATGCTCCGGGGGCTCTTTCTCCCTGTGCCCGATCCCCAGGTGTGGGGTTTTCACGTGGGGCTCAGAACTCTCAGTCCTGTAGCTAAATCTCTGTGATGCAGTTACTTTCCAGTCTGTGGGGCTTCCCACCCAGGAGGTATGGGGTTGCTTCTATCGCGTAATCGCCCCTCCTACCTCTTGATGTGGTCTCCTCTTTGTCTTCTGGAGTAGAATATCTTTTTTGGAAGTTTACAGTCCATTTGGTTGAAGGCTGCTCGGCATTTGGTTGTAGTTTTGCTGTTTTTTGGGAGAGAAGTTGAGCTCCAGTCCTTCTATTCCGCCATCTTAATCCAATCTCCTATACATCTCATCTGATTCAGATTCTAAGGGAATGAAGGTAATTGGCCCAACATTTCCAAGGTCGGATCATTTCTACCGTGCAGAAACACTGCAAGCTCACTTTAAAATGTTAGATTACTGGCCACAAAAAAGAAATGGTAGTTACTTGACACAACACAGGATTAGCTACGGTAATCTTTTTGCAATAGGTAAGTATACAAGAACACCTCAAACTCACACGATGTCATATGCCCATCATATCTTAATATAGCTGGAAAAAATAAAATAAATAAAATAAAATGTTAGATTATATTCTGGGGGGGGGAACTAGCCTCAAAATGCTGTCTGTGTCAATAACCCGAAGGCATGCTATAATTAGATTATTACTACAGGCTTTGTAGATGTAAAAACTATGCTGAGGTCGGTAGAGAGAGCCAGAGAAAGTTAAGACCACATGAAGTTCTACCTGTTATGCAACATTTAAGCTTAATCTCAGTTATGAGCACTATGGAAAACCCTCAGTACATGATCAGTTACCATTTTTCTACAAATCCAACTCCATCTAACAAGCCCCCTCCTAGCCCCCACACTGCCATCCAGGAAGCTTAAATAAGGAACTATTTTCAATTGGCCAATGGCAATAAAGCATCCCCATCCTTCCTCCCAGCTGTGCTGGGCAGTTTCTGGTCCAGAATTGCTTCCAGCTGGAAGAGAACTCCCTTTGAAAGCAATCAATGGGACTCAATGCGGACTGCTAAATTCTGCGCGCTACCAAAAAGCACTAAGCAAAACAAGACAGGGGAGTGGAAAGTGAGCCCACTGATAAGAACTGTTTCACAGGTGAGGATTCAATGGGAATTAGGGTTGCCAGGAAAGACTTCAACAAGGGCCAAAAATGCAGACAGTAAAGGGAGAAGGCCCTGCCAGGAAAGAAGAATGATGGGAGGAAGAAATGTAGGGTCAGGAAATGTCCAATGCATGTTCTGGTGACAGTGATTACAGCCTGATGAAGGCAGAGGTCTTGGACAAGGCAGTCAAGAGCAACAAGGAAGAAAGAACCCCAGACTGATCCTGGAGGTCCTTGACTCTATCAGGGGCGTATAAAAGAGATAAAAATATTTAACAAATACTTCCTACACATGAACGATTGAAGCCCTGAGTTACCGGATGCAAACCTCTTGATTCCTTGTTTTCACATCCAATCCCTCCTTCACTTTTGCTGCGGTGTAGTTTTACTTTGCACCACCAATCCTGTGAATTTCCAAAATAGCTCTGACTTCCTGGGGCCAGTTTGAGAGGTTAGCAGTTCTTTTAGATCACACAGAGCCAACTACTATGGTGCTGGAGAGACCCAGCTGGTGCAAAGATTAATATTTTAGCAAGCAAGACTGATGTGCCCCCCCCCAAAAAAAAAAAAGTGAGTTCCCGTATTGACCATAATAAGCCATGTAAATCTTTACTAAGGGGGATTTAATTCAGAGAATAAAGAACACCAGCTTTGGTTTTTGCTTTGTTTTGTTTTTGGATTTTTTTTTCCTTTTAGGGCTGCACCAGTGGAAGTTCCTAGGCTGGGGTCAAATTGGAGCTGCAGGTGCCAACCTACCCACAGCCAGAGCAACTCAGGATCTGAGCAACGTCTGCAACCTACACAACAGTTCACGGCAACACCGGATCCTTAACCCACTGAGCGAGGCCAGGGATCAAACTCACATCCTTATGGATACTGGTCAGGTTCTTAACCCCTCTGAACCACAGTGGGAACTCCAAGAACACTTCTTAAAGTCTTCTTTCTCCAACCCCCTTCACACCCAGAAGCTGCCTCAACCCAAGGGAACAACCAACAAGTAGACCCAGTCTATAGGACGTCTGTGCACTAGGGGTGGGATCCAGCTTTCAATATCTTGTGCAGCTGTTGAGGTGATTCCAACATGCAGCCAAGAGGGAGAACCACTGGCCCCGGAGCTCTGGCCAACCTGCCACTCACTCTGTGCTGGTTATGTTGGGTTAAGGTCTCTTTCCTCCTCCTTCCACACACATATTTAACCACGTTAGTCTGGCAGCTTCCTGAGCAACCTCATAATCCATAGCTT
Organism: Catagonus wagneri; assembly: GCA_004024745.2. Lineage (NCBI taxonomy): Eukaryota > Metazoa > Chordata > Mammalia > Artiodactyla > Tayassuidae > Catagonus > Catagonus wagneri. Next base: position 4,030,435 of record PVHT021183527.1, on the reverse strand, counting down.
AACGTGTTCTGTGCCAAAATACACTGACATTTGCGGCACTGCAGAGTCGCCTGAAATCTCACACGTCCCACTGTCTTTTACAGAGCATCTTTTTCTTGCTGTCACAGCCCATGGTGCGCTATATTTGAGTTCGGTCTTAGCTACATGTTAAGTGTTTTAAAAGAATAAGAAGAAGGATGACGAGGAGAAGAAAGAAAAGAGCTGACACGTTGGAGGGCTAAGAGTCTGATGTTCTCACAGGCAGATGCTCAGGGTCCAAGGCCCTCCCACCACACCCTTTGCCTGCAGTTCATTCTACCTTTCCACCAACTCAAAACACATTGGTCTTGTGTTCCTCTCTCTTTCACCTTAAAATAATCCTAAATCACTACGTAACAACCCTAAAAATAATAATATTTTAATGAGTTATCCTATCCAGACAGAAGGTCTGCATTTTTCAAAGGCCTTCTCAAGATACATTTTATTTTATTTTATTTTAGTCTTTTTAGGGCCTCACCCGGGGCATATAGAGGTTCCCAGGCTAGGGATCCAATCAGGGCTGTAGCCACCGGGTTACACCACAGCCAGAGCAATGCAGGATCCGAGCCATGTCTGTGACCTACACCACAGCTCACGGCAATGCCGGATCCCTAACCCACAGAGTGAGGTCAGGGATCGAACCTGCATCCTCAAGGATGCTAGTCGGGTTTGTTAACTGCTGAGCCACAAAAGGAACTGCAAGATACATTATTTTAATCCAAAGGAAGGCTCTTATTATTGAAAGGTAGGCACCATGTTAAAACGGAATGGGTAAGTGCTCTCTTTCTTTCTCTTTCTCTCTCTCTCCCTATCATCTGAGGACACAGTAAGAATGTGACAATCTGCAAGTCAGGAAGAGAACCTTACCAGAGCCTGACCACTCTGCCACCCTGATCTGGAACTTCCTGGCTCCAGATTTGTAAGAAAATAATTTCCTGTTGTTGAAGCCACCCAGTCAATAGTATTTTGTTATAGCAGCCCAAGCCTACTATTACATTTAGTATCGTCACATTTTTCTCTTAAAAAACTGTCTTCTATCTCCTTATACTTCAATAACCAAAGTTGGCTATCAGGAAATACACAAAATTCTGGGTAGCAGATTATGAAATTCTATTTTTTTTAGTGCATAACTGAAACTGTTCACATCTACATTGAACTTTTCGAATTTACTTTTCCCTGCTTTCATTGATTTTCTTGCTATAGATCTTTACTTGCACATAAAACATAATACAGAAAACAGTTATCCCCAAATCTTGCCAATATGGATTCAGCCATTAGTGGTTTTGGCATCTCTGTTGTATTTTGAGTGGAAGTAAGGTTTTCACAATTAGAGGAAAGGTTGTTCCAAGTTTCTCTCCTGTGCCTCACAAGGAAGTCAGTGGGGTTTACTGAGGGGTCCAGTGCTACTTGCAATTAGAAAGACAATTCATATTATTTTCTATGGACTTTGATCTTATGCCTGAAAGATGAGGGTTGATTTACCTTTACTGTGTTCACTTTGTTGCCCTGAAATGCTATGAGTGGACCTAAAACTACCTAATTTCCCTGTTTTGATTATTTGATTAAATGACCCCTGAGCCAGAAATTTTACTGGTTAATTAGATGATATGTGAGAAAATATTTTTATTTGGTCTATATTGTCCTTTAAATCCAATTAGGGTCCCTTTGCTCTCATATTCTGCACTGAGATAAGTAGGAGAGAATTAAAAAAAAAAATGGAAGGGTGATGTAAATTAGGGATCACAGGAGCACACCTAAAGCTACACCTCAAAGAAAGCCCTGGTTAGAAGTGGTGATTCAGTACCCTACTGCAGAATTGCTCAGCCACTGACCATCATGGCACCACTCTCTGCCCCACGGAAATTTATGTCTTTGTCAGTTTCTCACTCTTGCTACACCTCGGAATACACACTTCCTAGGTGCTCTATGAATGTCTGAATGAAGTACTAGAAAAATGAGAGCTCCTCCTTCTTCTGCTTTCCACAAGCATCCCTAAACTGGTAATTGAGTATTTATCATGTTTTTTTGTTTTTGTTTTTTAGGGCTGCACCTGCAGCATGCAGAAGTTCCCTGGCTAAGGGTTGACTCAGAGCTACAGCTGCCAGCCTACGCCACAGCCACAGCAATGCCGGATCCTTATGCTGAGCAGGGCCGGGGATCAAACCCTCATCCTTGTAGATACTAGTCAGGTTCACACCTGACTGAGCCACAACAGGAACTCCAGAATATTTACGATGTTTTTTAAAGGTCTATGAAGAAAAATATTCCACGTCCTAAATCAAGAGTCCGTTCCAATGTCAGCTGCAGGCTTTTGAAAAAAGTGAAGACAGCTATCATAATTCTGTACTAAACTAATGGATGGCTTCTGGAAGCCAGAACATCAACCAAACTATAAAGCAGCCAAAAGTGGTCTCTTCCTGGAACAGTCCCACCCTCGGGCCCTCATCCAGAACTCATGAATTCAAAGCATATTTAAGATGAACATAATAATTTAATGAGACCGGTCATGGGATTCTGAGAAGACAGACGAGACATGGGTAAGAATCGGCCACAAGAGAAGAAAACAGGAAAACACAGAAATCATGGATGATAGGTGGGGTGATTGACATGCACCCCTATCTTCCACTAGTCATGTGATCATAGTCTCCTTGCCAATGATTGTTTAAAAATGACCATGTGACCTAATCTCAGCCAATCAGAGGCAAGAAGGATTCTACTGGGGGATTCCTGGAAAGGCTTCCTCACTCCTGAGAAAGAAACACAGTAAAAAGACAGTCTCCTTCTTTGCCTGAGCAATGTCTTGTGCAGGTGTGACACCGGAAACAGCTACAGCCATTGGAACTGTCAGCAAGCCAGCCTGAGGCTGAAGTCAACATCCCCATGAGAATAGTAATGTCAGATGGAAAGATTGTTAAGTAACTATACTGCCCGGGGCAATCTACAGATCCACTGAAATCCCTATCAAACTACCAATGGCATTTCTCACACAACTAGAACAAAAAATTCTTAAATTTTTATGGAAACACAAAAGGCCCCAAAGAGCCAGGGCAATCTTGAGAAAGGAAAACGGATCTGGAGGAATCAGGCTATGGCTGCTCCAGCTTCCCGAGGCTCCAGCGTTCCTTGCTCACAGCCCTATCACTCGCCTCTGCCTCTGTCATCACATCTCCTTCACTGACTGTGACAGTTGAGCTACTGAGTCTCCATCTCTGGATTTCTTGTTTTGAGAGAAAATAGATTCCTTTTACTCTTTAAGTCAATTTAAGGTTTCTGCTAACAGTAAGCTAAAGGCATCCTAGCAGACAGAGAATGCATGAAGGAAAAAAAAAAATCACTGGATATTACTTCTATTGGAAATGTTGAAACATTAAAATGGATATGTTGACTCAGCTTTGGTGATGTTGAGCTTAAAGACACGTGTGATTTATTATACTGAAAGGATAAGAAGTGATGTGGGTCACAGTATCTGCTCTCTGTACAGGTTCTTAGGAATAAATTTGAAAATGAACTTGTTGGATCAGAGAAGAAATTGATTCTGCATATGTGAATAAAGAGCTTCCTCTATGCTACTAGCATTTTACCAATCAATCAAGGCACCTCAGCCATAACATGGAACTTTTCACTCCTGATTCTCTGTCCTGACAACCTGTGGGTCAGTCACACCTCCCAAGAGCAAGATCAAGTTTTGATCTTTCCAAAACTTTGAGGCAATGGGTATGTGACAATACAGAAGACAGAAGTGCAGAGAATTAAACCATGAATTTGGCTTTGCTTTAGAAAGTCATCTAAGTTTTCTGCTCCTGCTACTTCAAAGAAAATGAAACGATAATCTATTCAAAGTGTTTGTATTATTTTTAGCCACTCCCAACCCACTTCAATCTGTTCATTTTTAAAGGTTTCTATGGGTTTTAGCATTTGCTTTGGAATATGAAATCTATAACTCTATAAATAAAATAACCCACTTAAAAATAGGAATGAATAAGATGGCCAAAATATAACTATATCGAACTGGATTACTTTTTAAAGGTCTAAATTTTTGCATTTTAATGATTCATTAAGAAAAACTATTTTACAACATTCACACTCGGACTACAGATGCCATAGAGCTCTACTTTCTAAAACGAAACTGCTCAATGAAAACTGTTACAAATAAGATGGATAAACAACAAGATCCTACTGTACAGCACAGGGAATTATATTCAATATCCTGTGGAATAAAATCATATGGAAAAGAATATTGAAAAGAATGCATATATCTATGTATAACTGAATCACTTTGCTATACAGCAGAAATTAACACAACACTGTAAATCAGCTATACCTCAGTGCACTTTTTTAAAAATAATAAAATATAAAGTAATGTGAAACTGCTCATGAAATACTTAATGAACTCTGTATTAGTTTCCTTTTTCTGCTGTAACAAATTACCACAAACTTAAAGGCTCAAAACAACACAAATATACTATCTTACAGTTCTGCAGGTCAAAAGTCTAAAATGGAGTCTTGAAGGACTAAAATCAAGGTGTCAGCAGGGTTGTGTTCCTTCTAGAGGCTAAAGGGGAAAATCTGTCTCATTACCTTTTCCAGGTTCTGGAGGCTTCCAGAATTCCATGCTTATGACCACATCACCCTGATCTCTGCCTCTGTCATCACATCTCATTCTCTGACTCTGACCTCCTAATATATATATATATACACACTTTTTTGTTTTTGTTTTTCACAGCTGCACCTGTGGCATATGGAAGTTCCCAGGCTAGTGGTCAAATTGGAACTGCAGGTGCCAGCCTACACCACAGCCACAGCAACCCGGGATCCTGAACCCACTGAGTGAAGCCAAGGAATGAATCCTCATCCTCACGGATATTAGTTGGGTTCGTAACCCACTAAGCCACAACAGGAACTCCCTGACCCTCCTACTTCTTGCTTGTAAGTACACTTGTGACTACACTGAACCTATGCAGAAAATCCAGGATAACCTCTCCATCTCAAGGTCTCTCACTTAATCATATCAGCAAAGTCCTTTGCCCAATGAGATAACATAGTCACAGGTTCCAAAGATTAGGACATAAACATCTTTAGGGAGCCTTTATTCTAGGTACCACAAAATCCATCACAAACAGGGGAGGTTTCCCTCTATTTCACGAGACCTGAGAGCATTTAGGAAACTGTGTCAATGAATACTGATCCAGAAGTTGTCACTGGTTTTGAGTTACTAAGAGATACTCCCGTCACTCTAAGAAAAAGTTGGTGAGCTAACAAAACCCTCAGGCAAGACAGAACTTCAACCCAGTCTTCCCACAGTGGAAAAAAAGACTTGGAGTTCCTGTCATGGCTCCTTGGGTCAAGAACCCAAATGGTATCCATGAGGATCCAGGTTCGATCCCTGGCCTCACTCAGTGGGTTAAGGATCTGGCATTGCTCTGAGCTGTGGTGTAGGTCACAGATGTGGCTCGGATCCTGCGTTGCTGTGGCTGAGGCGTAGGCTGGCAGCTACAGCTCCAGTTTGTCCCCTAGCCTGGGAACTTCCATATGCCATTGATGTGGCCCTAAAAAGAAAAGAAAAAAAGAAAACAGAAATAAAAGCAAAACTAAACCAGTGGGAACTAATCAAACTGATAAGCTTTTGCACAGCAAAGAAAACCATTTAAAAAAAAAAAAAGACAACCTACGGAATGGGAGAAAATAGTTTCAAATGATGCAACTGACCAAGGGCTTAATCTCTAAAACATACAAAGAACTTATACAATTCAACAGCAAAAAAAACCAACAACCCAACTGAAAAACAGTGAAAAGACCGGAATAGACATTTCTCCAAAGAAGAGGTACAGAAGGCCAACAAGCACCTGAAAAAATGCTCAACATCATTAATTATTAGAGAAAGGCAAATCAAAACGAGGTACCACCGCACACCTGTCAGAATGGCCATCATTAACAAGTCAACAAATAACAAATGCTGGAGAAGGTGTGGAGAAAAGGGAACCCTCCTACACTGTTGGCGGGAATGTAAATTAGTGCAACCACCGTGGAAAACAGTATGGAGGTACCTCCGAAAATTAAATATAGAACTACCATATGATCCAGCAATCCCATTCTTGGGCATATATCCAGACAAAATTTCCCTTGAAAAAGACACACGCACCCATTTGTTCATTGCAGCACTATTCACAACAGGCAAGAAATGGAAACAACCTAAACGTCCATCAACAGATGAATGCATTAAGAATATGTGGTATATATACACAATGGAATACTACTCAGCCATAAAAAGAACACAGTAATGCCATTTGCAGCAAAATGGATGGAACTAAAGACTCTCATACTAAGTGAAGTAAGTCAGAAAGAAAAAGACAAATACCATATGATATCACTTATATCTGGAATCTTATAATATATGGCACACATGAACCTTTCCACAGAAAAGAATCTCATGGGCTTGGAGAACAGACTTGTGGTTGTCAAGGTGGATGGAGAGGGAGTGGGACAGAGACTGGGATTCTGGGGTTAGTAGATGCAAACTATTGCCTTTGGAATGGATAAGCAATGAGATCCTGCTGTATAGCACAGGGAACTCTCTAGTCACTTATGATGGAACATGATGGAGGATAATGTGAGAAAAAGAATGTGTACATATGTGTGACGGGGTCACCTTGCTGTACGGTAGAAACTGACAGAACACTGTAAACCAACTATAATGGAAAAAATAAAAATCATTTAAAAAAAAGAAAAAGAAGGACTTGAAAGATTTGTTCCTTGATTTGTTTCCCATGAAACGTACAAAGCTCAAAACATGTTGGCAAACAGAATCTATCAGGAAAAGAAATAGCAATAAAACATGAGACATGTAGGAAAATGGCAAATTTTATACAAAGAAAAAAATCTAAAGTAAAGTTTCAGGACTTGGAGAAATCATTTTAAAAAGTACAACAAATCACTAAATTGATATCACTAATGTAAGAAACCTTAGCCATGCATGGAGCCTGGAATCAGGAGGCAGGACAAAAGGACAACAGGGCTATTGGTCCTGTGCCTCATGCCTCACACACCTTAAAATTTAACTGTTATTAGCCAAAAACCAGGAAAACCCAAATGTTCATTGACAGGTGACTAGATAAACAAAATGTAGTACAACCTTACAACCGAATACTCCCCGGCTCTACAAAGGGAACAAATTACTGATACAGACAACATAGCTGAAATTCAAAATCATCATACCAATTAAGAGCAGCCAGACACAAAAAAGGTATATATGATTCCATTTATGTAAAATTCTAGAAAACACAAGCTTATCTGTAGTAACAAAATTAGATTAGTGGTTATCTGGGGCTGGGGACAGAGAGGGATGGATTGCAAAAGGCATGAGGAATCACTGAGGGGACAAAGGGAAGTGAAGGAGATAGAGGCTGCCTGGTGTACCCAAATGTCAAGATTCACGGAATTGCATGTTCTATGTCAGCACAGTTTACTGTACATCATTTATACCTCAGTAAGGTTGATTTCTTAAAAATTTGACTCCTAGAGTTCCCGTTGTGGCTCAGTGATAATGAACCCGACTGGTATCCATGAGGACTCAGGTTCAATCCCTGGCCTTGCTCAGTGGATTAAGGATCCAGCATTGCCGTGAGCTGCGGTGTAGGTCACAGATGCGGCTCAGATCTCCTGTTGCTGTGGCTGTGGTGTAGGCAGGCAGCTGCAGCTCTGATTTGACCCCTAGCCTGGGAATTTTCATGTGCTACATTGTGGCCCTGGAAAAACAAAAATGTGTTGTAGAACATGGTAAGGCTACTGCCTAAATGATCATGTTAGCCCTGAATTAATAGACTCTACATATTTTTCTAAGATTCACAGCCCCTCCAATTGTTTAAAATTATCATAGCTGCCAAGTCAACTTCCTAAGAGGGGGAAAGTGGTTTCCTTGACCACAGTTCAGGAATAGATGCCATATGACCTCCATACAGTATCTCTGTACAAAAGCAACCCTCTTTCTAATCAAGTGGTAGAGTCCCTAAATATTCACCCAATCCATATATATATATATACTTTTTTTTTTTGCTTTTTGTCATTTTAGGGCCTGCTTGCAGCATATGGAGATTCCCATATTTAAAAGACTATTCAGCTGTCCAGGATACTTCCACATTATAAATCCACTACCTGAGGAGTCACTGGCTATGTAGATTTTTGTCTTTGTGTTTAACCTCTGCAATAAGTTATATTGGCATTTTGTATTTGATTTTGTCCATTTCAACCAGCTGACATAGAACAGGAGCATTTCAGACTAAACATTTATTCACATGTTCCCAGGCTTCCCAGTGTTCTTACTATCTTGTGTTTCATAATATTTTGATGTTAATAACATTTTGATATATCCATAATATTTTAGCAGTTTCCTTTGAAACTATGTTTTTAAAGTAATGATTAGGTAAGTATTTTCTTTCTTTCTTTCTTCCTTCCTTCCTTTTTTTTTTTTTTTTTTTTTTTTTTTTTTTTTTTTTTTTTTTTTTTTTTTTTTTTTTTTTTTTTTTTTTTGTCTTTTTAGGGCCACACCCAGGGCATATGGAGGTTCCCAGGCTAGGGGTCGAATCAGAGCTGTAGCTGCTGGCCTACACCACAGCCACAGCAATGTGGGATACGAGCCACGTCTGTGACCTACACCACAGCTCACGGCAATGCTGGATCCTTTAACCCACGGAGCAAAGCCAGGGATTGAACCTGCATCCTCATGGATGCTAGTCAGATTTGTTTCTGCAGAATCACAACGGGAGCTTCTCAGTAACTGTTTTCTGATTTGTTAGTGTTGTATGCACATGTACTGACACCTTCTATCTGCCCAGGGAAGGCCCCCCCTTTATCACCATCTCTCTTTACCATAAGCCTATTCCACAAGCAATCCCAGCTACATTTCAACTACAACCTTATGCCACAGTGGAGGGTGACAATACCAGACTAATTTCTCAGTCCCAGACTTCTTTCCTGGATTCAAGTCCCCACAGGCTCCTCATATTCTACCTGCCCCAGAGTAGCTCATGGCCCCCTCCCCACAAAGTGCCAAGTTCATGTCACTTCCTCCATTCCCTCTCTTCATCGAAGGCATCACTATTCACCTGTTTGCCCAACCTAACACCAAGGAGTCACCCTCAACTCTCTGTTTTCCCTCATCCCATCAAATCAGTTAGTACCAGGGACTAAAAGCTCTCAAGTTGGTTCCTTTTTCTTCATCCAACTTCCTCTGCCTTCATTTCTCAACAGCCACTCCCTTGGACTCCTAAGTGGCCTTTTGCTCTCCCCAGCCTCACACTCCTCCCCTCTTCTTCCATGGCACTATCACCAAAATGGTTTTCATAAAGGACAAGTTAAACTTGGCAGTCAAAGCTCTTCATGATGTATCCTTGCTTACTTCTCCAGCCTTTTCTGCTGGCATATCTCCTAGAGCTTCTTTATCCCCACTTATAATAATCTTATTTTTTTTTTAATCATGCCAAAGTTCCTTCGCCATGCATCGAACCCACACCACAGGTATAACCAGAGCCACAGCAGTGACAATGCCAGATCCGTACCTCACTGAGACACGAGGGAACTCCAAGTTACAACAATCTTTGCTCTTTCATCCCTACAATGCCTTTATGTATGTTCTTTCTTTAGCCTCTTTCCCCAGCAAGCCATCTCCTATTTATATCTCCTTCAAGTGACAGCTCCGAATTCTCCAAGCTTCTCTAAATGTCCCCTTCCTACATTTCTGCTCTGCTCTCTTATAACCTACTTTTATTATAGAATTCACCTGCCCTGCACTGAAACCTCTACAAATGGGCTTTGCTCTAATCAAGAAAGGACACTGCCTTATTTTTCTCTGGATTTCCAATGCTTTGCAAAGGAAATAGAGGTGGTTCCATTTTTTTGGATAAATGAACCAAATCTAAAGGACAGGTCATCAAAAACGCTATAAAGGAAGAAAAGATAACATCAAACATCCTTATGCAAGTTTCTTTTGTGTCAGAGATGGTGAAAAGGATTCCTTCTTAGACTGCAAACCCTTAAAGGTTTTACCAGTTTCAGTCTGAGCTTTTCAAAAAGAGCAAGAGCTTGTTTTAAATCACACCATCGTGTGATAAACAGATGATGTGATTTTCCCACTCCCTTCTCATTTTAATACACATAACCTTTCTCACTGCTAATCTGAAAGCAATTTCACGGGAGGAGAGGAGACCAATCTTTCAGAAACCATATGTAATAAGATTCTAAATTGGAAGTTTCAACCGAGGCACCAAGATGCACTAGAATGATATTCCAGAACCAAGTCCAAGGCCGACCCCAAGTATTCAGTGAAATACTCCAAACACTGATAATATGACTCAAGTCTAACCTCTGCTACACTGAAGGTGTTAACGGGCCTTTTTTTAAAGACTAAGAGAGTGAGTTCCGTCATGGCTCAGCAATAACGAAACTGACTAGTATCCAAAAGGATGTGGGTTCAATCCCTGGTCTCGCTCAGTGGGTTAAGGATCCGGCGTTGCCATGAGCTGTGGTGTAGGCTGCAGACACGGCTTGGATCTGGTGTAGCCATGGCGTAGGCTGGCAGCTGTATCTCCAATTCTACCCCTAGCCTGGGAACTTCCACAGGCCATGGGTGCAGTCCCGGAAGGAAGGAAGGAAGACTAAGAGAAATTCAGGGAAGAGAGTGCTTTGGAGAAGAGGTCACATCCCCTCAGGCCAAGAGAGCGAGGCCTCCAAGAATCACCAAGGGCTTAACAGCATCTCCCCAGAAAAAGCTCAGAGGAGCTGGGCAGGGAGCATCCCTGCCGACAGGGAGGAGAGCGACAGGGCTGGGGTCACCCTGCATCCTCAGAGATTCTTTCCGAAAAGTCAGGACACGGACAAGAGAGCAGGCTTGGGGTGTCTGGCCCCCAGCTGCTAACACGAGATTATACTGGACACTGAAATGCAACCACAGAAATGAACAGAAAAGTCACAGGACTGCTAAAAGCGCGCCCAGAATGAGGGAAGGATTTCCCCAGGGAGCAATGCTAACAGGACAGAGGCTGACAAATGCGTTTGTTTTCCGACTCCAGTCCATTTGTGCCGCTTGTTCAGCTGGCTGGTTACACACAATTCCCCATTTGGAAGTCCTCCCAAAGCCTCCAGCTGTCCTCCAACTGGGAGGAGAGGGTGGAATTCCTTTCACAAATTAGGTAACCATGCTCTTTGTGGGCAGATGGTGGCTGTTCGGAGCCCAGTCATTGAAGAGCATTAAATATAAACATGGAAGAAAAACCTGAGAACTTTTTCCCAAATGAAATAGCCATAAAGAGAAAACCCATTTTGCTCCGATGAAAGGAAGCTGTCACCTAAGAAAAACAAAAGGAGGGGAGGGAGAAGAGAAACACAGCACTCTTACCCAGGCCCTGATTCTGCTGTTCCCACTCGATGGCGTCTGGCACCCGGTAGGTGGCCCCCTCCAAAGGGACCGCATTGCCCTGCTCTGAGCCAGGTTCCTGAGACATGAGGCCAGGAAGGGTGAACCCGCGTGGCTCGGTGTCACCACCCAGGCCCTCGTCCAGGGAGTCGGCATCTTTATCTTCCTCGTCTTCCTCCTCATCCTCCTCCTCTTCATCCTCCTCCTCTTCATCCTCTTCATCCTCATCTTCTTCTCCCTCTAGGCAAGAAGAAAACAAAGGGAACATGAAGAAATGCAGTGAGTGCAAAAGCAAATCCTGTGAAACGACCCCAACACCACAGTCATGATCAGCCCTTTAAGACAAATTTTACAGCTAAACTTGGGCAATACGTGCTTTGCAGGCTGACAGGTCCACCACATACCTACATTTTAAACTTTTGGAACTACAGTTATATCAGAAAACTATCATGCATCAAGTCTCCTGGGCGTCAAATTTCAGGTAATACAGATTTTTGTTAAAGTCACATTTATATTTCCAAGGGCAGGAAACATGCTCTTCATGTTTTTTGAAGATCATTAAAGATTTAGCTCAAAAAAAGCACATTGAAATACTTAGCAGCATTTAAAAGGAGTTCCCGTCGTGGCTCAGCAGAAAGGAATCTGACTAATATCCATGAGGATGTAGGTTCGATCCCTGACCTCATTCAGTGGGTTAAGGATCTGGCGTTGCCCTGAGCTGTGGTTTAGGTGGCAGACACGGCTCGGATCTGGTGTTGATGTGGCTGTGGAGTAGGCTGGCAGTTGCAGCTCCAATTTGACCCCTGGCCTGGGAACTTCCATATGCCGCCGGTTTGGCCCTAAATAAATAAATAAATAAAAGGAATATCCTAATCTCTTTCTACCTCATAATACTAAACAGGAGAAGTCGTTATGTTGGCATAGTTTTCTTTCTGTTCTTCTTCCACATCATTGATTAGAACTGACAACAATGCCAAGTGAGAGGCACAGAAACCCACTCCTGCATCTGTTCTCCTTACATAGGAGGGACCCAAGAAACAGGAAAGCATGACGTCAACGTTCTCAATCTGATTCTAAAGGGGACTGGGAAATGAGACACTGATCAAGGATTCAAAAAAGTAACACAGGAAAATCATCATTATCATTACCACCTTCCTAAGAGTTCATTTCACAAAGTGTCAGCTGGGATGCTTCAAGCAGTGTAGCTTTAGGGAACCTACACTGAAGATCCCCAATTTCTTTCTGTTTCACTAATTTTAATTTTCTAGGAATACTTTGAGGCCCAACCATCATCATGAAGGCACCCCTGGAACCCCCCAACAAGGGCCCATACAATCCACTGAAGGTTTTCCCCTTGGTCTCTCCCCTTGGCTTTCAACACAGTGGTAACTGCAACAGCAAACTCTCCTCGAATCATGGGAAGAAAAGAAGGACTAAAGCCACCCAAGAACTCTGAGGCCTCCCTTTTCTGCTTGTAGACAATATTCTCCATGTATATCCCTTTTCATCTATCATTTACAAGTCTTTTTTTTAATTTATTTTTGTCTTTTTGCCTCATCTAGGGCCGCACCAGCGGTATACAGAGGTTCCCAGGCTAGGGGGTCTAACAGGAGCTGTAGCTGCCAGTCTACACCATAGCCACAGTCAGCAATGCGGGATCCGAGCCGCGTCTGCAACCTACACCACAGCTCATGGCAACGCCAGATCCTTAACCCACTGAGCAAGGCCAGGGATCGAACCCACAACCTCATGGTTCCTAGTCGTATTTGTTAACCACTGAGCCATGACAGGAACTCCTACAAGTTTTTTAAACTAAAAAAAAAAAAAATATATATATATATATATATATATATATATATATATATACATATATATATATATACACACACACACATATATATACATATACAAATATATATATATACCTATACATATATATATATATATTATGTCTAATCCTGTCTTATATATGCTTTAACTTTGTAGGACTCAATGCCTGTCAATATTCCAAAAATTCAACAAATATTTATTAAGCACTTAGGTCCAGGCATTAGGGATAGAGCAATAATGTCTCAGCCTTCATGGAGCTGCTATGTCACTCAGGAGACACACAGCAAGCAAACAGATAGACCACTCTATATACAATACATGACCCTCTGATTAAAACTGTTAAGGAGTAGTTCCCGTTGTGGCTCAGCGGTAACAAACCCGACTAGCATCCATGAGGATGTGGGTTCGATCCCTGGCCTCACTCAGTGGATTAAGGATCCGGCGTTGCCGTGAGCTGTGGTGTAGGTCGCAGACCTGGCTCGGATCCCGCGTTGCTGTGGCTGTGGTGTAGGCCGGCAGCTGCAGCTCCGATTTGACTCCTAGCCTGGGAACTTCCATATGCCACAGGTTCGGCCATAAGAAAGAAAATAGAAAAAAGAAAAAAAAACATTAAGGAGATAGAAAAAGGCAGGCGCTGCTGCTATAGATGAGGAGATCAAGGAAAGTTTTTCTGATAAGGTAAAGTTCCAGTGGAGATCATACCAAAATAATGAATGCTCTTGTTTAACTTAGGTCATTAAAGATTCCCAGTAGAAGAGAGCAGAGGAACAGCAAGGGCAAAGCCCTGAGGCAGATGTCCGCTTACTTTGTTCAAAGAAAGGCCAAGAAGACTGGCTGGGGGGGGGGGCGGGGAGGGGCAGAGGGCATACAGGAAACAAGGGGGTGGGGCTGGGCAGGGGCCTCCTCTAATCTGTATTTATACAGAATGACTCTTGTTGCAGGGTGGAGAACAGGCTACACCAGAGCAAAAGACAAAGCATGGAGACACATTAGGAGGCTGTTTCAAAACCCAGGGAAGAGATGATGGTGCTTTAGACAAGGGTGTAGTCCTGGAAAGGGAGAGACGTGGTCAGATCTGAGATGTAACTTGAAGGTAGAGCCCTGCTGATAATGACAGTTATCACTGCAATCGGGATGTGAGGAGGAAGACCTCACTTGACTGAAAATGGGAACTAGAGGATAAAGAGCAAAATCGAGAATTTTATTTGTGGAGTTCCCGTCATGCCTCAGTGGTTAACGAATCCAACTAGGAACCATGGGGTTGCAGGTTCGATCCCTGGCCTCACTCAGCAGGTTAAGGATCCGGCGTTGCCGTGAGCTGTGGTGTAGGTCGCAGACGCGGCTCGGATCCCACATTGCTGTGGCTGTGGTGTAGGCCGGCGGCTGCAGCTCCTGTTAGACCCCTAGCCTGGGAACCTCCATATGCCACGGGTGTGGCCCTAGAAAAGGAAAAGACAAAAAAAAAAATTTATTTGAGATACATTAATCATGTGATGGCATATACCTGTGACATCCAAATGGAAATGTTGGAAGACTAAAGAGGTCAGAACTAGAGATAAAAATTGAGGAGTCATCGACTTATAAATAATTTTTAAAGGCTCGAGACTGGCTGAGATCACTAAGAACATGAGGATGGATGAAAGGGAAGTGGTCCAGGAGTTCCTACTGTGGTGCAGTGGAAATTCATCTGACTAGTATCCATGAGGATGCGGGTTCAATCTCTGGCTTCATTCAGTGGGTTAAGGATCCGGCGTTGCCATGAGCTGTGGTGAGGGTCGTAGACATGGCTCAGACCCTGCGTTGCTGTGGCTGTGGTGCAGGCTAATGGCTGTAGCTCTGATTTGATGCCTAGCCTAGGAACTTCCATATGCCAAGCGTGTACCACTAAAAAGGGGAAGGAAGGAAGGAAGGAAGGAAGGAAGGAAGGAAGGAAGGAAGGAAGGAAGGAAGGAGAGAGAGAGAGAAAGAAAGAAGAAAGAAAGAAAGAAAGGAAGGAAGGAAGGAAGGAAGGAAGGAAGGAAGGAAGGAAGGAAAGCAAGAAAGAAAGAAGGAAAGAAAGAAGGAAGGAAAGAAAGGAAGGAAGGAAAGAAAGAGGGAGGGACGAAGGAAGGAAGGAAGGGAGAAAGGAAGAGAGAAAGAGAGAGAGGTGGTCCAGGCCAGGCCCTGGATAAGCAAACATTTAGAAGTTGGCTGGCAGGGGAAGAAGCAGCAAAGGAGACAGAAAAGGGACCTCCAGAGGTGGGAGGAAAAACCTAGACAAGTGAATAAAACACTTCTGAGGAGCTGAGTATGAAAATGAGATTGTCCCTCTGGCTTTGACCTTTTGGAAGGCGTTAGTGACCTTGGCCAAGTGTCTCCCTGGAATGGTAGGTACAAAAACCAGACTGGGATGCTTCCAAAGAAAATTAGGAAAAAAAAAAAAAAGGAAGTGCAGACACAGCAAATATAGGAAACCCTTACAAGAAACTTGAAAAAGAGAACAGGGACATCAGGCGGAAGCTGGAGGGAGATGTGGTGTCTCCTGGTCTTAAAACAGAAGATACTAGAATTTGCTTGTAATTGATGAGTAAGATCTGGTAGAAAGGGGGAAACTGATGATATAGGAGCAAGTGGACAAAGTGTGAAACGGCTGTCTTGGAGAGTGGGCGGGTGAGAGTTCTTGGGGAAAACCTGGAAGGATCTCCAGGCAACCCCATGAGTCCATGTGAGATGTGACATCACAAATTTCAAGTAAGGCATTGCTAAGATAATGCTGTGCTTTCCTTCAGTCACATTCAGCTGCTTGGGTGCAGGAATTGGTGGGGGGTGGAACAGGCAGAGTCAATGAACCAGGGCCAGGTTTTCCTAGGAGATTCCAACTGGGCAGCGGTGGAGGTGGGAGAGTTGATTGCATATGAAGAGAGTGATTGTAAAGATGGATCAGGCAAAGATGTAAACTCCCAGCAATATGATGAATAAGTTCTGGGGATCTAATGTGCAGCGTGGTGACTAGAACTAATAACACCATATTGATACTTGAAGGTTACTGAGACAGTAGTTTTTTTTTGTTTGTTTTTTGTTTTCTGTTTTAGGGCTGCACCTGAGGCACATGGAGGTTCCCAGGCTAGGGGTCAAATCAGAGCTATAGCCACAGCCACAACAATGTCAGATCTGGTCCATATCTGCGACCTACACCATGGCTCACAGCAATGCTGGATCCTTAACCCACTGAGTAAAGCCAGGGATTGAACCTGTGACCTCATGGATACTAGTCAGGCTCATTTCTGCTGAGTCACGACGGGAACTCTGAGACAGTAGATCTGAAATGTTCTCACCATACCCAAAAAACTATAATTATGTGAGGGGATGGAAATGTTAACTAACCTCACTGTGGTAATCTTTTTGCTGTGTGTGGGTATACCAAATCATCACCTCGGGAGTTCCCATTGTGGCTCAGCAGTAACAAACCTGACTAGTATCCATGACGACTCAGGTTCAATTCCTGGCCTTGCTGAGTGGGTTAAGGATCTGGCGCTCTATAAACTGTGGTGTAGGTCACAGATTCGGCTTGGGTCCTGTGTTGCTGTGGCTGTGGTAGAGGTCGGCAGCTGCAGCTCTGATTTGACCCCTAACCTGGAACCTTCCGTATGCTATGGGTGTGGCCCTAAAAAGCAAAAAAAAAAAAAAAATCACCTTGTACATCTTAAAGTTACATACGTTATATGTCAATAATATCTCAATAAAACTGGAGGGGACAAAGGATGGACCAGGGACTCTAGTTAAAGAGAAGGTGAAAAAGAAAGTGGATAGAGAAAAATAGGGTCATGGGATTACGGAGAAAACTATCAGAGATCATCAAGCTATTTGACAGTTTTTCTCACCTTCCTCCTGTAGACAGAAATTGGTCCCAGGCTAAAAAGAACACTTCCTCATTTTTAAAATGTTGTGAAACCACTTGTAGTTACCTTTCCTCTTCACAAACCTAAGAGGGTGGTACCTGAGAGAATAACTGTGACAACATGATGCTGATCCCCTAAGAATGCAAAGGTGAAGCCAGAGCTCTGTGCCCTGACCTTCCAGCTCTCATCATTGAATCACCATCCTCTGACCACTACCAACCACAACTTCTTCTTGGTCCTCAATGTGTTCAGTCAGTTTCTCTTCTTCAAAACACAGAGCTAACTCCACAACCCAGCAATCCCACTCTGGGTATATATGTCCATAGAAAAGGAAATCACTATCCCGAAGAGACTGCTCATTCCCATGTTTGCAGCAGCATTGTTCACGATTATCAAAGTACGGAAACAACCTAAGTGTCCATCAAGTGTCCTAGAGAAAGATGTGCTATATATTTATAAATATACATGGAATATTATCCATATTATATGCATTTATATTATAATTACATTTATAATATATTTATTATAAATATAGATCTACTAAAATATAAATATATACTGGTGTACTATAAATGGAATATTATTTAGCCTTTAAAAAAAGGAAATCCTGGAGTTCCCGTCGCTGCACAGTGGAAACGAATCTGACTAGGAACCATGAGGTTGCGGGTTCAATCCCTGGCCTTGCTCAGCAGGTTAAGGATCCACTGGTGCCATGAGCTGTGGTGTAGGTCACAGACGTGGCTCGGATCTGGCTTTGCTGTGGCTGTGGTGTAGGCCAGCAGTTACAGCTCCGACTGGACCCCTAGCCTGGGAACCTCTATATGCTAAGGGTGTGGCCCTAAAAAGACAAAAAGATAAAAAAAAAAAAAAAAGAAAAGAAAAGGGAAATCCTAGAGTTCCCGTCATGGCTCAGCAGTAACGAACCTAACTAGTATCCGTGAGGATGCAGGTTCGATCCCTGGCCTCAATCACTCAGTGGGTTAAGGATTCAGTGTTGCCATAAGCCACGGTATAGGTGGCAGACGCAGCTCGGATCTAGCATTGCTGTGGCTGTAGCGTAGGCCAGCAGCTACAGCTCCAATTCGACCCCCAGCCCGGGAACTTCCATATGCTGTGGGAACAGTCCTAAAAAAAATAAAACAAAATAAAATTAAAATAACATTTTTAAAAAAGGAAATCCTGTCACTTGCAACATAGATGAAAATGGCAAGCATTATGCTAAGTGAAATCAGTCAGACAGAGAAAGACAAATACATGTATCACTTAGATGTGGAATTAAAAAAAAAAGTCTAACTCACAGAAACAAAGAATAGAAAAGTGATTGCCAGGGCCTGGGGATGGGGGGAAGGGGGCAGGTGGAAACAGGGAGAACTTAGTAAAAGAATACAAACTTTCATCTGTAAAAGTTTGAGGACCTAATGTATAACACGATGACTACAGTTGATAACACTATACTGTACAATTGAAATTTGCTATGAGAATAGAACTTAAATGTTCTCACCAAAAAAAAAAAAAAAAAAGATAAATATGTGAAATGATGAATGTGCACATTAATCTGATGGTGGAAATCCATTCACAATATACAAATATAAAGTAACCAGGGTGTGTCTTCAATTTTCTTTTTTTTTCTTCCTTTTTTTTTCCTTTTTTGGCTGAGCCATGGATCAGATCTGAGCCACAGTTGTGACCTGAGCCACAGCTGCAGCAACGCCAGAGTCTTAACCCACTGTGCCGGGCAGGGGATCGAACCTGTGTCCCAGTGCTCCCAAGACACTGCTGATCCCACTGGGCCACAGCAGGAACTCCTCTTACAAATGTCTTTGTTAATTATAACTCAACAAAGCTGGGGAGGAATACAGAACTATAAAAATGATGAAAGGGTCCTCTCAAATCATATTCTTCCATCCTTTTGTATCCTGAAGAGAGGGTTGCATCTCCACAAACCTAGGCCAATAAAAAGGTTACTGCCTTCACAACGGGATTTGGAGGACCTTGCTTAGGTCAACATGGCTCATAATCTCTCCCACACTCACCCACCAAGGTAGAACCTACCTTCTCCTCCCTGCCCTGAAATGCCCAACATCAGGTGTCTAACTCCAAGTCAGACAAGAAAACTGAGGAATACTCTCTCCAAAATGATCCCATTGAGTAATACACAATTTGTAGCACAGGAAAGGAAGGAGAGACCCTGACTGCCATGTGGGTGAAAGAGGAAAGCCTTCTCCTTGTACCACCAACCCTGCCCTTTGTGCCCAACACAAAGGAACTTATAAGGTTTACCAGTTGTCACTTAATACTTGCGCAAGCCTAAGGAGGTAGCTCTAGCAAAAGAAAGTTTCATAAACTGTATAAAGAAGACAAGAGGGAGACAAGCCTTATAGGAGAGAGAGTTCTCCTTTCATCTAGTCTTATCCCCTCATTATCATTTTCTGCCAGGGACTTTTCTTCCTTTTTGAGAGGGTACAATCATTTTGCAGCTGGAAATCATCTTTAGTTATATGTCATCTGTCCCCTGCTGCAATTTCTGGTGGAACATGGACCACTACTACAGATCAGTAACAAAAAAATGTTGATCACGTTTCCTAACATTAGCTAAATAATGAATTTTATAGCAGCTTGACCCAGAAATGTGGAAAACTATTGGATAAGGAAAGATAATTTTGTCCTCTGTTGTATCATCAATGACTACACCATTGCTTGGCAATCTGCGGTGCTCAGTAATTGTTGGATGAATGGATGGATACATGCATGTATGCATGCATAATCAATGACGTAGATACAGGTTTTTGACAACCAGCTGGATCTAAGGAAACACAGAGTAACATTTAATAAGCAATTAGTAACACATTCCTCTGACTAACCTTGCAACAAGCACAGACTCAACATATCAAATAGGTAGAAAACAACCCAGAGTCATATTCATTCCTCTTCCAGTCATTAAAAACCAAAGAGAGGGAGTTCCCTTCGTGGCTCAGTGGTTAACCAATCCGACTAAGAACCATGAGGTTGAGGGTTCGATCCCTGGCCTTGCTCAGTGGGTTAACGATCTGGCGTTGCCGTGAGCTGTGCTGTAGGTTGCAGACGCGGCTCGGATCCCGCGTTGCTGTGGCTGTGGCGAAGGCCGGCAGCTACAGCTCCTGTTAGACCCCTAGCCTGGGAACCTCCATGTGCCGTGGGTGCGGCTCTACATAAAGGCAAAAAGACAAAAAAAAAAAAACAAACAGAGAAATCATCTATGTTTACCTAGTCTTTCAACAGTTGTACCTAAGAGAAACGATGACATCATAAACACCTCTGAACACAAAGGACAATGACATACAATAAGCGTTCAGCAAACTAAACTATACCAAAAATAATAACATATTCCCCGATTCAAAGAATTAAAACTAAATGAGGAACTCCTTCAAATAATACTACTAGGTTTTATATTTATATATATATATATATATATATATATATATATATTTTGTCTTTTGTCATTTTAGGGCCATACCCACGGCATATGGAGGTTCCCAGGCTAGGGGTCTAACAGGAGCAGTAGCCGCCGGCCTTCGCCACAGCAACGTGGGATCCGAGCCATGTCTGCAACCTACACCACAGCTCACAGCAACGCCGGATCGTTAACCCACTGAGCAAGGCCAGGGATCGAAACTGCAACCTCACGGCCAGGTTATATTTTAAAGGCTATGATGAAAGGAATGCCTTTTTTTTTTTTGAAGATCTGCTCATGGTGTCTCTCTGAATTCAGGACGCACAGGCAGGCACTGATTGAGGTTCCTGACCATGGAACTAATGGGTTTTTCCATAGTACTCTTACTGAGATAAAGTCACTGGCTAGCATGTCCACTGTCAAGAATTCTAACACCTAGGGGTTCCCGAGTGGTGCACTGGGTTAAGAATCCAACTGCAGCCACTCAGGTCATTGCAGAGGTGTGAGTTCGATTCCCAGCTTGGCGCAATGGATTAAAGGATCCAGCATTGCCGCAGCTACAGCACAGGTCGCAAGTGCAGCTCAGATTCAATTCCAGGAAATTCTATATGCCGTGAGTGCAGCCATTTAAAAAAAAAAAAAAGAAGAATTCTGACACCTAACAAGAGTGAATAAACTGATATATGTATCGGCTAAAAAGCTCAACATGCAACAGGGTCTAGAAGATGGTTCAATTTCTGATTGCTGGCCTTGGGGTGAACTGAAACAGTTAAAATTAAAACTGTTGAACATTAAACAGAGCAGCCAGGTAACAGGCCACATGGTTAAGAGATGCTTAATGATATTAAGTGGTGTGACAACAGCTCAAACAGATAAATGTCATGTTGCGAGTGGCAAGAAGGAAAAAAAAAATGTGTCTAGACAGTACCCTCTCTAAGCCAGTTTAATCTGTCTGGTCACTCTCTGACAGAACCCTGTAACAGCTGCTCCATAACCCATAACAATACCTTATACTTTTGGGGCTTTTTTTTTTTAAGTTCAAAATCCTTTGTACGCATTAGACTCCGAAGGGGACATTGTTGGCTAAATACAGCTAGTTTTTATAAGCTCTGTATTACTTAAGCCTACTTAGCTGTTGATATAACTGCCTTGGTTGCTCATATTATCACAGCAGAGCCTCAAATGGTTTTATTAAACCCCAAACGTTTGACTCTCTAAGTCAGGCCTGTTTTCTTTATTTATTGCAAACACGTCCACCTCCGGTTACCTAAAATCAAGAGTTTTAATTTTGTTCAGGACCAGGGCCATGATCCTCCCAACAAAATGAACAGAAGACATGGGAGAAAGTTTGTCCTATTGTCCCGGGCAGAGAAATCCCATTCTGCTATAAAGCCTAGCTGCCATTTAAGAGGCCGTTCCTGCCAAAGATGCCAGTTTCTCTCAATCCATTTTTATCACGGTTGGGACATTTTTAATTTCCAGAAGATAGAAATGGAGCTAGCATTCCCAGAGTATTGCTAACGAGTCCAAGCGGACCGCTTGGTTGAGAACATGTCATCGCAACGTCAGGAGTAGGAAGAAGCCCACCTGTAATAGCTTGTTCTCCAATTTAACCTGTCTTTGCCTTAAAGGAAGACTAGGCTCAGCAACGATTCATTTGTATACTTGTCTTTTGCCTATTTATTCATTAGTTTTAAGTGTCAACCCTCCTGTTTTTCTTTCCTTTACAAAGATTAAAATTAAATCTAAGGTACACAAATTAGGGTACGTGAAAAAGAGGAAGGATACCATGAAAAGAAACAGGATGAATTCCCTGGGCAGAAGCTAAGCATATATGCGTCTTTCTCCCATTCCCTGTCTAAAAGGAAAGCCTCTGACACATCCCAGTGACATACGTTCAAAAGAAGAAATGTTTATTGGTATAGGTTTTCTTGGGAACCCCAAAACCCTATAACCAAGAGCCACTGTAGCAAAATCGTTTCCACACATAAAGACTGACTGAAACACTACGGACCGTACTGCTTTTATTTTCTAGATTTATTTTTAACTTGAGCATCCAATTGGGTACAAAATTTAAAAGCCGGAGTAGAAAAAAAAAAAATAAACTTGTTTTGAGGATCTGAAGCAATTCTCCAGCAGATGGCTCTCTGGGATTGGAAGTGGTTGAGGAACCCCAGAAACTGCTGAAATAATGACTAGAAAATTCAGCAGCTCACAATGTTAAGCTGACCTAGAATTTATAGAAGTTTGTTCTATTTCTTAAATCTTAACTATTTCTGCCAGCTAAGTGTTTTTACATTTTTATCATGTAACATTAGATATATATATAAGAGAATACATATAATTCTTATGTTATTAAGCTTAATAACGAAACGAACCCCCAATAACTCACAATTCAGTTAAGAAACTGGAATATTACTAATATTATGCCACCTATTTTTATATTCTTCTATCACCTTAACCACTTTCTTCACTTGAATACCATAAAAAAATTACTGAACAATGAATCACTTTGCTGTATACCTGAAACACTATAAATCAACTACCTCAGTTTTTTTTAAAATGTTCTAGGACAACAATAAAAAGAAAAAGGGAGTTCCTGTCATGGCTCAGTGATTAACGAACCCAGCTAGTATCCATGAGGACTCGAGTTCAATCCCTGGCCTCACTCAGTGGGTTCAGGTTCTAGCGTTGCCTTGAGCTGTGGTTTAGGTCACAGACATGGATGGCTTGGATCCTGCATTGCTGTGGCTGTGGAGTAGGCCAGCAGCCACAGCTCCGATTCAACCCTTAGCCCGGGAACCTCCATATGACAAGGGTGTGGCCCTAAAAAGACAAAAAAAAAAAAAGGCAGCAGCACATAATGGTGAGAAAAAATTACTGCATGTTAGATTCCGGGACTTTTTTTTCCAAAGTTGTGATTTTAAGTTTTACATATTTAACTAAATACTGGTTTGTTAATTTCACTGGTTTATGGCATTCCGTTTTGTAAGTCTGTCACAATTTATTTATTTAGGCTCATGTGAATAAACTTCTGGGTTATCTAGTTATTGCCAATCTTTTTGCTGTTATACATGGGACCCTTAGGAACAGTGCTGTATGATATCTATGTATCTGTTCAAAGGTTTCTCTAGGGCATGTTCCTAAAAGTGCACTTGCTCAGGCAAAAGGAATAGAAGTGTTCAACATTCTAAATAATGTCTAGATGTGTCTCCTTAGCTCCACATCATCCCCAGTCCTTGGTATTGTCTAAGGTTATTTTTTTTTTCAACCCAATGTGTATAAAATGATACATCACTGTAGAGGTAATTTTCATTTTCCTAATTCTTTATGAAGTTGTGTAGCTTATAAGTTTGAGTATCTCTGTGAAATGCCTATTCACATGTTTGCTCCTTTTTCTTTTGGGGTGTCATTTCCGGTTTTTTTGAAGTTCTTTCTGTTTTGGACACCATCCTTTACCAGTTATATATATTACAAATACCTTCCCTAGTTTTAGAAGCTGTACATTCACTGCCTTTCTAATGTTTTACGAAAGCTTTCACTTTTGGAGTTCCCATTGTGGCTCAGCAGGTTAAGAACCCGACTAGTATCCATGAGGATGCAGTTTCCATCACTGGCCTCGCTCAGTGGGATCCAGTGGTGCTGTGAGCTGTGGTGTAGGTCGCAGATATGGCTCAGATCCCACATTCCTGTAGCTGTGGTGGGGGGTGGCAGCTGCAGCTCCAATTTGAATCTTAGCCTGGGAACTTCCATATGCTGCAGGTGCAGTCCTTTTAAAAAAAGAAAAGAAAGGTTTTCCGTTTTAAAATAGCTGAATTTATCAATATTTTCCTTTGTGGTTAGGAAGTTTGTCATGACTTAAAAATTCCTTCTGTATCATTAGTTCAGAAAGATATTCTATAATTTTCTCAAATTTTTGTTTCGTCGTTCACATCCATTTTCAAACCCCATGAAACTGGTTTTTATGTATCAGGTTACATTCAATATGGTTTGATTTTTTTTCCCATACGAACAACCAATTGCTCCAGAACTTTTATGAAAAAAAAAAATTGTAATTCCTGCAGTGGTGCAGGGTGTTACGAATCCAGCTGCAGCAGCTGGGGTCACTGCTGGAGCATGGGTTCCATCCCTGACCCTGCTCAGTGGACTAAAGGATCTGGTGCTGCGGCAGCTGCAGCATAGGTCGCAAATGCAGCTCTGATTCAATCCCTGACCCTGAAACTTCCATGTACCAAGGGTGCAGGAAAAAAAAGGGGGGGGCTTTCCCCACTGCTCTGCAGTGCCATCACTATCCCATATTAAAAGCCCCTACAAGAGTGTGTTTATTTCAATGCTCTCTATTCTGGTCCACTAGTTATTTTAACTATCCCTGTCTGTGATCACACTTTCATACATAAAGTTATAGTAAGAGCTTTATAAGTCTTCATATTGGGTAGAGCAAAGACCCCCCTCCTCCAGTTTATTCCTCTTCTTTATCAGTGCACTGGCAATTATTTCTTGGGCTTTTGTTCTTCCATACAAATTTTAAAAAAAGTTAATCAATTGTCATGGATTAATGGAATGGAAAAATAAAATAATGAAAACTTTTTTTTTTTTTTTTTGCTTTTTGGGGCCGCACCCATGGCATATGGAGGTTCCCAGGCTAGGGGTGGAATCGGAGCTACAGCTGCTGGCCTACAGCCACAGCAATGCCAGATCCAAACCACGTCTGTGACCTATACCACAGCTCATGGCAATGCCGGATTGTTAACCCACTGAGCAAGGCCAGGGATGGAACCCGCAACCTCATGGTTCCTAGTTGGATTCATTAACCACTGTGCCACGACAGGAACTCCATGAAACTTGTTTTTATTGCTGTATTCCTTCAATTTTCTTTGGGGTTCTTTGGTTTTTATACTTTAAGATAGAGGCTGCTTGGGTTATTAATTTTTAGACTTTCTTCTTTTCTAATAGAAGCTTTAAAGGCTAAACAGTTACCTTTTAATATCATTTTACATTCATCTTACAAGTTTTTATATAGTATTTCACTAGGATTAAGTTCTAATTATTTTTATTTTCTATTCTAAATTTTTTCTTTGATCCATAACTTATTTACAAGTGTGGTTTTATTTTTCCATTTTCAAAGGTATAGGGCAATTTATCTTTTTATGTTTAATGTCTAACTATATTGAACAAACATCAGGAAATTGGCCTGCATGGTATCAATTCTTTGAAATCTGTCAAGATCATTTTATGGACTCGTATCTGGTCAGTGTTTGTAAATATTTCATGTGTGCTTTAAGAAAATATGTATTCTTTAATAATTTGGTACAGTATTTTTACATCCATTAGTGCATTTTGTCTTAAATTTTACTTTGTTCGAAAATTTTTGCAAATTGAAACCTATACATAAAAAAAGGATAATACAGTTGGGCTTATCCCTAAAACACAAACTTGTCTTAGCATTCAAAAAAATCAATCAGTATAATTCACCACATTAACAGAAAAACCATATCATCACCTCAATAGGTACAGAAACATAGATTCAGAAAAAGCATTCGACAAAATCAAATATCCATTGATAAACAAAAAACAAACAAAAAAGTTTCAGCATTACCAAAACCAGACAAATACACCACCAAAAACGAAAATGACAGGCCAATATCTTTGATGAATATAAATGTAAAATTCTCAACAAAATTTTAGCAAACCGAATCCAACACGTAAAAAAGATCACACACCTGACCAAGTGAAATTCATCCCAAGTCTGCAAGAATGGTTCAGCATACACAAGTGAACGTCATACACCACATTAACAAAAACCACATGATTGTCTCAACAGATGCAGAAAAAGCATTGACAAAATTCAGTATTCATTCATGACAAAAACTCATATCAAGGTGGATACATAAGGAACACATATCAACATAATAAAGCCATGTATGACAAACTCACAACCAATATAGTATTCAATGGAGAAAAGCTGAACACCTTCCTGCTAAAATCTGAAACAAGACAAAGGAGCCCACTCTCACCACTTCTATTCAACACAGTATTAGAAGTCCTAAGATTGGATTAAGATGGCGGAATAGAAGGACTGGAGCTCAACTTCTCTCCCGAAAAACAGCAAAGCTACAACCAAATGCCGAGCAGCCTTCAACCAAATGGACTGTAAACTTCCAAAAAAGATATTCCACTCCAGAAGACAAAGAGGAGACCACATCAAGAGGTAGGAGGGGCGATTACTCGATAGAAGCAA
>PVHT021183527.1:3940159-3994913 GCA_004024745.2 Catagonus wagneri | reverse complement strand
AAAAAAAAAAAAAAAAAAAAAATCTGCTGGGTCATTTTTGTTAGTCTCTTATGGTGTTAGTCTTTTATTACTTATTAGTCTCTCATTTTTGCAATTTCATCTTTTCTTTCTGTAAACCTTTTATACATGGTTATTTTATCATTTATTCTGATCATTTTGGCATCTATTGTCCTGGATGAGTAAGCCAATCAATCGTTTGACTTTTCTGCTGACTATTGGTTGTGGCTGTTTATTTCCTTGTTATTTCCTTGTTAGTTTATTGATCTTTTATTAGGAAATCATATTTGCCGGATTTTAATCTGTGGAAACCTATGCATCTCAATTGGATGTGCTCTTTTTCAGAGAGGATTTACATCTGTTCCTATAGGGAGTCAAGCTGTGATACAAACCTCATGCTACTTTATTCTTAAAAAAAAAAACCCACAAGCTTAATGTAGGGATTTCATTCCGGGTCCTTCTTCCTGCAACAATGTAGACAAAAATGTAGACTCCTGATGTTACTGTCCTACAGTAACTTTATCTTTCCAATTTGCCTACTCCTTACAGCTCACATTTGTTGGGTTTCAGCTCACTTGAGTTTAAAAAAATACAATCCTGGGGTTCCCGCCGTGGCGCAGCAGAAATGAATCCGACTAGGAACCATGAGGTTATGGGTTCGATCCCTGGCCTCGCTCACTGGGTTAAGGATCTGGCATTGTGGTGACTTGTGGTGTAGGTCACAGATGTGGCTCGGATCCGGTGTTGCTGTGGCTGTGGCATAGGCCAGCAGCTGTAGCTCCGGTTAGACCCCTCATCTGGAAACCTCCATATGCCGTGGGTGCGGCCCTAAAAAGAAAAGAGAGGAAAAAAAATGCAATCCCTGGGGATTTTTTCTGTCTGCTTGTAATTTCATTAATGTATTAAAGCATATGTTTTACCCAAGATCTAGTCATTTTGCCACGGTTGTCTGTCAGAATCTTTATCAGAAGCCAAAATTCAAAAAATGTGCTTTCCTAAAGTTTCCGTATCATCTGCATTTGATGTTGGTCCAATAAGTTGAGTAAGAGCTTTTATTGGCTTTTCAAATCGCATTTACAAATTCCAAATTTTGAACACTCATAAGAGCATCTGTCTGTAATCCTCTCAATTAGATAAAATCTCAAATGTTGTTATTAAATATTCTGCTTTAAACATATCTATTCATTTCTCTAGTTCTCTCTTTTTAATCTACACAAATTTCTTGAAAACATGTTACTAATGAACTTCCCATGAACTCCTTAACAGTAAAATACAACCATTAGACACTTCCTCCATTCTAACGTAAACAGTATTTAAAAGGTACATATGTGAGAAAATTTAAAAGCCTAAGAAAATCTGCACACTTCAAACACCAGCTGAAAAACATTTAGGATTCAACCTACATTTCAGATAAATGTTTAAATATTTTCTTATTTAATTTAATACTACTTTCTTTAAACTAGAGTATTCTGCTCCCAATAATGTAATCTCCTATACCTAGTTAGCAAGCTAAGAAGATCGGTCTACATAACTAACCTCACATTTACTGGTCATTACATAATCCCACTTCAGCCTTAACCCCCTGTAATTGGTTCTCTCTATTATCTTCTATAAATCCTGCCCCAAATTGAATTGAGTTATCTTAATAGGGAGAGCCCCAGAGCAATAATTATAAATTCTCAAGTCTAGCTCCTGTTCATTAAACTACTCGCTTTGGATTCAGATGACAGCCTCTTATGTATTTTCCTATGGAAAATGAGGCTACGGCAATATTGTTCTATTTCTCAAGGGTACCATAAAGAGAAACATAAAAGGCTTATTATTATTATATCTATAAATTCTTAGCCATCCGGAATAAAACCTTTCTCTGCAGTAATTTAGTAGTCTCAAAGGATTATTTGCTTTAAGCAAACATATACAAAACTTGTGTATAAGAATTCACATACACTCAAAAGACAAATTATGGGTTGGTTATGTTGAAGATTGCTTTTGCAAAAATATCTATGAAAGTAGATTTCCCCTTCAAACTTGAAAGCACTACTCAACTAATTCAAATGAGGTTTACATATTAATTAGTGGAAATGTGTTTGTTTCATCATACCTGTGTGTATTTACCTTCTTGAAACCAGAGATCCTGTCTTACTCCTTTTTATGACCCATCCCTCAGGATTAAGCACTGTGTTGTGTACAAAATAACCCTCAATATATGTTGATTGAATAGAAATAAATTGAACAGAACTTTAATTCATTATCTTCCTCGTCAAAATAAGTAGTAATGCCTTTATAAGACTCCAATATAATTTTTATTAATTTATATTATGTATGCACTTCAAATGAGTATTTGAAAATTTTTAGGAAAATCCATCTACATGCTTTTGTCACCACAGGGCTTGGGAGGGATGATCTTTGCACAAATTAACTCCAATAATGTTTCTAGAGAAGGAGCTCCCTCCTCCACCTTCCTTTTCTTTCCCTCCCTCCCACTCTGGCTTCTCAAAGTGGATTTAAAGAATCATTTAAGACGGTCCCACTGTGGTACAGTGGGTTAAGGATCCGACTGCAGCAGCCCAGGTCACTGTGGAGGAGCAGGTTCAATCCCTGGCCAGGCACAGTGGGTCAGGATCCAGCATTGCTACAGATGTGGCATGCAGCTCGGATTCAATCCCTGGCCTGGGAACTTCTATGTGCCACGGGTTTGGAAAAAAAAAAATATCACAATGCTTATTCATGATGAAGCTAAGACTTAAACCAGATATGTCCATTTGAGACAATAATCAGAGGTATTTTGTTACTAGTCTATAATACTCATCAATTCAGGCTGGGTGGTCTGAATTGATAATGCTTAATAATGAAGGATAAGTGTGAGCCAAATGGCTTCTGTTTCTCCTTCCCGTCCTCTTTTAACTTTAACTTCATAGCCCTCTGTTCACGGAGTAGCATAGCACTGAGTATTATTTGCCATAGAATGTGACAGAATGACCCTATGCAGGTATATTCCTTGTAGAGTGAGAACAGTGTGATATTGCCCAGACATGAGTCATGACACACTTTTAATAGAGATAGGATTTCCTCTGAAGAGTGGGATGTACATGGTATCAATCAACTGTGACTGTCTAAGCACTGAAGATGCATCCGTCAACCTGGAACAGACAATATGTATGCGGTGTTCCTACTTGGTGATGAACCCTAGAGGAAATTTACATCTTTGTCTTGCCTCTTCCATGTAGGGGCAGGGATGGGGAGAAGAAATAAGAAGTTACCCACTGAATAGGAAACAAGCCAAGAGCTGTGAAGCCAGAAAGCCTAGCAAGGTACCTGAAAAACTGTTCCAGAGTTTGGGGTACCATATATAAAAAACTTTCTCAGAACACGGAATGGGTCAAGGCCTGGATGTCCCAGGAGGTCCTTAGCTAAGTAAGGTAAGAGAGAAATCTGTATCTTGTAAGCTTAATTCATTTTATGTTTCTTTTATATTCTTGGTATGCTTTGTGTTCTCTTAGATTTAAGCCAAGCTTAGTTTTTGTATTTGTTTTATTGTTTTGTTTTGCTTTGGCTGTGCCCACAGAATGTGGATGTTCCCTGGCCAGGAATCAAACCTGTGCCATAGCAACGACCCAAGCCCCTGCAATGACAACACCAGGTCCTTAGCCCACTGTGCCACAAGGGAACTCCTGAGCCAATTTTTTTTTTAATTTCTACTAATTTCAGTTGAAACAAATGAGAGGCCTTCCATCTATGCTTGAGCCAAAGTTTTACAGGAAATAGGACTCAGATAACATATGAAGCATATATCTTGAGAAAACCTAGAGGGAGCAGTGTTGGGCCCTCTGGCCACCTGATAAATCTTTTCATGATAAAACCTTGGAGATTCTTTACATTGTTTTTTCTTTTCTTTTTTAGCTGCCCAGAAGAACATGCAATTCCTGGGCTAGGGATCAGATCTGAGCTGTAGCTGCAACCTATGCCACAGCTGTGGAAACACTGGATTCTTTAACCCATTGTGCCAGGCTGGGGATTGAACCTGTATCCTGGTGCTGCAGAGATACCACTGATACCATTGTGCCACAGCAGGAACTCCCTTTACATTGTTTTTATAGAAGTTTCCATAGAATTTTTTATCTGGAGATATCAAATAATTAGAAAGAGGTAGAATGAAGAAGAAAAAGCATTGATAAATGTAGGCAGAATTAATGTAAATCTTTTTTTTTCCCTGATTTTTAGGCCACACCTACGGCATACAGAAGTTCCCAGGCTAGGGGCTAAATCGGAGCTGCAGCTGCTGGCCTACACCACAGCCATAGCACCACCAGATCCAAGCTGCGTCTGTGACCTACACCACAGCTCATGGCAACGCCAGATCCTCAATCCACTGAGCAAGGCCAAGGATCAAACCCGCATCCTCACAGATACTAGTCAGGTTCATTATCACTGAGTCATAACAGGAACTTCCAATGTAAATCTTTCAAGACAAATTTAATATTTCCAAATATGAACATTTTAAAAAATCTTGTAAGATCATTCAAACTGATGCATTATATTTTTATTCTAATCTATTCCTTTGGGGATATGTATCTATTTAAATAATGAAAGGTAATCTGATCCCAAAATAACTTCATGGTAATGAATCCAGCCTGACAAAGCGCAGTTGGTAATACCCTTTCATTATTTTATACACTGTTAAGGTTTGTAATTATTTATACTCTGATGCTGTAAGCTTATCAATGATTATACCAGTAAAAGGATAGCTATGTCTAGCCTCATACTGAAATTAATGTTTTTTTAAAATGCCTTAATTTTCTGCAAAGATTTAAAATGTCTTTGAAACCTCCACAGCCCATTATGCAGTTGCAAGCTATAGGTCTGATTCAACAACTGCAAAAACCATGACACATAGATAGCCTTGCATGAACGACTCCTCACAGAGATCCTCGACCCCGTAGTGTGAGCCCAGATGAAACATTTGGAACCTATCTTTTGCCTGGGATTCTGAACAATCCCCTCAGGAGAAACATAGTACTGTTTCCTATAAATCAGGTATTGGTTAGCTCAAGGTCGAGCACCTGATTTTCTCTTCTACATTGAAAAGTGATTGCTTCTAGCCAAGACACAGAAACAACCAAATGACCATCAACAGATGAATGGAAAAAGAAGATATGGTGCATACATACAATGGAATACTACTCAGTCATAAGAAAGAATGAAATAATGCCATTTGCAGCAACATGGATGCAACTAGAGATCATCATACTAAGCAAAGCAGGACAGAAAGATAAAGGCAAATACCAAATGTATCACCTATGTGCAGAACCTAAAATATGACACCAATTAACCTATCTGCAAAAGGGAAACAGATCTGGGGTGGGGGGGGCATAGGAATGATTGGGAGTTTGGGATTAGCAGATACAAACTATTGTATATAGGGTGGATAAACAACAAAGACCTACTGTATAACACAGGGAATTATATTGAATATCCTGTGATAAACCATCATGGAAAAGAACATGAAAAGGCATATGTATAAGAAATCACTTTGCTGTACAGCAAAAATCACCACAACATTGTAAATCAACCACAATAAAATTTAAAAAAAGAACTGCAGTTGCTTCTAAAAACTATTCTTCAGAAGTAATTTCATCTCAATAATTATTGAAATGTATAGAAATATCAAATCACTATGTTGTGCACCAGGAACTACCACAGTGTTGTAGGTTAGTGATACTTCAAAATCAAACAAACTCACAGAAAAAGTTATCAGACTCATAGTTATCAGAGACAGGGTATAACAGGGGAAACTGGGTGAAGGCTATCAAAAGATACACAAACTTCCAGTTTTAAGATAAATAAGTACTGGGGATGTAATATACAACAGAATTAACATAATAGGCACTGCTGCATGTTATATATGAAAATCAAGACAATGAATCCTGAGTTCTTATCACAAGGAAAATATTTTTTTCTTTTATTTTGTACCTGCATAAGATTACAGATCTTCACTCTTTCTGTGGTAATCATTTCATGGTATATGTAAGTCAAATCATTACACTGTCTACCTTAAACACATAAAGTGCTGTACATCAATTATATCCCAGTAAAACTGGAAGAATAAAAAAGAAATCACCGAACCAATTAGCTAAATTATAGAAACATGCTTGGTCATATGTCTATATAATAACTGATGGATAGTGTAGTGTGTGCGACATCTCAAGGATGATTCACCACTCTTTAGAATTTTCTTTTGGATTTCCCACCACTTATTTTTTATAAATATCAAAAGAACAATAAGGATAGACAGATGATAGTGAGATAGACAGATAAGATATATGTAGATTTGTGTGTTGGTATATATGTATATATACACACACACAAATCTATGTGTGCACATGCACACACACACACACACACAGATGCGTGAACACACACACACACACACACACACACACACAAGACCCCCCCAAGCATAAATAACAATTCCTTATTTCTCTAAGCTGGAGCTAAGTTCTCTCTCCTAACTCTCATAGTTCTTTTTCATAATTTTTTCCCTTTTATTCTTTTTAAGGCTGCACCTGAAGCATACAGAAGTTCCTGGGCTATGGGTCAAATCGAAGCTGCAGCTGAGACCTATGCCACAGCCACAGCAACACTGGATCTGAGCCATATTTGCAACTTACACAGCAGCTTGAGGCAACGCTGGATCCTTAACTCACTGAGTGAGGCCAGGGATTGAACCCACATCCTCACAGAGACAACATAGTATCCTTAAACCACTGAGTCACAATGGGAACCACTTTTCCTGTAATTGTTTTCCCACCTTCTACCTTGTGTGTCTGTTATTTACATATTTGCCATAACTCTTCTACTAAAATTTACATAAGATCTACTCTCATCTCTTTCTATTATCTGAACCACCAAATACTATACGATATCATTTATAAGTGGAATCTAAAAAATACAACAAACTAGTGAATATAACAAAAGAGAAGCAGACTCACAGATTTAGGGAACAATTTAGTGGCTATCTGTGTGAGGAAGGGTAAACACATACTGTTGGTTATAAGATAGGCTCAGCCATGAACTGTGGAGTTCTTGCTGTGATGCAATGGGATAAGAATTTGACTTAAGTAGCCACTCAAGTCGCTGGGGAGGCATGGGTTCAATCCCGAGCCTGGTACAGTGGATTAAAGGGTGGGTGTTGCTGTACCTATAGCATAGTTCGGCTCAGATTCAATCCTTGCCCCAGGAATTTCCATAGGTTGTGTGTTCAGCCATTTAAAAAAAAAAAAAGGAACAAACCAGAAAACTTGGAATGAATGTCAGTTATCTTTCTTCAACAGCAGAATTCATAAGCAATGCTTTACGGTAATACATCGTAATATTGATTTTAAATATTCTTGAAAGACCACTGCCTATGTGAGCATTAGCAGCAGACATGAGATGACGATTCTGAGTGCTGAGTAATTTACTGTTCTAGCCTATACAGCATGCAGGGGACTTAAGAACAGAGACCTATCATAAATGCCAGAGAATGCATGATGATTTCAGGACAAGACAACTTAGTGACTTACCATAAGTGGCGATCAATAACTGAAATCACCAGTGGCCCTCTTATTGAGGCAAAATTAAATCCAAAGCATTTTCAAGAACAAAAGCAAAAACTTGTATTCACTCTTAACATAATTAGAGTGAAAACTGGAATGAACATCCTTAACCTCATACTCTAGTATGACAAGTAGCAGTGGATAGTTCAAATTTACACTCTACTGGGATATTTAATTTACATTCCACATGGCAGCTCCCAAAGGTAAGTCACATAAACTTGGCTTCATAAATATGGCCTTGAGATGGGATCTTTTACTACTCTTTCTCATTCATCCATTCTAGCTGCTTTCTGAGTTGAAACATTATATGAGCACTGAGAAAATAACAAGAACTATTCTCTGAAAAGGAATGCATACTGGGAAGACCAAAAAAATTGATTTTGTGAATTAAAGTGCAGGTGGAGAGCAAATATTTCTCTCATAAAAATTACATGAGCTCTTAAGAATCCTCAGTGGAGCTATTACAGAAAAATATCTGAGGCTTCTCCACAATGCCACTTAAAGAATGCATTTCCTAGAGTTCCCTTGTGGTGCAGTAGGTTAAAGATGTGGCATCATCACTGATATGGTGCAGGTTCAATCTCTCAATCTCTGAACCGGGAACTTCCAAATGCCATGGACATGACAAAAAAAAAAAAGCTTCATTTCCCAACTGATCTCTGATTGACAGATAGAAGAAAGAAACTAAGTTTCTTGATTTCAGTACCAATTATCCAATTATGAGGCCACTGCACTGCCAAAAAATATCAGTCATCTGAATGAAAACATGACTTTCTCCTGAAATTCCCTCTCCCTTTCTCTCTCTCTCTCTCTCTGGCTATACACATGGCATTTGGAAGGTCTCAGCCCAGGGACTAAATCCAAGCTGCAGCTGCAACCTACGCCACAGCTGCAGCAAGGCTAGATCCTTAACCCACTGCACCAGGATGGGAATTGAGCCTGCACAGCCACAGAGACAATGATCCTTAACCAGCTATGCCACAGCAGGAACTCCCCTGGGTTACTTAAATCCCTATGTTATTACGGAAAGAAGCCTAGGGCAAAGACAGAACTGAAAATTCCAGATAAGAAAGGAGAGAGTATCACTATCTCTTCCGCAGAGGAAATTAAAAGGTGCTGCAAATATATACAGAAAATGTTCTCAGAGGACTGCAGAAAAAACACACAAGAAATTAAACACATACACACACATGTATGCTCGCACACACGCGCACACACACACACACACACACACTCACGAAGGCAGGAAAACGGATGTCACCAAAATAGATTAAACAACAAATGATGGAATAATGACAGCCTTCTGCCCCGTGTGTGCTGCCTGGCTGGGAAAATATGTCAAAATTGCAATCTTTTAAAACCTAAATATAAAGGCAGCCAAAACAGTCTTTGAAAAACAAGGGGAAAACTGTCAGAAAAAAACTGGAAGTTAAATGATACAACTGGTCTTATTTTTTCAAAATCAAGATATTAAAAAAAAGTTAAACATGACTTTCCTGTTGGATACTAAGAATTCAAAACCACTTTATTCCTCTTTTTATGTCACCAAAAGGTGATATGTCATATGGTTACATGCATCATACATCAAAAAAAGGTAATTTTCTAGCATGCCAATTACTATGAGTTTGTTCCATAAACCCTATAATAAATAGGTTTTTAAAAAAGATAAGGAAACAGAAATAAACCCAGACACTTATGGTCAATTAATCTTTGACAAAGGAGGCAAAATGGGGAAAAGACAGTCTTTTCAGTAAGTGGTGCTGTGAAAACTGGACAGCCACATGTAAATTAATGAAACTGGAACAGCCCCTCACACCGTGCACAAAAATAAATTCAAAATGGCTTAAAGACTTAAATGTAAAACAAGACACCATTAAACTCCTAGAAGAGAATATAGGCAAAACATTCCCTGACATCAACCTTACAAATGTTTTCTCAGGTCAGTCTCCCAAGGCAACAGAAATATAAGCAAAAATAAATCAATGGGACCTAATCAAACTGACAAGATTTTGTGCAGCAAAGAAAAGCATAAAAAAAAAAGAGACAACATCCAGAATGGAAGAAAATAGTTCCAAACGATTCAACTGACAAGGGTTTAATCTCTAAAATATACAAACACCTTATACAACTCAACAGCAAAAAAACCAACAACCCAGTCAAAAAATAGGCAAAAGACCTGAATAGACATTTCTCCAAATAAATATACAGATGGCCAACAAGCACTTGAAAAAAATGTTCAGCATCACTGATTATTAGAGAAATGCAAATCAAAACTACTATGAGGTACCACCTCACACCTGTCAGAATGGCCATCATTAACAAGTCAACAAATAAATGCTGGAGAGGATGTGGAGAAAGGGAACCCTCCTACACTGTTGGTGGGAATGTAAATTGGTACAACCACTATGGAAAACAGTATGGAGGTACCTCAGAAAAGTAAATATGGAACTACCATTAGACCCAGCAATCCCATTCTTGGGCAAATATTCAAACAAAACTTTCCCTGAAAAAGACACATGCACCTGTATGTTCACTGTAGTCCCATTCACAGTAGCCAAGACAAGGAAACAACCTAAATGTCCATCGACAGATGAGTGGATTAAGAAGATGTGGTATATATATACACAATGGAATACTACTCAGCCATAAAAAATAACAAAATAATGCCATTTGCAGCAACATGAATGGAACTAGAGATTATTATACTAAGTGAAGTAAGTCAGAAAGAGGAGAGGTAAATATCATATGATATCACTTATATCTGGAATCTAATATATGGCACAAATAAACCTTTCCACAGAAAAGAAACTCATGGACTTGGAGGACAGACTTGTGGTTGCCAAGGGGCAGGAGAAGGGAGTAGGGTGGACTGCGAATCTGGGGTTAACAGATGCAAACTATTGCCTTTAAAATGGATAAGCAATGAGATCCTGCTGTATAGCACCGGGAATTATGCCTAGTCACTTATGACGGAACATGATGGAAGATAATGTGAGAAAAAGAATGTGTGTGTGTGTGTGTGTGTGTGTGTGTGTGAAAGACTGGGTCACTCTGCCGTACAGTAGAAAATTGACAGAACACTTAAAACAACTATAATGGAAAAAATTAAAATCATTTAAAGTAAAAAAATATAAATAAAAGAGATGAGGAAATGGTAATTGTCTAAAATATCAGCACTGGATTTCACAGCCCCAACATTCAGTCCATTACGCCTACAGAAAGATGTTAAATAGGACCAGCCACATCAAGAATTCTCCCGACTAGAGACATTGGTGTTTCTTCTCCTGCAAAAAAGCAATAAGCTAACTCAGGTTCATCTTTGGAGAGCCCAAACAAATTCACCCTATTCCCAAGTCAGCACCATGGGGAGCACCAAGTGGTTTCCCATTTCCCAGGAGCTGGAAGGCCAAGGTATTGACTTCCAAACATTAAGGGAGGAAGTGCTGGGGATGTGAGGAAGTCTTAATTACAAGAACCCTCTGTTTTGTTCTCTTAGCTCCTGTATGTTCTTAGAAATCTAGTACCTGGTACAAATAAACCTACAGTAGATTTTTTTTCTGTGTATTGAACTGTTAATATCATAATCTTCTACCCTACAGGATTACTACTATAATTTTACAACAGAGGGGACCCCATCATGGCTTGGAGTTCCCATTGTGGCTCAGCAGTAATGAATGCAACTAGTATCCATAAGGACACAAGTCCGATCCTTGGCCTCGCTCAGTGGGTTAAGGATCCGGTGTTGCCATGAGCTGTGGTGTAGGCTGCAGACACAGCTAGATCTGGCATTGCTGTGGCTGTGGTGTAGGCTGGCAGATGCAGCTGATCTGACCCCTAGCCTATGAAATTCCATATGCCTTGGGTGCGGCCAAGAAAAAAAATTTTTTTTACAGTACACATGAATTTCCATCTTCTGTGGAAATATAGGAAAGGCCAAAATAAGTTTGATTTGTTTAGAGTAAATAGATATCCTCAGCTGGATTTCTAAAGCACAGAAAGAAGAGTTTCAGAAAGAAATATTGAAAGTCCTAGTCCATTTGACATTAGCACGAAAATAATTTAGAGACAGTTTTCAAAGCAATCAGAAATTTTAAGTTGTTATTTTGGAGCAGAGAAAGACATAAATATTTAACTGAAAAAGGATATCGGAGTTCCCATTGTGGCTCAGTGGAAACAAATTTGACTAGTATCCATGAGGATGCAGGTTTGATGCCTGCCTCGCTCAGTGAACTAAGGATGCCACGTTGCTGTGGGTGTAGTGTAAGCCAGCAGCTACAGCTCCAATTCAACCCCTAGCCTGGGAACCTCCATATGCCATGGGGGCAGCCCTAGAAAGACAAAAAATAAATAAATAAACAAACAAACAGGAGTTCCTGTTGTGGCGCAGTGGTTAATGAATCTGACTGGGAACAATAAGGTTGCAAGTTCGATCCCTGGGCTTGCTCAGTGGGTTAAGGATCTGGCGTTGCCATGAGCTGTGGTGTAGGTCGCAGATGCGGCTCGGATCCCGCGTTGCTGTGACTGTGGCAAAGGCCGGCGGCTACAGCTCCAATTAGACCCCTGGCCTGGGAACCTCCACATGCCACGGGTGCGGCCCTAAAAAAAAAGGCAATAAACAAATAATATCAACCTAAACAGAGATCATGTCCAAAAACTAGATTATGTACAAATACACATATACGTACATATATACTTTACATTATTCAATTTTGAATTAAAATTTGGAGCACTTTGTCATGTTCATATTTCAAAGATGCTGAATACAGCCCTAAAGGAATTATGCCTAACTATAATACAGTTTTTTATCATACTGAAAGCATTATTTCTCTTTAAAAAAATACACAGGAGTAAAGTATATCAGGCAAGGTGAAAGATAAACCATTATTTCCCTTGAAACTCCCAAACTGCATTTTTGCTGACAAGGTAAAAGACTTGCCAAAATAGGCACAAGGCGCTGTGCACTTACAGAAGCAGGCTTTATTCAATGCCTGAGAAATGTAAAACACACCAAACTTCTCCCACTCTACTACCAACGCACATCTCTCAAGTGGGTGTTCCGGAGGCAGAGCAAGTCTGCCTTCAGCGCCAGCTGGAAAACTCCTCAGAAGCAGACCTACTAGTATGCACTGAATTGCGCCCGTTCCCCCCAAAAAAGTATATATTTCAATCCTAACCTGTGGTACTTGTGAATGTGATCTTATTTACAAACAGAGTATTAGCAGATGTAATAAAGTTAAGATGTAGGTATCAGAAAAAGAAAGACAAATACTATATGATAATCACTGATGTGTGGAAAGTAAAATCTAGCACAAAGAATCTATCTACAAAACAGAAATAGACTCATAGACAAAGAACAGACTTGTGGTTGCTGAGGGGGAGGGAGTGGGATGGACGGGCAGTTTGGAGTTAATAGATGCAAACTATTGCATTGAGAATGGATAAGCAATGAGGTCCTGCTGTGTAGCACAGGGAACTATATCCAGTGTCTCGAGATAGACCATGATGGAAGATACTATAAGAAAGGGAATGTAGATAAATGCATGACTGGGTTACTTTGCTGTAGAGCAGAAATTGGCACATTACAAATCAACTATGCTTGAATAAAAAAATGTAGTTATTGGGATGCATCCTAATCCAATGGTTGATGTCCTTATACAATGAGGGAAATGTGGGCACAGAGACACAGAGGAGAGGTGTGAAGATGGAGGCAGAGACTGCAGTTGTGCTGCCACAAGCCAAGGGACACACGAGGCACCAGAAGCTGGAAAAAGCAAAGGCCTATCCACCTCTAGAGGCTATGGAGAGAGCACCGCCCTGCCTACACTTTGATTTCAGACTTCTAGGCTTCAAAATTGCAAGAAAACAAATATCTGTTGTTTTAAGTCACTCAGTTTGGGGTACTTTGTTTATGGCAGCCCTGGAAAACTAACACGCCCCTTTAGTCATTCTGCTGTAGAGATGCGAAGGAAGTGACAATAAGACAGCGGACCAAGGAGATACAATTTTTAGGCTCCTTGGGCCATTAAGCATCCCTTAAAGGGTAAACATTCAGCAGTCTCCACAAAGGTTCTTGCTCCTTGGAGCCGCAGTTTCTAACAAGGGCAGCTCTCTCACCTATATCATCTTGAGAAAAATAACCCCATTCTCTGGAGAAGTGCCCCTGTCCCCTCATGGGAAGGAAGATATTAACATAACATATGGAGAGTTTAATAATATAAGAAACACACACCTAAACTGAAGAATTGTTCATTTATCAACACAGCACAGCGATTCAAACTGGAAAGGTAGGTAACCTGATGTCACACAACTCTGTTCTAGGTAGCAATAAATTATTTTCCTCTGGGTACAAGGCTAAGGAAAAATTAAAATGCTTCATCCAGTCAATGCCTCAAGCTGCACTTATGTTCCTGGACAAGGTGGAAAAACAGGCATTGAACATAGAGGCCTCCTTTGGAGTTCCTGTTGTGGCTCAGTGAGTTAAGAACCTGACATAGCGCCCATGAGGATATGAGTTCAATCCCTGACCTCGTTCAGTGGATTAAGGATCTGGTGTTGCCGTGGCTGTGGCATAGGCCTCAGGTGAAGCTCAGATTCGACCCCTAGCATGGGAACTTCCATATGCCACAGGTATAGCCATAGAAAGAAAGAGAGAGAGAGAAAGAGAGAGAAATGAAAGAAAGAAAGAAAGAAAGAAAGAAAGAAAGAAAGAGAGAGAAAGAAAGAAAAGAGAAGAGAAGAGAAAGAAGAAAGAGCGAGCCATAAAGAAAAAAAAAAGACAAAAAGGTGCTCCCATCATGGCTCAGTGGTTAAGGAACCCAACAAGTATCCATGAGGACACAGGTTCAGTCCCTGGCCTTGCTCAGGAGGATCCAGAATTGCCATGAGCTGTGGATCCAGCACGTTGCAATGGCTGTGGTGTAGGCCAGCAGCTACAGCTCTGATTCGACCTCTAGACTGGGAACCTCCATATGCCATGGGTATGGCCCTAAAAAAAAAAAAAAAAGGACAGAAAGAAAGGAAGGAAGGAAGAAAAGAGGCCTCCAATACATCCTGCAATCTAGTAGGTTTATTGATTTAAGTAAGTGACTCACCTCTGCTTTCAGAGTATATTGGATGGACCAGTATAAAACTAGTTGTGATATTATTAACATATACTAATTAAATATGAATCAATTCCCTAATATTTAGGAGGAAAGGTGTGCTCAATTCAGAAACCTTGTCTTAAGCCCAACAACATAGCAAAAGAATATTTTTAAACCAAAAATGTCTTTCATAAGCCTCGACAAGGATCATAACTTAGATCAAAACTCACAAGATATATTCTCAAAAGGAAGCTAGAATTGAATTGTGTAGAAGAAAAAGCACTAAAACTCCAGGACATCTTAGGAAAATTAAGAAAATTCTCACACATCTCAATACAACTGCCATCATCTACCAAATTTAGAAAATGATTGCAGTTTCACAAGTATGGATTATTCACAATTTTTTTTCTCTGATTAAAATGAGCCCTGCCGGGTAAAGCTGTCATCTCTAACTCAGGTTAATTTGGGGAAACCTGGTCTTTCCAGATGGCGTTAAGGAGAGAAGACAGCTAATATGAGACTACACTCCAAGTTTTTATCTCAATGTGGAGTGCAAGAGCTGTCAGCCTCTGCGCTTGCTTTGATCCATTTCTTAAACCAGCACTCTATGGGATTCACACTATGCCTAAAATGTCATGTTTCTCCATCAGAAAAAACCTGGCTGAAACACCTGTTACAGAATAGACAATACATATAATAACAGCACATCCTATGTTTACTGCATTAAATGCATGGCTACCTAAGTGCCCAAAAGCTTACCTATCTTCTAGATGAGTTTAAGAAACTGCACTACAAATCTCTGGGCATTTTGCATGTCCAGCCAGGAACTGTTCACCTTCCAAAACGCTGATTAATTAAATGACCTGTCATTCTATTTCCAGTCTTCTCATTTGTGGATGTGCAGCTGTGCTCCAAGCATCTTTTTCATGCTCAAAGCCAATGTCTTGGAAGGTGAAATCTGGTGTGAACTCCTCAGACTTAACAGGTGAGGAGACTGCCTCTCTCCAAAACATGGAACATCTAACCCCGAGACGTAATTAAGGGGGAACAACACAGCATTAACCACCAGGGCAGGGCTACAATGACACAATCCACATTAAAATTTCCACCCAAGAAAATCTGGTGGGGAAACTTGGGTTTTCCATTTAAATCAGTTTTCTCAATCCAGCCTGCACACTGAAGTCATCTAAAGCAACCCTTTACAAATGCTGATGCCAGATTTCATCCCACGCCAACTGAATCAGAATCGCTAGGAGAAGGATTCAGGCATGAGGATCCTGAAAAAGCTCCGAAGGTGATCCTAATGTTCAACTGTGACTGAGAACTACTGATGGAGACCAGGGGTCAGCAAGCTTTTTCCACAAAGGGCCATATCATAAATATTTTAGGCTTTGGGAGTTCCCGTCATGGCTCAGTGGAAACAAATCTGACTAGCATCCATGAGGACGCAGGTTCGATCTCTGGCTTTATTCAGTGGGTTAAGGTTCTGGCGTTGCCATGAGCTGTGGTGTAGGTTGCAGACGCGGCTCGGATCCCACGTTGTTGTGGCCGTAGCATGGGCCAGCAGCTGCAGTCGATTGGACCCCTAGCCTGGGAACTTCCATATGCCGTGGGTGTGGCTCTAAAAAGACAAAAATTAAATTAAATTAAATTTAATTTAAAATAAATAATTATTTTAGGCTTTGTGGGCATTTAGGCTCTGTCACAACTACTCAACTCTGTTGCCCTGGCTCAAAAGTAGCCACAGACAATATAGAAATGAACAAGCATGGCTGTGTTCCAATACATCTGTAGTTAGGAACACTGAAATTTGGATTTTATAAAACTTCCACCAGTCACAAAATCTTCTTCTTCTGATTTTTTTTTTCAATCACTTAAAAATGTAAAGATCATTTTTAGCTTGTGAGCCATAAAAAAAAAAGCAGATGGATAGGCCGGATTTGGCTGAGCCAGTCTGCTGACCCCTGATCTATACTGCACACTGAATACACCGCCCCTTGATCTCTTCTCAAAAGCAACATGTGCTCAGTGACTCACTGAAGTCATCCCAGAAAAGCTCCCCTTCAAAGCATGGATACCTTCAGATTCGAGTTGGTCCAGGCCATATGAGGCAGCTGTATTAACATAGCTAATGGCTGGAGCTGCAGTTCTCCTCTCGAAAGATGCCTCAGAATCAGCAAGCGCTGGGGAATTGCTGGGTACCTCCTCTGTTATTCCAGGGGGTGTCACTGGAGAACCCAAAATTGGTGTGAACAACTCCTCACTGGGCCCTGTGACTGTGTCCATGACATCTGCCAAACACAAAAGACACGACTTGACCCAGGGGTGATCATTATGGGAAATCTGTACATGTACTTTTAGTTTTTAAGCAAGAAATGACTAATGAAACTAGTCATTATACACAGTGAATCTGGCACTTAGACCAGCCCCCCGCTTCCCACACTGCATCAATCCAGCTGCCTGAGGCAAACACTTTATCATCCAAGAAAATATACTGTCTAAAAATCAGGGCTTTGTTTTCATGTTTTAATCTCCAATTTACTCTACTAACAATATTATGGATATCACAGGATTTTATATAACATATTACCAAAGATAGCAAAGTTAACAAAAGTTTATTGAAGTATACACCAGAGTTGACTTTTAAAGATTAAGTCAAAGAGTAAGAGCTTAGATTTGTATCCAGAAAATTCTCAATTTCAAAGCAACCAAATTTAGTTCCAGGTATTCCCAAATCTAGAAATTCTACAACAGTAGTATTTTACAAGCTTGGTTGATCATCAGACTCTCCCTTAAGGTAATTTTTTAAATGTCAATTTTCACGCTTTCTACATATTCCAGCTTAC
The DNA here is from genome assembly GCA_004024745.2 of Catagonus wagneri. Classification (NCBI taxonomy): domain Eukaryota; kingdom Metazoa; phylum Chordata; class Mammalia; order Artiodactyla; family Tayassuidae; genus Catagonus; species Catagonus wagneri. The sequence continues at coordinate 3,977,393 of PVHT021183527.1, read as the reverse complement.
TGAATTAGAACCTTCATAGTGACAAAGCCTGAGAAGCTATTTTTAAAAGCTCCGAGGGGAGTTCTCTGGTAGCTCAGGAGGTTAAGGATCCAGCATAGTCACTGCTGCAGCTCAGGTCACTGCTATGGTGTGGGTTTGATCCCTAGCCCCAGAATTTCCACATGCCACAGGCATGCCACCACCCACAAAAAAAGTAAGCCCCCAAAAGTCTATCCACGGTGCAATACTATTTTTTTTACAAAGTGAAAAACAGCTAAAATTTTTAAACGTATAATTATGTGTACATACAGACACAACAAAACTAAAAGAAAAAGAAACTGAGGAAATTATGAACATAAGGCTGACACTGATATTTAACAGAGGAGGAAAGGGTTTAGATAGGAAGGGACATGGGGTTACCTGTAGGTTACTAACAACACCCTAAGGTTTTTTTGGGGGGAAAGGGTGGAGAGGCAGGATTAGAAGGCATTTATTATATTGTTAAAAATAACTCAGTTAATAAATAAAAGTGGGACTTACTTAGGCCAATGATGAGAGAGAGACATTAAGTCCAAAAATAATAATTAAAGAATAATAGTAGAAAAGGACCGGAGCTCACTTTCTCTTATAAAAGAAACAAAATCACAACCAAGTGCTGAATAACCTTCAACCAAATAGACTGCCAGCTATCAAAAAAGATATCCTACTCCAGAAGACAATGAGGCCACATAAAGACAGTAGGAGGGATGATTACAAGATATAATTAATCCCATATATGCCAGGTGGGCAGCCCACAGATAGGAAAGTAACCATATGGCAGAGACTCACCCACGGGAGTGAGAGTTCTGAGCCCCACGTCAGGTTCCCAGGCCTGGGCATCTGCCATAGGGAGGATGAGCCCCCAGAGCATTTGGTGTTGAGAGCTAGTAGGGCTTGTGTGCAGGAGCTCCATGGGACTGGGGGAAATGAAAGGCAAACACAGACTTGAAAGGCACACACAGACTTTCACATGCACTGGGTCCCAGGGCAAAGCAAAGACTCCATAGAAATCTGGGTCAGGCCTGCCTGCGATTCTTAGAAGATCTCCTGGGAAAACAGGGGGTGACCGTGGCTCGTTGTGGGGGAAGGACATTGGAGGCAAAAGTCCTGGGAATATTCATCAGCCTGTGTTCCTCTGGAGGTAGCCATTTTGGAAATGTGGCCCCACCATGAGCCCTGAGAAGGCCCAGGCCAAACAATAATCCGGGTGGGAACACATCCCCATCCATTAGCAAAAAGGTTGCCTAAAGACCCTCCAGGCACACAGCCACCTCTAATCTCACCCAGAGACAAAGCCACACCCACCAGAGGGATAAGAATCAGCTCCACCTACCAGTGGGCAGGCACCAGTCCCTCCCATCAGGAACCCTACAGCAAGCCCCTGTACAAACTTCAACCACAAGGGAGCAGACATCAGAAGAAAGGCAGGCTACAACTCTATTGTCTGCAAAATGGAGACCACACCAAATCTTACACAAAATGAAAAGGCAGAGAACTATAATTCAGAAAAGGGAGCAAGAAAAAACTCCAGAAAAACAGCTAAGTGATCTGGAGATTATCAGCCTCCAGGAAAAAGACTTTAGACTGATGATAGTGAAGGTAATTCAAGACACTGGAAATAAACTGGAGGCAAAAAATGATAAATTACAGCAAATATTCAGCAAAGAAATACAAGATTTAAAGCTTAAGCAAGCAGAGATGAAAAATACAATAACTGAAATAAAAAATTCACTAGAAGCAAACAACAACAGAACACAGGAGGCAGAAGAATGTGTAAGTGAGGCAGAAGACAGACTAGTGGAAATCACTGATGCAGAACAGATAAAAGATTGAAAAGAAATGAAGACAATCTAAGAGAACTCTGGGACAACATTAAGTGCACCCACATCTGTATTATAGGGGTGCCAGAAGGAGAAGAGAGAGAGAAAGGGTCAGAGAAAATATTAGAAGAGATAATAGCTGAAAATGTCCCTAACATGGGGAAAGAATCACTCACTCAAATCCAAGAAGCATAACAAGTACCTTGTAAAATAAACCCAAGGAAGAACACCCCGAGACACAAATTAATCAAACTGACCAAAATTAAAAACAAAGAGAAAATATTGAAAGCAGCCAGGGAAAAGAAACAAATAACATACAAGGGAACCCCGATAAGGTTATCAGCAGATTTTTCAGCAAAAACTCTGCAGGGCAGAAGGGAATGGCATGATATACTTAAAGTGATAGGAAAGGAAAAAAGCCTCCAACTAAATTACTCTATCCAGCAAAGCTCTCATTCAGATTTGAAGGATAAATCAAAAGCTTTACAGTCAAGCAAAAGCTAAACCAGCTTTACAACAAATACTAAAGGAACTTCTCTAGGTGGAAAATAAAAGGCCAAAGCTATAAAGGAAAATATTGCAAATGACAAAGCTCACATGTGAAGGTATACATACAGTAATGGTAGGAAAACATCCACACACAAATATGCTACCAAAACCAGAAATCATGAAAAAAGAATGGTACAAATGCAGGACACTGGAGATAACACCTGCAATTAAGAGATCAACAACTTAAAACAATCTTGTATCTACATAGATTCCCATATCAAAACTTCATGGTAAATGCAAACCAAAAATCTACAACAGATACACACACAAACGAGAAAAAGCAATCCAAATACAACACTAAAGATAGTCATCAAACCACAAGAGAAGGGAAGAAAAAAGACCAATAAAAACAAATCCAAAATAGTTAATAAAATGGCAATAAGAACATACATGTCAATCATTACCTTAAATACAAATGGACTAAATGCCCCAATCAAAAGACCTAGACTGGCTGAATGGATACAAAAAAAAAGGCCACATATATGTTGTCTTCAAGAGACCCACTTCATTTCTAGGGACACATACAATTTGAAAGTGAGAGGATGGAAGAAAATATTCAATGTAAATGGAAATGAAAAGAAAGCTGGAGTAGCAATACTCAGATCAGACAAAACAGACCTAAAGAATATTACAAGAGACAAATAAGGACATTACATAATGATCAAAGGATCAATCCAAGAGGGAGCTATAATAATTGTAAATATATATGCATCCAACATAGGATCACCTCAATATATAAGGCAACTGCTAACAATCTTAAAAGGAGAAAGTGACAATAACACAATAATACTGGGGGACTTCAACACCCCACTTACACAATGGACAGATCATCCAGAAGAAAATCAACAAGGAAAAAAAAGGACTTAAATGATGCATTAGACCAGATAGACCTAACTTATATTTATAGAACAGTCCATCCAAAAGCAGCAGAATATACATTCTTCTTAACTGTACACCGAGCATTCTCTGGATTCATCCCATTCTTGGCCACAAATCAAGCCTTGGTAAATTTAAGAAAACTGAAATCATATCAAGCATCTTTTCTGACACAAGGCTATACGGCTGGAAATCAACAATAAGAAACTACAAAAAACACAAACATGTGGAGACTAAACATGCTGCTAAAAAAAAAAAAAAGCATAGTAATATCTTTGATAATTCCCAGGTGATTCTGATGATCATCCAGATTTGAAAATTTCACTTCATCCAGATTTGAAAACTGGATGATCATCCAGATATCTGTAGAGCACCTGAGGGCCTTCTATATAGAAAGGACTTTGTATACATTATTTGAAATCCTTAAAATAACTTATAAGACAGGTAGGCAATATTTAAAGATAAACAAACAAAGGCTTGCAGATATTAAGAAACTTGCCTGAAACCATAATACTATTGAAGGCCAAAGCTGGAATTCAAATCCTGGTCCTTGCTGGTTTCACCCCCAGGACCTTGCTGTTTTACCCCCTGGCTCCTGGCAGCCAGAGGTGTCAAACTAAGACAGAGCCTTCAGGAGACCTGGCTTTTCTGGGCCTCAGAGATAAGCCACCAGGAGATTTTACTTGGGAACTAATCTCTTGCCTTTTTTTGTTTGTTTGTTTTTAGGGCAGCACATGCAGCAGCATATGGAAGTTCCCAGGCTAGAGGTCGAATCAGAGCTGCAGCTGCCAGCCTACACCACAGCCACAGCAACGCAGGATCCAAGCTGCGTCTGTGACCTACACCATGGCTCACAGCAACGCCAGATCTTTAACCCACTGAGCGAAGCCAAGGATCGAACCCACATCCTCATGGATACTAGTCAGGTTCGTAACCTGCTGAGCCACAATAGGAACTCCTAATCTCTTATCCTTTTAAGGCTGCATCACCTACCGTTCCTGTTCACCCTCCAGGTGAGGTATGTGTGTACCCTGGTGACAAGGCCATCTGCCTCAGTCACTGTACTCTTTACCAGCATAGGAAAGATCCACCCCAGAACACTGAGTCCAATTCCCTCCCTTACAGACCTTCCATAGCAGGAGTAACTTCGAAAGACGGAGGGACCACTGTCGAAACTGTAGTGGCCAGAGGCTCCCATCTTCTCGGCAGCTGAGTGACACCGGGAAGAGCAGCTGTGGGTGAGGGTGACTCCCCTTCCTCAGCCTCCTCATCTTCTCTGGTCACCTCGAGGGTGGAAACCTGCTGCTCATGCACCACCGAAGACAAAGTGGCTTCTGCTTCTCGAACAGCTGTTGTCATCTCTTGAGTGATGATGTCTTAAAAGGGGAGAGACAACATTCTATTTCTTCAATTTTTTTTAACGATTTTTATTTTTTCCATTATAGCTGTTTACAGTGTTCTGTCAATTACAACATTTAAAAGAGACTAAATCCCTATACCTGAAAAAGTCGCTATATAATTAATTTTTTAATCTTTTTTGGCCATCCCACGGCATATGGAGTTCCCAGGCCAGGGATCAGATCCAAGTCGCAGTTGCGATCTCACTGTGCCAGGCCAGGGATTGAACCCTCATCCTAGTGCTCCCAAGATACCGCCGATCCCATCGCGCCCAGCGGGAACTCCTTAATCAATATATTTTTTTAAAGTAGGGACAGTTTTTCCATGGAATGAGAAGGCAAAGGGATGGCTCAGAAACAAACTGCCAGTAAATAAATGCTGCAACTTGGATTCAGTCCCTGACCTGGGAACTTCCATGTGCCACAGGTGCAGCAAAAAAAAAAAGAATCTTGGATTCAACTGTTCAGTGAATAATCTGGAACTACATAATTTAATGCTCTAGGAATATCCTAATGTGTTATAGAGAACTGAAGTAAATTTCCTCTTTGGACATATTTAATACATTCCCGGTCATGTGGAACCAACTCTCATAACAGAATTTAAAAACCAGAAGTTCCCACCGTGGTTCAGTGGAAACGAATCTGACTAGCATCCATGAGGATGCAGGTTCGATCCCTGGCCTTGCTCAGTGGGTTAAGGATCTTGCGTTGCCGTGAGCTGTCGGGTAAGTCACTGACGCAGTTCAGATCCCATGTTGCTGTGGCTGTGGCGTAGGCTGGCAGCTGTAGCTCTGATTAGTCCCCTAGCCTCGGAACCTCCATATGCCACAGGTGCAGCCTTAAAAAAAAGAAAAAAAGAAAAGAAAAACCAAAAACCAGGACTTCCCTGGTGGCCTAGCGGCTAAGGATTCAGTATTGTAACTACTGTGGCTCAAGTTTGATCCCTGGCCCAGGAACTTCCACATACCATAGGCACAGCCAAATAAATAAATTTAATTAATTAAAAAAAATAAAAACCGGAGTTCCCTTTGTGGCTCAGTGGTTAACGAATCCAACTAAGAACCATGAGGTTGTGGGTTCGATCCCTGGCCTTGCTCAGTGGGTTAAGGATCTGGAGTTGCCGTGAGCTGTGGTGCAGGTTGCAGATGCGGCTCGGATCCCGCGTTGCTATGGCTGTGGCGTAGGCCGGCGGCTACAGCTCCTGTTAGACCCCTAGCCTGGGAACCTCCATATGCCGCGGGTGCGGCTCTACATAAAGGCAAAAAGACAAAAAATAAATAAATTATTTAATTAATTAAAACCAACTTACAAAGCATTTTCTGGAAGCTTCTATGAAAACTTCCAGTATACTACGTCTTAAGGCCTTTAAAAAATGGACTGGATGTGTAAAATTCAGTCTTATTATTGTTTTAATTCAATCCTGGGAACACTTTATTAAACATATTACTAATTTGATATTTTCCATTAATTAGGCTACTCAACAGAAGTTAACAGCTGTACACATTCCAGAACAATTTGGAATGAACATATGCAGGTGACACTGAGTCTTTCCTTCCCCATTCTGTTATCTGACCAACTACACACAATAAAAGAAAAACATCCATCCGCAGCAAGTGCAAGGATGGTCAGCTCATGTCATTCACAGATGGAGAGGCCATGAGGAAGGAGAAAGTGCAGTTACAAGCCAGCAGACAGCATTTATCTGTATTGGTTTTTTTACCCCTTATTTCTAAATAAATTCCTTTTGAGGAAAACAAAGTCAAAGAACTCATTTGGCAGAGTTCCTGCTGTCATCACACAGCAGCTTAAGGATCCAGTATCGCTATAGCTATAGCCTAGGTCACTGCGGCTATGGCTCAGAATCTGTCCCTGACCTGGGAACATCCATATGCCATGGGTGAAGCTGAAAAAGGAGACAAGAAACAAAAAACTCATATAATGAATACTATGAGATACTTACCTAAAGCTTTCTGGTAAGAGATACTAGGGATGTGAGTATTTTTTTACATATAAATAAGTATCCCACATCATCTATTATACCAAACTTACAGCTAATTTTTTCACATTTTCCTGTATATGTACACATTTTCATAATAAAATGTTTGAAAAATATTAACCTATATCAGGGTTTCTCAGAGCTACTGACATTTTGGCTCAGATAAGTCTTGGTGGTTGAGGGCTGCACAGTGCACTGCAGGATGTTTAGCGGCATCTTGGTCTCTGCCCATTAGATGCCCTGTTGTGACAACCAAAAAAGTTTCCAGAGATAGGTAATGGAGATTAAGAGATGTAAACTTCCAGTTGCAAAATAAATGGGTCATAAGTATGAAAACTACAGTGTAGGGAATATAATAATTATGTGACATCTTTGTATAGTGATAGATCACAACTAGACTTATCACGGTGATCATTTTGAAATGTACAGAAATATTGAATCACTATGTCGTACACCTAACTACTTAGGAACTCACACAGTGTTATAGCTCAATTATACTTCAAAACAAATGCTAGTTCTCTTGTGGTACAGCAAGTTAAGGATCCGGTGTTGCACTGCAGAGGTTCGGGTCACTGCTGTGTCTGGGGTTCTACCCCTGGCCCGGAATGTCCACATGACACAGGCGCAGCCTAAAACAAACAAACAAAAAACAACAAAAACAAACTCATAGAAAAAGAGATCCAGAGTTCCCGTTGTGGCACAGTGGAAACGAATTCAGCTGGTTTCCATGAGGATGCAGGTTCAATCCCTGGTCTCGCTCAGTGGGTTAAGGATCCAGCATTGCCATGGGCTTCGGTGTAGGTAGCAGATGTGGCTTGGATCCCGCATTGCTGCAGCTGTGGTGTAGGTTAGCAGCTACAGCTCTGATTTGACCCCTAGCCTGGGAATTTCCATATGCCACAAGTGTGGCCCTAAAAAGCAAAAAAAAAGAAAAAAAGAAAAAAGAAAAGAAAAATAAAAGACATATAAAGGAGTTCCCATTTTGGCTCAGCTGGTTAAGGACGAATGTAGTATTCATGAGGATGGAGGTTCCATCGCTGGCCTCACTCAGTGGATTAAGGATCCAATGTTGCCACAAGCTGTGGTGTATTTCACAGGTGCAGTTCAGATTCAACCCCCTAGCCTGGGAACTTCTACATGCCACAGATTTGGCCACTAAAATAAATATATATAAAAGAAACCTAAAACTAATACAATGTCAATTATATCTCAATTAAAAAATAATAAAACCAGAGTTCCCGTAGTGACGCAGTGGTTAACAAATCCAACTAGGAACCATGAGGTTGTGGGTTCAATCCCTGGCCTTGATCAGTGGGTCAACAATCCGGCGTTGCCGTGAGCTGTGGTGTAGGTCACAAACGCAGCTCGGATTTGGCGTTGCTGTGGCTGTCGTATAAGTTGGCAGCTGTAGCTCTGATTCGACCCCTAGCCTGGAAACCTCCATATGCCGCAGGTGCAGCCCTAAAATGCAAATAATAATAATAATAATAATAATAATACCAAAAAAACAAAAAAAAATAATAAAACCAAAAGAAGCATTCCAAATTAAACAAAGCTTCTTTTTCTCTTTCTTTTTTTTTCCCTTCTTTTACCTTTAAGTGTATTTCCCAGTGGTTGATATGCCTCAGACTCGTATTCTGAGATGGAAACAGTGGTCTCGAAGAACACGGCATTGTCTTCCTTGGTGGAGTCCATGAAGTCTGCAGTATTTTGGACCAGGCTGACGACCGAGACTTTCATATCTTCTACTGGACTCGTGGGAGTAAAGGAACTGGCATCGGTGAAGGCAGATGACCTCTCATTCCCACGCGCCATTAGCAGGGCTGTCCCTGTGTGCGTTTCCCCTTCAGGCAGCCTCAGAGTCACATCTGCAGCCTCTGTCAAAGTTTCGGCCCTTCCCATGCCGTCCATGACATCATCGGTTACTTGGGCTTTCTGAGGCATCTCCATTCCCCCCTGAGGCTCTGGATTGTCTCCAAGCTTCGGGGTCTTTATCTGGCTTACACTCTCCAATTTGGTGTCATCCCACTCATCAGCTACGACGGAGGCAGCTGGAACAGCTGTGTTGACACTCACTGTGACTTTGGGAGCTCCCAGCAGGCTCTCAGTTTCCAGTTCAACACCCAGGGTGTACTCAGAAGTCAGGGGCCAGGGTTTGGTGGCTGTGGCCTGGGTGTTATCAGCTGTCATCCGGGAAGGCTCAGTGCCTGCCATGGGCCCTGCATCAGGAAAAGAAGTTGTCTTCCGTTCTGGGTCTGCTTTAACTGTCTTGGTCCTTGGATTGGCGCTTAGCATTTCTTTAGTATTCACACGCGATGGAGGTGAATGTTCCAGACTAACTTCTCCCTGACTTTCAGATGCAAACAACTGATCATCCGCATAGTTCAGAAAATCATGCATTGTTTCAGTGGTCCCTTCCACAATGGGTTGAATGATGGTAATGGTGAACGGTTCATCCTTCTCATCAATATTCAGAGAAGCAGTTGGAGTGACAGGGCTTGTTAACAGTAGGCTTTGGGGAGACATTCTTTCTGGATGGCTGGAAACAAATACTTCTTCCCCCACTGGGACCACTGGCTCAGCAGCAGTGTAAGTGCTAGGGCTATCAGGCAGTGTGAGCCCAGTTTCTACGGAAGGAGTTTCTTTGTTACTAGGGAATACTTTATTTAATGGTGTTGACGGTTCCACTGTCACTATCATTGGCTCTTCAGAGACCAGAGTGTACTTTGAAGTAATGGAGTTATTTTCTAGGTCATCTGTGTTCAGCCTCTCAGACTGCCCTTCTTCTGCATGAACAGGTGCTAGCTCCCTTCTTCCCGTTTTGGGGAAAGCCAGGCATCGTGTGGCAACATCGAGAAGTAAAAGGCTACAGAAAGCCAGACAAATGTGCAGTACAACTGGTCTGCTCATCATGGAAGAGAAATGTGCACATAAATTGGCAGAGTTGGCAATTCCAGTAATTGAGTCCTGCAGAAAAATAATGCACATCAAACTGTCATATAAATATATTTTGTAAATAAGCTCCTTTAAAAATTAAACTATAAGTAAAATAATCTCCTTGACTTTATGCTCAAAGATGGTACATAGGAGAAGGCTGTTCTATTTCTTTGTACCTTTGAGACATGGATAACCCAGTTCATTTTTCCCTGCTGAATTCTGCAGCTGATTTAACCTGAAGCTGTTTCTGCGACCTACACAACAGCTCACTGCAACATTGGATCCTTAACCCACTGGGCGAGGCCAGGGACTGAACCCACAACCTGATGGATACTAATCGGGTTCTTAACTCGCTAAGCCACGACGGAAACTCCTTAAATTAGTAATCTTTAATGAATACATATTATTATAAGGTTAAGATTTATTATTTGAAAAAAAAATTATTCACACTCTTGCTCTCTTTTTATTTATTTTGCTGGGCAGGGACCTTTCTTTTCCCATCATCAAAAAGTTCTCCGATACTGTAGGTTTTCTAGAAAATTAAACCTAGGAATATAAAAATTCTAAATCAAAATACAAAAAGCTCATTTATATAAAAGTTATACCCCTCCATTCTTCCAAGTCTAATAATTAAACTCTCTGGCCTAAGCACATGATGTACACACACAAAATATGAAAATTTATGTTTTCATAGGGCCTTCTCCCCTTAAGGAATCCAAAGTGTCTACATATTATCTCATTTAGTCTTACAGGTTCTTTTGAGACAGAGATCTAAACAGTTGAAGAGAAAAAGGTTCAGTTTTTCTAAATAAGAAAAGAGGAATCCATGGATTTGGAGCTGAGGCCTCTTGCTAAACTACCAGCATCACAGGACCGAATTATCTTAGAAATGGATCCTCCAGCCCCAGTCAAGCTTTCAGATGACTGTAGCTTCTGCAGACAACCTGACTGCAGCTTCTTGAGAGACCCTGCGTCAGAACCACCCAGCTAAGCTACTCTCAAATTCCTAATACATAGACATGGGGTGAAATAATAAATATTTATTGCCATCAAGTTGGTGAAAATTTTTTTACACAGAAATCTTGACTCCACAGTACTTTGGGAGAATACAGGAATAGGAAGATGTCATGAGATGCCATGTGCAAAAAAGGAACAGCGTATCAGGGATCATAAGTGTAGAAGCAAAGAAGCCAGAGGTGAATAGGAGAAATGTGAGTCACTCCCAAGAATCCTCAGAGAGAGTGAAAAGGATGCTAACTTTCCCCATATGTAGGATGAGAGTCTGAAGCAACGGTATTTAAATATAGAATTACATATGGGTAGTGAGCATTGTTGTTGTTTTTCTTTGTCTAAAAAGCACTGCTCTTGCAGCATATGGAGGGAGGTTCCCAGGCTAGGGGTCGAATAGGAGCTACAGCTGCCAACCTACGCCACAGCCACAGCAACACCAGATCCGAGCCACGTCTGTGACCTACACCACAGCTCACAGCAACTCCGGATTCTTGAGCCACTGAGCGAGGTCAGGGATCGAACCCTCCTTCTCACGGATACTAGTCTAGTTTGTCAACCACTGAGCCATGATGGGAACTCCTCAAGCGTTGCTTTAAAAGGAGAGAATATAGGAAAAATACTTGAAAAGGAAGAAATAGCATGTGACCATTTTGGACATTAGTTTTCCCCATACTTTAGACGAGCCATAAAGCATCCCAGTTCATAGCCAGGTAACAAGTCTGGCAGCAGTATTGAGCCTGCTGCATTGATTTTCCTGCCTTAAAACAAAAACACATGGTAGCTGTAAAGCCAGAGTGCTCACCGTTGATGAAACTACCCCTTTGATTTCTGAACAAACTGAACCATAAACTATATAGTCGAAGATACATAAAAGCTCATTTCTGGCTCATTTCTGATCTGTACATAGAGCTGCCCTTTGCTATACAAATATTTTTCCCATTCAGTGAAATTGTACTAAACATCCCTGAAAATAGAAGTGACAGGCTAAAAGCTGGGTCTCCATGATCCCACGCTTCTGGATAAAAACCTGAAAAAGGAGTTCCCTTTGTGGCTCGGCAGACATGAATCTGACTAGCATCCATGAAGATTCAGTTTTGAGCCCTGGCCTTGCTCAATGGGTTAGGGATCCGGCATTGCCGTGAGCTGTGGTGTAGGTTGCAGATGCGACTCGGATCCCACGTTGCTGTGGCTGTGGCATCAGCCAGCGGCTACAGATCCGATTAGACCCCTAGCCTGGGAACCTCCCTAAAAAGACCAAAAAAAAAAAAAAGAGGCCACCATGAAGGACAGTAGAATTTAGAGGGACACGGACTGGAATCCTAGCTTTATCGTTAAAATGTGCTATGTAATACCAGTTTCTCATTTGACAGAATGAGGAGTTAAAAAAAATAATCTCTGAAATCCCTTTTATCTCCAAGATTCCATTTCCATATTTTATCTATAAACACAAAATGAAAATACCAATATTTTCATAGTCCCACAATTTTGCCACCAAGTAAGCAAAGCCCCCAACGGATGGCACAAATGCTTCACATTTTATGTACATGGTTCTTGAGTCATATGGACAGAGAGGAGAATTTTATGAACAAATCAGATTTGGAGGGCAGGGAGGACAAACAATAAAGATTTAAAATAATCTCTGCTGCCTTTCCAAAGCAGATTTTTTTTTTCCCCTCAAGATTTGATTTTCACCTGGATCTTGAGCTCTAGAATTTTGTGTGAAGGGAATTCTCCCCTTGCTCTAAAAGACTTGCCTTCTGGAATTAAGTGTGGGCCACCTGCTTTCTAAATCCAACTGCAACAGAAAAAGTGGGGTGAACTGCAAGCCTGGTCTATGTCTGCATCTTACAGCCATATGCTCCTTCTCCCCGCTACTCAAAGTGATGCCTGAACTTTAAAAGCAGCAGAAAAGACAGCCTGTAGGAATGGCAGCAGGGAACACATCTGCAACTCAGATAAACTGGTAGATGACCTTCAAGTTCCAGGTCTTTCTCCATCTTTGAAAGCACAGCTCAGGTTTGCCCAGCCACTCCCTGAGTTTGGTATCCCTGGCTGGAGCCGCATGATGTTAGAGAATAAATAAGGACAGAAAGACTGTTGTCAATTCAATGACTATATTTCCAAACCTAAATAACCAGATGCAATTATATTCTGAAGGCCATGGGCCTTGTCTTTTCTCCTCAACATTGTCTCCTGTCCCTGGCAAAGTGCCTGGCATAAGGAAATGCTTAGTAAATATTAACTGAACAAACAGATGAACATCTATAGCCCACTTTGCTGGAGGAGGGGGAGGGAGGGGAGCTTTCATTACTTATTAGAAACTGTCTTAATTATCTTACCTTAACTCAAATATCAGAATATTTAATAAACAAACAAAACATTTCTCTAACTTTTCCTTTCCACTGTGACCTTGAACGCTGCTTTCTTTTCACTGTGTTGGGTCGGTACAAATTAATTCAGATAGTGAACTCTAACCCAACTGCTAACTGATAGTGGCTATTAGCTTCTAATAGCTTAAAAAGCATCCCTTTCTGAGCAAGTCAGTAGCACTTTGTCTGTCATTCGCTATCAAGGTATCCTGATGGTCTGGCAGTCCTCTAAACAATTTACTGTGTTTCTGCCACCGGTGAGAAGATAAGCTGTCCTGTCTAGCATTATCTTTGACAATCTTAAACAGACACAGTCCAGAATCTGTTTCTTTGTCAAGTCTAGGCATATTCAAGTTTCAAAGACAAAGGAGAGACAGCATAAAAAATATAGCCTTAGCTGTCTTGCCAGACTTATTAATCAGGTTTTTTTTAAAACACTCGGTCAATATTTTTTCCAACTAAAATGTATACTGCTGTTGTTCAGCATGTTACCAGAATGCAGACACAAAAGGGAATCCATGTGTTAAATTATTCTTATCAGTGACATTGGTACGTTTTTCAAAGTAAATTGAGTTCCATGTATAATATATAAGGAACACGAACATTGCCCTAAGACACAGGAGGCTGTAGAGTGTTCCAAAAAAAAAAAAAAAACCTGGTGACAATCTGCCTGATATTTTCTTTTTGGCAAGATAAACACAAATACCATAAATAGCTGATGTGGGGGTGTGGGAGAAAGCTGCCTCACCTTAGATTTTCATTATCTACTGGACATCACCCAGATGCTGCCTCAAGTGCACCATTTTCATCTAAACGTTGGCTTCATCTTGAATTCTTCTCTCCTTTATATTCTAGATTCACAACTTCTGTGGATCCTTCCCTCATAATACCTCTTAGAACTGTCCTTTCCTGAGGACACTGGATTGTCATCATTTTAACTGCCTCTTAATTGATGCTCCTGCTCTCCTCTCTAATCCATTTTATACAATCCAGATGATTTCCTCTTAGGAAGAAAAATTACAATAACCAATCAAAAATGGCTACTTTTTGAGGGATGTCAAGTGTTTCAAACGCCTTATGTAATTCATCTTATTGAACTCTTTACAATAACTTCATGAGATAGGTACTATCACCTCTTACTTTAGGTAAGAAAACTAGCAGCCTATAGAGGATAATTACCTCGACCATGTGATCATGTCTGCTTTGGAAACTGTGAATTCTGTCAGATGTCAAGTTTCCTGCTTTTGCCACTACAATCCCTGCCTTCCCAAAACACACCATTTGATGTCCCCCTAAATACAACTGCCAAACTCCATCTTTATAATGCAACCCCACACCACAAGCGCCCACTACAAACACCATCGCCGGTTGGGTATGTTGTCCTCTTGTGTGCCTTACTCATTTCAGGTCGCTAAGTTTTGCTCCTGCCCCTGCCATAGCCAGAAGTTTCCCTCCGCTTCCCTACCGCAGGTATCCAAGCCTAGCCCTCCAGGTCAGGCCTGTTTACAAAATGCTGTACAAAACCACCTGGGCCATTCTCTTCACCCCCTTCTTTTAACTTCTCCAGCACAAATCGTCATGTCTGTAAGCCTCATCACCTCAAACAAGACTACGTTGTTTTACATGCAAACACTGGTCTTTCAGCTTCCTTTGTCTGCCTTATAACTTCTAATAACGGTGGACATGTGGAGTCGGGGGGTTCGATAAATATTTGCTAGTGTGAAGGAAATATCAATATCCATTCAAGAATGTGGAAAAGAGTGTTCTGAATCTCTCTTTTATAGTGTAGGATTTTCAATGACATCTCAGTCTACCCATGTCTAATGGAATGTTTTGTTCATTACTTAGTTTGGGCTACTTATTCAATTGGTGGTTTTAATCACAGTAATAATTTCTATATTCTCATTTCTTCAATATGTTAGGTTTTTGGAGTTTATTTCATCAAACTCACTTAAAAAAAAAAAAACAGATCACCAGGAACAAGGGACAAGTCTCACAGCTTCAGGTCAGTTTGCTTCCCAATTACCCCTTCACCTTGCAAAATCCAATTAGGCATTCTTTGATTGATAATAGGAAAAGAAAAAAACTCTTTCCTTTTCTTTGTTTGCATCTTAATAATCTTTCCATTGTGTGTTTCTTCCTGATCCTCAATGATTATTTTGTCATTGTCTTACCTTTTCTTTTTAAATCCCTAAAGCTTTAGTTGCCAGCCCGATTTCATTTGTCTGAAGCGGAGCTTATCAAGACTCTGACCCTATTAACCCAGCTTTGGCACACCGCATTAAGGTAGCCCATCTCTGATTCACTGTGCAATTGACAACTGTCATGGGCCTGATATAGTGTCTTTAAGATCATCTGACCCAATCATCCTTCACTATAAATTAAGTGGCTGGGACTGACAGATGATCCTCTCAGTAGCATGTGCAATCGCAGTGGAAGGAGGGAGAACAGAGTAACCACAAAGAAAAAGCACAGTCCCACGGGAGGAAAGTGGCCTCCGTGGTGACAGGGAAGCGGGTAAGTAGGCTGGGCTCAAGATGGTTACTCTGGCAGCTGCCAGCAAAGTGCTTTACCCTTCCTGCAGACCACGACTAAGTTCTACATAGCAAGCCCACAAGCTTTGTTCTCTACAATTTAGCAATGTAGACAAATGAAGATTATCTGTGTTTACCACTCCTAGTGCATCCTCTTATCTCTAGTCAAAGAAGCTGGATGTCAAGACTTAAAAGCTGGCTTTGAGTTCTAGCCTACCTTGGGCGAATCATTGAAACTCAGTTTCCTCATTCCAAAGTAGAGATAATAATGTTCATTCCGTTTTCTTCAAACATGGAAGAGAGACAACAAAGTGATAATAGAATAAAAATGGTTTTAAAGAAAAAAATGTTTTTATCTTTTTAGGGCTGCACCCATGGCAAATGGAGGTTTCCAGGCTAGGGATCGAATCCAAGCTGTAGCTGCCAGCCTGCGCCACAGCCACAGCAACTCAGGATCTGAGCCACGTCTGCAACCTACACCACAGCTCATGGCAACACCACATCCTTAACCCACTTAGCAAGGGCAGGGATGGAAACTGTGTCCTCATGTATGCTAGTCAGATTCGTTTCTGCTGAGCCACAAGGGTAACTCCGAGAAAAAATGTTTAAGTAGCATACAATTTAAGACATATCAGGGTGGTACTGTCATGCATTCCCCTCAAAATACAGAAATGTGAGTGATCTGAAGATCCGTAACACCCCTTTTTCCGTGGAGCTTCCCTTTTCAGCTTTTCATGTAGACAAAGTGACCTGCGAATTGTCTGATCTTTGCAGAACTCCATCCTAATCAATCTTGATCAACAAGCTCTTGTCCATCTATCATACAGTTCTTTTCCACAATCCAAAATGACCCTTCATTTTTGTTCTTTCTAGTTCACAAACCTTATTAGCTTGACACAATCTCTAAATACTAGCTGCTATTTAAGGAGAAAGTAGGAGTTCCCGTCATGGCGCAGTGGTTAACGAATCCGACTAGGAACCATGAGGTTGCGGGTTCGATCCCTGCCCTTGCTCACTGGGTTAACGATCCGGCGTTGCCATGAGCTGTGGTGAAACCAAAGGAGACTGGTGTCCCAATCCCCAAATCCTGCATGCTTTAGAAAGATAGTATAATAATCTCTCATCACAGTTGTTGTCTTAGTAGATTCTACCACACCTAGATGTGTAAGTTACAATTTGGCACAAAATTAAAAAGCAAGATGATGTAACAAAATATTTCACATTCTTAAAGAACAAAAATAACTATAATGTTCAGAAATTACCATATTTCAAAAAAAAAAGGAGAAAGTAATCCCCAGGCAAACATTTTAAGGAATAAACATAATAGCTAACATTTCAAGCTGAAACTTGATTCAGATATTTTTCTTATAATCCCCAAGCAAATACAATATGAAAAAACAGGACTGACCACACATCTTAATTAGAGAATGTGCTTTCATTTTACAGAGTTTAAACTCATGTTCTCTCTGAATAGCCAGCTTTCCTAGGTGAGAATAAACAAAATTCAGCATACAAAAACACAATTCTCTACACAAGTTTTCAGGCAAACATATGATGAATAAAGAATGAAGTACACCTTTGGAGGACAAGTAGGAATTTTCCAAAGCAGGTAAGCCCATGGTCCCTATTTTGATCTTACATTACATTTAGCATCAAACCATTTCTGTAAAACCAAATTATAACAGAGAAACGACTAGCAGGAAATGTGGAAATGTAATGCCAAGAAGCCTGCCATGAAAACAAAGACAAGTCCATATCCCCTTAATTGGCTCTGTTGCTGTAGCTACCTTAACACTTGCTGAGTCTTGGGAGTTTTGTGAATAAACACCATCAATATCAAGTCTGCTGCATAAGTGCTAGGTTCCTTAATATGACAAATATAACAACTCTACCTTATTCATAACAGTAAGTCAGGCTACCCTTAAATCTCTATGTGAGTAAACGCTCTGATATCATCCTTGTTTTGAGTTTCTTTCAATAGATACTACAGTGGGATTCTGCCAGCAAGTGACCAGCAAGTTGGTCAATGACTGATCTGTAAGTGT
Source organism: Catagonus wagneri (assembly GCA_004024745.2). Lineage (NCBI taxonomy): Eukaryota > Metazoa > Chordata > Mammalia > Artiodactyla > Tayassuidae > Catagonus > Catagonus wagneri. The sequence goes on along the minus strand of PVHT021183527.1, from coordinate 3,959,841 downwards.
TGAAACAAGACTCCTTGGAACCCAACAGCATCCCTTGTAATCAGAAAAACACACAAAAAGGAGGGGAGACATGCAAATTCCGGACATGCATTTTGCTCCTTATGGAAGAAATCCTTGAGAGTTCTATAGATGGTTTTGTGAGCCACTCCCCCGTCCCCTTAAGTTTCAAACGAAAACTTCCACAGAAAGAAGGCAGACTCTTTAAAGTAGCCTCCCTTCTCCACAGCAGCTCTACACTGAAAAGAGGTGCCAAGATCCCGGCAGATCCTCAGCATCAGCTTGGGAAAGCACACATTTATCTTTCAGAACTTTCAACTCCTGAGGCTCCTATATTTTGTGCGTCCGGTGGCTTTTTGCCAGCCAGGCTCTCTGCATGTTAGGAATGTACACAGGTCGGGTTCTGTCAGTAACCAGGACGCACGTGCGACATCTGGGCACCTCCAGGCAGCACCTCGAAACCCCCGTGGAATCTAACCCGCAGGCCCTCTGTCCAGTTAAGTGACCTTTCCAAGGAGCATCCTCCTGCCATGTCCTGGGGGACCAGCCGGGGTCTAAGCAAGGAGGTTCCCGTGACAGCTCTGCACTAAACACTCAACTGTTTTCTGCAAAGTAGCACAACACATTTCGGTGGCCACCGCAGCCTCATTTGTTCTTCGGCTGCCGGGCAAGGACTGGCATCTGGGACATTGCAATCTATGCTTTGAAAAGAGCAAATCTTAGTCTTCGGGAACTTCTCTACCACCGCTGTGAGACCGAGGGGGAGGGAGGGAAGAAAGAAAAGCCCACACAAAAGCAGCCAGCCCTGCAAGCTCCGCCAGCACAAAGGCCCGCTCGCTGGTGCGGAGCCGTGAGGCTGGGCTGGAGCGAAGAGTGCGGCGAGTCCTGCGAGGCCCGAGCCCCGCGCCCCAAGCTCCCAGGGCTGCCCCCGCGCACCCCTCTCCGAGGCTCCGCGTTCTGCCGGGGGCGCAGAGCGCACGCCTGGCGCGCCCCGACTGCCGCGCTCCCCGGACCGCCCCGCTCCCGGGGCGGCATCGTGCCGCCGGGGGCCCCGGCTCCATCTCTGCCCGAGCAGCCTGTGTGCCGCCGCGGCCGCCCAGGCCGGCCCGGCCTCACCTGTGCGCCTTCAGCCGAGCAGCGCGCAGAGGACAGCGGCGGCGCCCGCGCTCTGCATCCTCGCGGCGGCCCCTGCAGCAGCGGCGGCTCCCTCCGCTGTCTGGGACGCCAAGGGGAGGGCACTTGGCTTTGTTGCTTATTCAGAAGGCGGCGTCTAAGGCTGGGGATTGGACGGCGGGAAGATGTACCCGCCCCGGCTCGCCCGGCACGACAACCGAGGCGGTCGCTGCACGCCCCTCCGAGCCCACTTCCCCGCCTCCGCTCCGCGCCGGGGCGGGTCCTGCTCGAGTCCCGGCTCCCGGGACCCCTCTGGAGTCTCCCTGCCCTCCTACCCCGCCTTTGCATCCCGGGCTTCTGCTGCTGCTTTTCCTTAGCGCCTACAGAGAAGAGACCAAAGCACCGTTTTCTCTACAAGAGCCCGAATTTTTCCGTCCTTGGGACTAGGGGCACAAGTCGGAGGCCGCAGGGTGTTCCTTGTGAAAACCCTCTGGCTTTCTCGTGGCCCTGAGGAGGACCCAGTAAATTAGTCCTACACAAAATGTTTCCTTCCCCATCAGTCAGAGAAGAAGTTGGAAATAAGTAGTCATAAGAAATACAGTTTATTGAGTCCTTGCCAGGCACAGTGCTCGTGCTTCGCTCATAACCTACCTTTAATCTACTCAGTAACCCTGGAAGGTAGGTAGGTAGGTACTGGTAATTCGCATTTAACAAAGGAAGTTGAGACCAAAGGCTGTGTAACTTGCCCAAGGTTTTAAGCTAAGGTGACCACTGCGATTTCATGACCCTCAGTCTTGAGTTTCGCGAGGACTCAGTTTCTGTTTGTTTGTTTGTTTGTTTGTTTGTTTTAGCTTTCTAGGGCCTCACCGTGGCATATGGATGTTCCCAAGATGGGGGATGGAATCAGAGCTACAGCTGTCAGCCTACACCAGAGCTCCCAGGAACAGAGGGATCCCGAACCTACTGAGCAAGGCCGGGATGGACTACCCCCCCCCCGCCCCCTACATTTTCAGGGATACAAGTTGCATTGTTTCTGCCGCTCCACAACCAGAACTCCGAGGACTCAATTTCCTTAATCTGATATACCTAATTTTGGATAGAAGGAGGGGTCAGGAGTCTAAAGGACCATTCTAGAAGAACTCCCCCCGCCCAGCACTTTACATTTGCAATGCACTTCCAAAGACATCAACTCTTATACTTAACTGCCTTCTTTATAATAGCTGTCTTAGTCCGTTTTGTAATTATTTGTAAACATCTTGAAGTCAGAGCAACATCTTCGCCTTTGACCCCCATACCAAGCACAACGCACACCTATGCACTATCTCACTTATTCCACCTTTCTTTAAAAGATATTATGTTTGTATTTCCAGCAAAGTAGTCAGCTGACAGTTGTTGAATGGAATGTGATTGAATTGAACCTGCAAGATAGGTTTTTGATGTGTACTCAGTGTAATACAATATAATACATTGTATTTCAATGTATAATATCATCTACCCGGATTCAATACCCACCAGATGGACAAGCCACATCCCCAGCCTGGCCAAGATGTGTGTTCATTTAATCATTTAATTTCTTCCTTTCTCCCCCCACCCCGGGGGGGGGCCACCAGAGGCATGTGGAGCTCCTGGGGAAGGGATCACATCTGAAGCAGCAGCTGTGATAATGGCAGATCCTTAACCCACTGTTCAGGGCTGGGGATAGAACCCGAGTTCCAGCGCTCCCAAGACACTGCTGATCCTATTGCACTACAGCAGGAGCTCCTCAACATTTAATTTCTACGTAAATTGTTTGAAATTCAGACCACATGTCATGAAAATAATGTTATATAGAATGGTGAAATAAATTCCCAGCTAGACCACAAAATTGATTCTATGTGATTCAAAAATGCAGTTAAATAATAGCATTAAAAAAAAAAACCAACAACAACCTGATCAGTCAGGAGAAGCAGAATAGGAGAAGACAGCAAGAGAAAGAATTCCAGCTCCCCATGCATCTAGAGCCAGTCCTACACACAAACTTGAAATATTCAGCTTCTTTGACATCTTCCTGGCTCCCATTCTCCGTTCTTCTCTAACATCCTAGTGTTTTTCTTAGAGACCCATAATACCCTTAAGCCCCAACTACAGAGTTCCACCCTCCAGACTGCCTTATTCCTAAAGTTTTTCCATTTTCCAAAATTACTTTGCTCCCAAAGTAGAATTCCTAGGTCCCTTTTCCTCAATACATATTACTTCAGCTGATAGTTAAAGTGAGCTTAATGGAACTCATCTGTACTAGTCCTTTATATTTCCCGAAATGGCTTTATTGCTTTAAACAACTCTGATTAATACAATTGACCTCAGCAGCTGCTGTTGGTGCAGGGCTGTGATAATAAGCCTTCTTATTATCACCCCATCACCCACACAAAAACTGTAAGTCAGAGAAAGTTACACTCTAATCAGTAAATCTACACACAATTAATGTTATTAACTTTTTATGAGTAAAGTAAGAAATTCTGTGTGTACACCAACAGAGCTTGGGAACACCCAAAATTCCAATCAAGGTAATAAGGAAGGAAGCTCAAGAAGGCAGTTGGGGGGGTGCCAGATTTAGTAAATTAAAATAGAGAATCTCCAGAGTTCCCGTTGTGGCTCAGCAGAAACAAACCCGACTAGTATCCATGAGGATGTGAGTTCGATCCCTGGCCTCGCTCAGTGGGTTAAGGGTACAGCATTGCTGTAAACTGTGGTCGCAGAGGAGGCTCAGAGCCAGCATTGCTGTGGCTGTGGTGTAAGCCAGCAGGTGCAGCTCCGATTCAACCCCTAGCCTGGGAACATCCATATGCCTGCAGGTACGGCCCTAAAAAGCAATACAAATTTTAAAAAATAAAATAGAGAATCTCTATTCAATATTTGGGACATACTTATGCTAAAAATTATTAGTTGTTCATCTGAAATTCAAATTTAACGGTGTTTTATCTGATAAACTTTGCAGTATTAGGATCATTACCTGTTCCTGGTTGATAAAAGGCTTTGTGTCAGAAAGGACGTGGTCACATGAAGAACTGGATAACCAACCCCAAGAGCCAGGAGTGGACAGTGACCATGCAAATACCACCCAGAAGAGAGGGTCTTAGCAATGAGGACCTGATCATTATGGTGTCCTTGGTAAGGCTGTCACTAAATTGGGTAGAAACGCTCCACTGGACGTCAACTAATTTTCTTTATTCTGAGCCCTATGAACCAACTAATCTGTCTGACAGCTTGATTCCCCCATGTATGTTGCCCCTAAGGCGCTGCTGAAATGAGTGTATGTGAGCTGGATTTTGTGTGTCTGCTTGTCACCAAGGTAACGTCACCAAGGTAAGTGCCACTTAAGGACTCACATAAAGGCTCTTGAAAACCAGCTGGCAAGACTTCCCCAGACTCTGAGGATTTTTTGTTTGTTTTCTTTTGGTTTGTTCTTGTTTCAAATTATACCAGCAACAAGCACATGAGGCAATAGAGCAAAATGAAGAGGCTCGTGAAAAAAAAATTCTTCTTGGAAGGTTGAGTTTACTTGAAAATCTCAATACATTTCTCTCAACTTTCTGAAAGTTCTCTCTTTCAGGTGATTTTTTCCCCTCCCTTTATTTTTAAGCCCTTTAAAACTCCTTCTTTGGGTTTTATTGTTCTTGTAAGCTCCAAGGCACCCAACCTGGAAGTTCAGCCATGGAAGACGGACCAGAGCTGCTAGAGTAGGGGTCATTTGCAAATAAGATTGTCTTTTCTCCCTGGCCTTTCTCAAAGTTTATGAACAGGAGATTTTTCAGGATCCCCCAGTGTTCTCTGTCTGGATGCTTTCTGACTCTAATTCGCTGTTGAGGACTCTCTGTTTGCTTTTAATTGTTGAAATTGACATTCCTAGGAGTGGACTTCAGTATAAAATAGTATTGCTTACTACCCTATACTCATATAAATGAGTATAGTACACTACACTCAATAAATAATTTGATGGTTGTGGTGATGATGATGTAGTAAATAATGGTAATGATGTTCAAATAAGCTGTTTAAATTCTAATACATGTTTTCATTGCATTCAAAACCCTCAAGCACTTGACATGACCTACTTCGATGCTAATGAGCTTGGATTTTTACCTTGTACTAAATTATGTCTTTAGTATGCAGTTCATTGGGCAGACAAGTAGGTAGAAGAAATCCAATGACAAAATGGTTTTCCTTAAGCAAAGACTGGGAACAGCAAAGGTTTTTTTTTTTTGAAGTATAGTTGATTTATAATTGATTTTTTTTATAGTTGTGTTGGGTGTTCAGCAAAGTGATTCAGTTAATGTATGTGTATATATACATATATTATATATATACATTTTCCATTGTGATTTATTACAAGATACTGAATATAGTTCCCTGTGCTCTACAGTAGTACCTTGTTGTTTATCTATTTTATGTATAGTAGTGCCTATCTACTAATCCCAAACTCCAGACTTAACCATCTCCCATCCTCTTTCCCCTTTGGCAGCCATAAGTTTGTTTTCTATGTCTGTAAATCTGTTTCTGGAACAGCAAATTTTTATAAACTGCAGTTGCTTTTCACTGTCAACACAAAAGTCCATGATATTTACCTACCCTTATTATTTCTTTTTTTTTTCTTTTTATGGCCACATCTGCAGCATATGGAGGCTTCCAGGCTAGGGGTCAAATTGGAGCTACAGCTGGGGCCTATGCCACAACTATGGCAATACCAATCCAAGCCACATCTTGACCTGTGCTTCAGCTTGCAGCAATACCGGATCCTTAACCCAATGAGTGAGACCAGGGATTGAACCCACATCCTCACAGAGACAATGTCGGGTCTTTAGCCTGCTGAGCCACAATAGGAACTCCTATTATTTAATTCTTATTATGAAAACACCCATATGAATCCTCTTGTTTCTCTGCTTTCCCTCAAGAAACCTCCTATAGTTCCGGAAGCAGAGTATTTTATGATTTATAGTCTCTTCCTTTTAAAATCTGTGATTTTCTATATTCCTTTATTAAGTGTCAGATTTCTTTAGCCCTTGAACTTTCTGATTCTGATCTAACAAATGGAATTTTGTCTGTTGCCTTGAAGGAGCAAGATAAGAGAGCAAAAAGCTACTGATGCAAGTACAAAAACAAATTTCTAACAGAACAGTCATTTAAAAAGAAAATTTTTAGATAAAGTCAAGGGTGAAAATATTTACAAGAAAGAAATCTTGTCCTTTTTTGCAGCCATAAATAACGTCCTTGTGAGACTGTCCATAAAAAAAAAGATTTAAGAGTTTTGAACATCAAAGATCTAATGTCTCCTATGGAATATATCCTTTAACCCCAAATGAATCGGTCATCATGAATAACTCTATTCAAAATGGCATCTGTAGGAGTTCCCTTCGGGGCTCAGTGGTTAACGAATCCGACTAAGAACCATGAGGTTGCAGGTTCGATCCCTGGCCTTGCTCTGTGGCGTAAGGATCCGGCGTTGCCATGAGCTGTGGTGAAGTTTGCAGATGTGGCTCGGATCCCGCGTCGCCGTGGCTGTGGCGAAGGCCGGCAGCTACAGCTCCTGTTAGACCCCTAGCCTAGGAACCTCCATATGCTGCGGGTGCGGCTCTACGTAAAGGCAAAAAGACAAAAAAAAAAAAAAAATGGCACCTGTAACACTAGAAAAGATATAAGTTGCCTTTTGCAATGTCAGACAAAAGAGTTTTAGCTCCATCCTTGTATCTTTATTTATATGCCTAATGGTAAATAGATTGATGACCTGAACAGATTCCTTATATTAAATAATGAGCATAAGATATTTATTATGGACATAAGGTGTGCATACCTACTGCTTATGTTGCAGAGAAAGATGTTTACTCCTCTCTGCCTCCACCAAGGGTAGAATTAAAGAAAATGGCTTTACCAGGAACAGCAAAGCTCAGGCCCAAGGGAACCACTCTTATTAGAGAAAATTCTTAGAAGTTCCCATCGTGGCTCAGTGGTTAACGAATCTGAGTAGGACCATGAGGTTGTGGATTTGCATCCCTGGCCTCGCTCAGTGGGTTAAGGATCCGGCGTTGCCGTGAGCTGTGGTGTAGGTCACAGACGTGGCTCAGATCCCACGTTGCTGGGGCTGTGGTGTAGGCCAGCGGCTACAGCTCTGATTAGACCCCTAGCCTGGATACCTCCATATGCTGCGGGTGCGGCCCTAGAAAAGCCACACACACACACAAAAAAAAAAAAAAGAGAGAGAGAGAGAAAATTTGTAGAGTTGGGAATAGATTAGTGAAAGAGATTATATATTCTTTTTTGTTCTAGTTTTCTAAAAAGAGGATGGGAGCTCCTATTGTGGCTCAGCAGGTTAAGAACTCAACATAGTGTCTGGAGAATGTGGTTCGATGCCTCGCCTCATTCAGTGGGTTAAGGATCCTGCATCCGGCTGTGACTGGCTGTGACTGCGTCTGGCAGCTGAAGCTCTGATTCGACTCCTAGCCTGGGAATTCCCATATGCTTCAGGTATGGCCCTAAAAAGAAAAAAGCAAAAATAAATAAAAAAGGATGAATTTTATTCCAGCTGGCTTGGGGTTTCTGGTGAAACACCGTTACCTCACTCAACAAGGAAATTGCGGAGATGATGTTAAGTGTGGAAAAACTACCAAATATATTGACTGTGGCCAACTACATTGTTGTTTATAATCTGATTTCCAACAAATGTTGCTTATTTTACATTTATAAATATGATTTGTGTATTAACATTAATACATTATATCAATCTGCAACACATTGACAGCAAAAGCAAAGAACAGGATATGATCAAGGGAGTATCAATACTATTACAACTAAGATGTTCTTGAGACTCATAATCAGAATAATACCAACCATGCGAACACTGGTTTGCTAAGGTTTAAATATGGCAAGGACATCAGTGCAAAAAAAAAAGACTTTTCTTCAATATAGCACTCAACCGCCTGCTAAATTTCTTGTCCTCATTAATCTTCACTAATTCTTCTGGCCAAACTAGATGACAGCAGAACTGAGTCTGGGATTCAGTCATTAAGTGAGGTTACCAACACATCATTTCATGTGGGCTAAGCATTTATTTTGGCATTGGGTTTAGATCCATGGTTAATCAATCAACAAGTGTTTTGGTTTTGTTTTGGTTTGGTTTTTTGGACACACCCACTGCATGTGGAAGTTCCCAGGCCAGGGACGGAATGGAAGGTACAGCTGTAACCATACCCACAGCAATGACAACACCGAGTCCTTAACTGCTAGGCACCAGGTAACTCCGATCAACAAGTAGTTTTGCTTTGTGAAAAGACTGCTTTATATGAAGGTATATAAAGCAAACTTAACCATCCTCACAGATAGGAAAAAGTTATACACACAAAAACATGATGAATAATATGTAAAATTTCCTCATATGCTTCTTCAAGGATCTAAAAGTGGCACCGATTTTCTTCATCTCTTTTCATGATGCTACAACAGATAGGAAGTGCCCGATAAAGTCTATTTGGAAAGATCATGTCTCTATATAGTTAGTACATGTGTTATGTAACCATCTTCCCCTCTTCCCCCCACCCACAAATTGTAAGTTCCCTGACTTAAGACAGTGTATTTTATATAGTCTCACATCTCCCACAACACCTACAGCAACGTCTTGCCTTGACACAGCAGCTGTTCAAAAAGAATTTGTTGACTATTTAATTATGGCCATAAGCTTATTACCAAAGCAAACATGGTAATGCTCATTGTTTTACAACTATGAAGAACAAACTGAATATTCCTAACATATAGAGGGTTTGACTGGCTGCAGAATGAAATATATTAATTTTACAAGTTGGGAAGATATATTCCAATGTAAGTGGCTTGGAGACTCAGAAGTTAATTATTTTTTACATTCTGTGAGTGTGGGTTATCCCATGCCTGCATATGTCCTATCTGAAACCAGAGACCTAGGCCAATTGTTACACCAAATCGCCTTCCTACCACAAGTCTCCAATTGGTTTAATTGGTAAAGTTCACATTCATTTGAAGAGAAGTTGCACGTGAACAAGATATACTCTGAGAATAAGATGAAAAGAAGAAGAAAAAAAAGTTACTTCAAGCTGAATCCAAGAATTCACGTTCTCTCCAGGCCCAATTCCCTTGAAATAGCCAGAGCAATATGTTTTGTTTTATTTATTCTTTGTCAAGACCTACAATATGAAGTAGACATAAAAGATGCATTTGGCAGGATCATTTCCAAGCAATTCCTCCATTACTGGTTTACAAAAACAGCCAAAGGGAAAAAAATTTCCTTCAGAATCAGAGTGATTGAAAATAGGTCTCATACAGAGAAAATGATGTATTTTTTGGACTGGTCAAAAATGTGAGGCATCATCACAAAAGGAGAAATGAGAATCGGTCTCCAAAGATTCCCAGTAGAGATAAATGGGATGATCACGTGATGTTCTTTTCTTTTCTCTTTTTTTTTTTTTTGCTTTTAGGAGTTTCTATAAGTGGTTTTGAGGCCTAGTGACAGGTTTCATTTTCCTTCCATTTCTCTCTTTGTAAACGGCATTGGAAGGCACTTACCACTGCCAGCTAATGTTCGTTTTATGACATTGTTCTCAGCAGTCATCTTACATTAGTGAGCACTGTTCACTCAGATCGTATTCTGCTTAGTTCATCAAAAATTAAACTTTTTTTCCCCTGTCAGACTTCATTTTTCTTTGATTATATCTCTGCTTGCTACCTAGATTTCATACTGCTGCTTTTTCAGAAGATGGATCATCTTTTCCAGTGTGCATTATGGTTCCTTCCTTCAAAGATGCAAACCTGGGACATTTGGCCCGATCTTTTTCGCTGTCAGTCTTGAATTCCAGTACGCTGCCAGCCACATTCGAGGCAGCCTCAGGACTAGAACCAAATCCCACGTGGTGCAATGCCCTATTCATTCAGACGCAGTTCTACAGACCCATTCCTTTCCCCAGACACAAATCTAAGCGATCAACTTCATTTCCTCTACCTGGAAGGAGGAAATATAGCAGACAAGAAGGAGATTGTAAGCAGACGATTTTTTTTTTGTCTTTTTAGGGTTGCACCTGCAGCATATGGACATTCCCAGGCTAGGGGTCAAATCGGAGCCACATCTGTGACCTACACCACACCTCATGTCAACGCTGGATCCTTAAACCACTGAGCAAGGCCAGGGATAGAGCCCACATCCTTATGAATACCAGTGGCATTCGTTATCTCTGAGCCTCAACATGAATGCTCTGATTTTTTTTTTTTTTTTAAGAGAGAGAGGAGTTCCTTAGTGGCTCAGCAGATTAAGGATCGGGCATTGTCACTGCTGTGGCTCTGGTAACTGCTATGACTGGGGTTCCATCCCTCGCCCAGGAACTTCCACATGCCATAGGCGTGGCAAAAAAAAAAAAAACAAATGTGGGAGAAATAAAAATACTAGAAGTTAGAAACGTTTTCCCGATCACCTCCAGCATTTACCTCCTTCTCCTTTCCTGCCTCCAGGCCCAGGAGGTGGACTTCTGATTAGAGAACTGAGGACAAGGCACTTGAGTCAGGGGAGAGACAGGGGACTCTTAGGCTCCTGCTTTCCCTCCCCTAACTTTCTTTAGGAGGAAGCTGGGGGGCAGACACTGAGGAGGTGAAGTTTGGGACTGTGGATAGTATGCCTGAGAGGTGCTCTTTATTCGGGAAAGCTCAGTGGGGTTGGGCCAGCGTGGAGTTTTACTTACACACACTGGGTCGGACACACTGGTTGTTAAAATAACGAAGTATTTCCTTATCAATTGGTAAAAAGCCACTATTCCAAGCTGTTGCTCCAAGCTCTTCCCTTACCAGCCTCAACTCTCCCACGTCCCCCTCATCCCAAAGTAAAAGGTGGGAGACAGGTAATGCCTGGTACAGTCAGGGGTTACTTCTGATTGATTAGTATAGCACTTGCACCATGCAGAGTATTTTTTTTTCTTTCTTTCTTTCTTTTTTGGGGGGCGGGGGGGCCACCCCGGGCATATGGAGCTCCCAGGCCAGGGATCAGATCTGAGCTGTAGTCGAGACCTAAGCTACAGCTGCAGCAACGCTGGTCCTTAACCCACTGAGCCGGACCAAGGATTGAACCCGCATCCCAGACACTGCCAATATCTTTGCACCACAACAGGGACTCCCATGCAGAGTATTTTTAATAGCTTCCCTGGTTAAAGTAGGAGAGTAATAGCCTTAGAGAGGGAGTGTGAGAAAGACTTTCTCCCTAAAAAGCCCATTTTCAGACTAGATAGTCCACTAGTGGCCTCTCTGTCACAAAGTGGCTCTCCCTCAATGGTGGGTTCTGCCAATGCCTCAAAGAAAGAAGTAGAACTTGCTGCATAGCTCACCCGGAGATTCTTGGTCTTCTAGAGTAAGAACAAACAAGTGTTCTAGAATCTAAGAAGAAGTATCGCTTAGGAACCAGGAGTGTGCATTTAGATTCAAAAACAGGATAATAATAGTTTTGCTAGCCTGGGATTGTTGGATTAAATGAGATAATGCAGAGAGTACTTAGCACAGTGTCCTTAACACCCCCATTACGTGCTCAATAAATACTGTTATTTAAAACAGAGCACAGGAGTTCCGGTTGTGGAGCTGTGGAAATGAATCCGACTAGGAACCATGAGGTTGCAGGTTCGATCCCTGGCCTCGCTCAGTGGGTTAATGATCCAGCGTTGCCATGAGCTGTGGTGTAGGTCGCAGATATGGCTCAGATCCTGCATTGCTGTGGCTGTGATGTAGGCCTGGTAGCTATAGCTCCATTCCACACCTAGCCTGGGAATCTCCATATGCAACGCGTGTGGCCCTAAAAACAAAAACGAAAACAAAACAAAACAAAAACAGAATGCAGACCCAGTTGATGAGGTATTGATTTATGGTAAAAAAAGCAGTTATCTCCTGAGTCGATGACTAATGAATTTTTTCTTTTGAAGAACTTTCTGAGAGCAGAAATGAACCTATCAATATCCTCCTATTTAAATTTCAAGTTTTGATGGAAGGAATAATTTTCTGGGGATAAACTTTAGAGTGATAGTTTTGGTATAATTTCTGTAACATTTTCTTGGAATTTCACCAAATAAATTTAATAAAGTTATCAAATTTAACTAAGGAGTTTGGACTATGTCCACCCATTAACCCTGATTTTTCCCCAAATATTCTTAAATAGGCAGAAAACATTTTTAAATTTGCTGAGATTATGCTATTATTTTACACGATTTAGCATTTTGTGAATATGCACTTAACTAGAACCAATTACATTGATTACATAGCTGAAAAAGGTTGAAACTGTAATATTATCTGGGCTATTATAGACATTCAATATATTTATCTGATTTAGGGATCTCGAAAACACTTTATAGGCATGGAGGTGTATTTCCTTATTTATCAAATGAGACACTGAAACTGCAAGAAGTTGCTCGATACCATGGAAGAGCCATGCAGGAACCACAGCCCCAGATTTGCAGTCTGGGGCTCTTCCTCTCCTACACAGGCCATCCTCAGTGGGATGGTCCTGTTTCAAAGTGAGGGAACGTATTTAATGGCCTGATCAAAGATTTAGCTTTTACGAGAAAATGGGAGAATCCGCATCTACATTGATGATGCCTGGGCTTGTGTTCTTTCATCTGACTTGACTTCTTCCTTGGCTAAGAATGTTTACTCGTCTTCAGGACTCACCTGGAGCGTCGCCTCCAGGAAACTGTCCCTGATTACTTGGGCTAGGCTAAGTGCCCTTCCTCGGGCCCCCGGCATACCTGGGCACACCACTGTTGTAGCACTCAGCTTCAGAAGAGCCACTTCTCAAGCATCCAGTCTTTGCACTGGTGCTGGGCTAAGCCGGCTTCCTGCATGGCGTCCCATCCCGGCCTGTATCACTTTCCAGCTTGTACCTTCCTTTACCCAGCATCACACCCCCATGTCTATTTCCCCTCAGTCTGTACCACTCCTGAATTTGTATCCCTCCTGGCTTTTACCCTCCCAGCCCATACCTTCCCCAACCCATTCCCCTGCCAGTCCAACCGTATCACTCCCCAAGTAGTCACCTCAGCCTGCATCCTTCCCAGCTTGTCCCCCCTCCCACCTGAATGTGCCCTAGCTTGCATCTCTCCCCACCAGCCTGTATCTTCCCAGCATCCCCCCTCAGCCTATATCCCTTGTACAAGGAAGAAATGCAAAACAGCTCCAAAGATTTCCAGCCCCTGATATGCACACACCTTCTCCCAGTTATTCAATCAAACTCTAATTTAGGTGCTGCTGTGAAGGGATTTTGCAAATGTAATTAAGGTCCCAAATTAGTTGATTTTAAAATAGAGATTATCTGGGTAGACCTGATCTAATCACATGAGCCCTTTAAATCTGGGTCTAGCAGTTGGAGACAAACAGATCAGGGAGATGAGAGAGCATATGGAGCAGGCCTCATGGCAAGGGTGTCCTTTAGTTGCTGCGAGTGGCCTCTGCCAACAGCCAGCAAGAATATGAGGGCCTCCTCTTCTACCACCACAAAGAACTGAATTCTTCCAGCAAATATATGAGTTTGAAAGATGATCCTGAGCTCCAGAAAGGAATACGGCCCAGCTGACACCTTGATTTTAACCTTACCTTTTTTTTTTCTTTTTTCTTTTTAGGGCCACACCCGTGGCATATGGAAGTTCCCGGGTTAGGGGTCCAATCAGAGCTGCAGCTGCCGGCCTACACCACAGCCACAGCAATGCAGGCTCCGAGGCTCGTCTGTGACCTCCACCACAGCTCACGGCAACACCACATCCCCAACCCACTGAGGGAGGCCAGGGATCAAACTGCATCCTCATGGATACTATTTCATAGCCTACTGAGCCACGACAGGAACTCCTCGATTTTAACCTTGTGATATCCTGAGTGGGGACCTCAGCCATGATGGGACTTTTAAGCCACTAAATTGGTGAGAATTTGTTACACAGCAGCAGAAAACTAAGACAACCCTGCCTAACCTGTATCTTCACAGTATGTATCGCCTCAGTCTACATCCCCCAGCCAGGATGCATCTCCCCAGCCTGAATCACTCTGTAGACTCTTTCGCCTGCTTCCCAGCACGGCTGCCCCCGGCCTGTGTTCCTTCCAGCTTATACCACTCCCCAGCCTGAATGCTTCCCACCCATGTACACACAGCCTGACAGAGGCAACTCCCCATCAGTGAAGTCACACACACACACACACACACACACACCCAGTACCACTAACACTAGCATCAACTCCCATGCACAGCATCCTAAATGATTCAGCCCCAGAAACACACCAGTCAAATCCACAGTCCAAACTGCCAGATGGAAATTTTGTATCTTTTCCAAGACCAGTGAGCAGGGCTGGGCATCCCCAAAAGGAAAACTGTCTCTCTTCTCCTTTGCCCCTTTGCTTCAAGCCAACCGTGAGCAACCAGTCAGCCCTCCTTTCTAAGGGCTGAGTCTCTCCAGCACGCTGGAATCGGAGCGCGCCTCCGGCTGGCTGAAAGCATCCTCTTTCCAAAGGAAGCAAATGGGGCTTCAAATTCACTGGCCACAAGCTTTTCATCTCTCCTCTCTAAGGATCTGAAAAATCCCTTTCCTCCGGGAGTGTTGCTCACACACACACACACTACACCCCTACTCTTCATCCCTCACCTCTATATCAGAACCAAGGATTGCTTCATCTCCTTCTGGACTTTTTTCTATTTGTGTTGTCCCACAACTTACATTTACAAGATGGTGCTTTTCTCAGTCAGGTATTCCTCCATTAAATATCCTTGTACCTAAACTGGAACTCTCTCTCAGGTGTTTGGCATGAGTGACATAAGTAGCTAACACTGTCTTCAAAAAGCAAACATTAGGTGAAGATGGAATAACAGCATGAAAGGATAAATACCTTTATATAGAATAACTCTCTGAGGCACAGTTATGACCCTTATTTCACAGATGAGGAAGTTGAGGCTCAGAGAGGTTAAATAAGTTATCAAAGGTCACACAGCAAGCAGAGCTGAGACACCAACTCGGTAGTCTGGCTCTAGAGCCAGAATACTAAGTATCAGGATCGCTGTGCAAAGTTGAGTGTGCACGATTTATGTGACAAAGAAGAAGGAGAGAAAGCAGAGAGAACTGCTGTGATAGGGAGATGATAAGGAAGTATGAGGTGATAGGGAAATGTTCCATAGAGAAAGTGGGGTTTGAGCTAGCAAATTAGAAAAATGAGGGCTCAGGTTTACATGAGTGGGATGTTCAAGTCAGGAGAATGGGATGAACTAGGCATAGGAGTGAGAACATGCATGTTCTGTTACCATAATTTGCGTGGGGAAGTCATGAGAAATAAAGCTGGAGATCATGCTGATGGGGCCTTGAATGCCAAGGCAAGGAATTTGGCCATAGTTACAAGGCAAAGGGGAAGGATTTCGAGCAAGTGATTGGTAAGAAGTGAGGGGCAGCTGAATATGGACTGACTGAATTCGAGAGATAAAAGCTTTAAAAATCGTTCCAAGCTTTAATGCTTGAGTGTCTAGAATAATTTTAGTTTTGGGGTTCTTTTTTTTTTTTTGTCATTTTAGGGCTGTACCCTTGGCATATGGAGGTTCCCAGGCTAGGGGTCAAATAGAAGCTGTGGCTGCGAGCTACTACACCACAGCCACAGCAATGCCAGATCCAAGTCACATCTGTGACCTACACCACAGCTCAAGGCAACACTGGATACTTTACCCACTGAGTGAGGCCAAGGATGGAAGCTGCATCCTCATGGATACCAGTCAGATTCCTTTTCACTGAGCCACGATAGGAACCACTAGAATAACTTTTAGTTTTAATACTAGAAATTGAGGAGTTCTCGCTGTGGCTCAGTGGGTTAGGGATCCAACTGCAGCAGCTCAGGTCACTGCAGAGTTGCAGGTTTGATCCCCAGCCAGAGTAGTGGGTGAAGGATCTGGCATTGCTGCAACTATAGTATAAGTTGCAGCTGTGGCTCGGATTCAAGCCCTGGCCTGGGAACTTCCATATGCCTCGGGTGCAGCCAAAAAAGAAAAATATATATATATAAATTGATTAAATTCTATTTGGAACTGAAATTTGCCTCCTTAAAAGAGGTACACATAACCGTAAATTCTCCTGGGCTGGAAACTGCATTTGCCCTCTCCATAAAGTAATCCAGGAAAATTTTGTATAGGATCAGACAAGATCCTATACAAACAAAAGTTAACAAAGAGTTAACAGGATCATCAGAATCCTGTAGATGCTCCTTTCCCTATAGGAAATTTCAAAAAGTTCAGCTACGCTATGAGCATTTTGGCACTGACTCTGTTGCCTTCTAGCATAGTATTCTTTAATAGGACGACTGAGGAATTCAATTCCAAGGGCTCCTTTCATGCTCTAAGTGTATATTCAGCAGGTGAGAAGTAGATTATCTGTTGACCATGAGATCAAAGCAGATCTAATTTGCTGTGGGTATAGAAAATATTGCTGGTCAACAGGTATAGATTGCAGGTCATCACCGTTTACTCTCCAGCTTTTTTTTAGATACTTCAGTGTTTTTAGGGGTTTGGTTGCTCTGAATGCACAACCTGAAAGACATACTTTTTCATACACAGAGTGAATCAGCAATAAATAAGAATGAAAGCGCGTGAGAAAAGACATCTCATGCAGGCAGTGAAACGCATTGCAAATACCCAACAAACCAGGAGGGAAGCCGTGTGGAAGCCGTGTGTGTTCCGACCTGACCCTGCTTGGCCCAGGAGAGTGAGCTGAGAGTAAAGGGAACAGAGGAGGCCAGCACCTGTCATGTCCCTTCCCCCAGCATCCCACAAGGACAGTCCAGACCTTCATGATAAAGCCAAAAAGCAGAAACCCTTAGAACCAGTTCAGTTCAATCCTAAGCTTGCCATCTGCCAGCTCCATTTTCTGTGGACAAGTTACCGTACCTCTCTACGTCATATTCCTATCTCCTCTCCAAAAAGTTAAAATAAGAATATTAAATGTCATCTGCAAAATACCTAGCACAGCACCCAGAAGATCGAAGAGAGCTGTAAGTAGGCAGCAGGAAAGTAGCCCAGGGTATGGGGTTTTCCACCAGGCATCTGGGCCAGCCCAGGTCCATGGGATCCAACGGAATGCAAATCCTGGAGAATAAGGCTGGGGCCCAGTGTCAGTGTACTGCGGATTCCCTTTCATAGCTGGTGAGCAGCTTGCTGGTATAGACCTGCAGAGACTGTTCACTAGATGTTCCCGGAAAGGTGAATGGAGTCAGAAGTGGGCCCCCGGAAAGGCACCAAATACCTGGAGATCACATGGAAAAGAAAGGGAATTTAATTAAACAGGATGTATGTGTTCTGAGGGAACACATGAGAATGGGGAGGGACTGCGGAATGGAATGGGGCTGAAAAAATTCTGAAGGCTAGTGCTTTCATTAAACAAAAAGCAACAACAACAAAAAAATGAGCCAGATAGGAAAACCTTTGTCCTGAGACCAAGATTCGGGGACAGTCTCCCCTGTCTCCCCTGAGGAAACTGATGAAAAAAGGACA
The DNA here is from genome assembly GCA_004024745.2 of Catagonus wagneri. Classification (NCBI taxonomy): domain Eukaryota; kingdom Metazoa; phylum Chordata; class Mammalia; order Artiodactyla; family Tayassuidae; genus Catagonus; species Catagonus wagneri. The sequence continues at coordinate 3,942,221 of PVHT021183527.1, read as the reverse complement.
GGGGTTTGGTAACAAAACAAAGACCCAGTTATTAAAACTGGGATAGAAAATGGGAGCAAGGTTGGAGCTGGGTGAAAAGATCTGATCAGTAGAAACAGCTGCTGATGCTGAGTCACTGTGACCTGGTGCTGAGTCAGTGGAAGACTGACCCTCTGATTGGTCCCCAGGCTTGGGCCACAGATGGAAGTCTTGAGCCCTTGCTGTGAGCCAGGAGAGACTAAGAGCAGGAAGCTGAGCTCAGTACTAAAAGGGCAAAGATTCGATGGAATTTTGCAGACAGGGACTCTTCAGGCAATAGCAGAAGCCAGCTTCTTTTCCCTGTTTTTGCCTCTCACTCACCTGGAAGGAGCCTATTAAATAAATTAGAATCTTTATGGGTAGGGAGAAGTCAACTGGATCAGGGGAATCTGCTGCATACTAAAATTGGAAACCCAGAGGTTCAGACTCTAAATTTTAGAAGGACAGTCTTCCTTGCCTTGATTCTGAATTTGTGTATTTGTCTCTCCCCTCCCTGCCTCTAGAAAGTAACCGGCTTCTAATAACCAAATGCAGCTCAAACTCTGAAGTAGGTTCAAATAGGTTCTTTTTGGTGTGGCAAAATAGACATAGCACAAAACCTGCCATTTTCAACAATTTTTAAGTATAAAATTCAATGGCATCAATTAAGTTGCAAAACCATCACCACTGTGGATTTTCTTTTTCATCACTCCTAACATAAATTCTGTAACCATTCTGCAATGACTCCCCATTTTCCCCTACCCCCAGCTCAGCTCTGGTAACCTCTAGTCCACTTTCTGCCTCTACAGTTTTGCCTATTTATTTATTTTTTTGAAGTGTAGTTGATTTACAATATTGCGTTAATTTCTGCCGTACGCGGGAGTTCCTGTCGTGGTTCAGTGGTTAATGAATCCGACTAGGGACCATGAGGTTTCAGGTTTGATCCCTGGCCTCGCTCACTGGGTTAAGAATCCGGTGTTGCTATGAGCTGTGGTGTAGGCCACAGACGCAGCTCGAATCCCGTGTTGCTGTAGCTCTGGTGCAGGCCGGCAGCTGTAGGTCCAATTAGACCCCTAGCCTGGCAACCTCCACATGCTGCAGGTGCAGCCCTAAAATTACAAAAAGACAAAAAAAAAATTTCTGCTGTACAGCAAAGTGATTCAGATATATATATGCATATATATACACATACACCTTTTCTCTTCCATCATGATTTACCATAGGATTTTGAATACAGTTCCCTGTGCTATAGCACCTTGTTGTTTATCCATTCTATGTATAATAGTTTGCATCTGTTGATCCCAAACCCTCAATCCATCTCTCCCCCCAAATTCTGCCTATTTTTGCTATTTCATATAAGTGGAATCATATGGTATGTACGCATGGCTTCTTTCACTTGGCATAACATTTTCAAGATTCATTCATGTTATACATGTATCAGAACTTAATTTCTTTCTGTGGCTGATAATATTCCACTGTATGTATATACTGCATGTTGTTTACCCATTCATCTGTTGATGGACACATGGGTTGTTTCCACCTATTGGCTATTGTGAATAATGCTGCAGTGAACATTGGCATGTAAATAACTGTTTGGGTCACCCTTTTAGGTAGGTTTGAATATACACCAAGGAGTGGTATTGCTGTAGTATGTGGTAATTCTGTGTTTAACTTTTTGAGTAACCACTGAACTGTTTTCCACGAGCAATGTATTATGGTTCCAATTTCTCCACATCCTCAATAACATTTGTTGTTATCCGTTTTTTAAATAACACCATCACAATGGGTATGAAGTTATATCTTACAGTTTTTATTTGCATTTCCTTAGTGACTAATGTTGTTGACATCTTTTCATATGCTTATTAGCCAATTTGTATACCTTCACAAGGGATATGTCTACTCAAGTCCTTTGTCCATTTTTATTTATTTTTATTTTTTATTATTTATTTATTTGTCTGTTTGTTTGTTTTTTAGGGCTACACTCACGACCTTTGGAAGTTCCTAGGCGAGGGGTCGAATCAGAGCTGCAGCAGCCAGCCTATCCCACAGCCACAGCAACTTGGGA
>PVHT021183527.1:3908983-3939159 GCA_004024745.2 Catagonus wagneri | reverse complement strand
CTGGATCATTAACCAACTGAGCAAGGCCAGGGATCGTACCTGCAACCTCATGGTTCCTAGTCGGATTCATTAACCTCTGTGTCACAACAGGAACTCCAAAACATTTTTTTGTGTGTTTTTGCCTTTTTTAGGGCTGCATTCATGGCATATGGAGGTTCCCAGGCTAGGGATCTAATCAGAGCTGTAGCCGCAGGCCAATGCCACAGCCACAGCAATGTGGGATCAGAGCCACATCTGCAACCTACACCACAGCTCATGGCAATGCCGGATCCTTAAGCCACTGAGCAAGGCCAGGGATCGAACCCACAACTTCATAGTTCCTAGCTGGATCCGTTAATCACTGAGCCACGATGGAAACACCCTTCATTTGCCTTTTTTTTTTTGTCTTTTTGCCTTATCTAGGGCCGCACCCGCGGCATATGGAGGTTCTCAGGCTAGGGATCTAACAGGAGCTATAGCTGCCTTCTCCACAGCCACAGCAACGTGGGATCGGAGCCACATCTGCAACCTACACCACAGCTCATGGCAACGCCAGATCCTTAACCCACTGAGCAAGGCCAGGGATCGAACCCACAAACTCATGGTTCCTCGTCGGATTCGTTAACCACTGAGACACGACGGGAACTCCTCCATTTGCCCATTTTTAAACTGGATTGTTTATTATTTTGTTGTTAAGTTGTAAGGGTTGTTCATACATTCTAGATTTTAAACTTTTATCACTTTTGCACAGCAAAAGAAACCATTAAAAAAAAACATAAAGACAACTTACAGAATGGGAGAAAATAGTTTCAAACAATGCAACTGACAAGCACTTAGTATCTAAAATATACAAACAACTTATACAACTCAACAGCAAAAAAGCCAACAATCCAGTGGAAAAATGAGCAAAAGCCCTGAATAAACATTTCTCCAAAGAAGATATACAGATGGCCAACAAGCACATGAAAAAACGCTCAACATCACTAATTATTAGAGAAATGCAAATCAAAACTACTGTGAGGTATCACCTCACATCTGTCAGAATGGCCATCATTAACAAGTCAACAAATAACAAATGCTGGAGAATGTGTGGACAAAAGGGAAACTTCCTACACTGTTGGTGAAAATGTAAATTGGTACAACCACTATGGAAAACAGTATGGAAGTACCTTAGAAAACTAAATATAGAAGTACCATATGACCCAGCAATCCCACTCTTGGGCGTATATCCAGACAAAACTTCCCTTGAAAAAGACACATGCACGCGTGTGTTCATTGCAGCACTATTCACAATAGCCAAGACAAGGAAACAACCTAAATGTCCATTGACAGATGAATGGATTGAGAAAATGTGGTGTATATACACAGCGGAATACTACTTGCCATAAAAAGAACACAATAATGCCATTTTCAGCAACACGGATAGTACTAGAGAATTTCATGCTAAGCGAAGTAAGTCAGAAAAAGACAAATACCATATGATATCACATATCTGGAATCTAATATACGGCACAAATGAACCTCTCCACAGAAAAGAAAATCCTAGACTTGGGGAACAAACTTGTGGTTGCCAAGTGGGAGCGGGAGGGAGTGGGATTCACTGTGAATTTGGGGTTAATAGATACAAAGTATTGCCTTTGAAATGGATAAGCACTGATATGCTGTATAGCACCGGGAACTATATCTAGTCACTTATGATGGAGCATGATAATGTGAGAAAAAGGAATGTACATATGTATGTGTGACAGGGTCACCTTTCTGTACAGTAGAAAATTGACAGAATACTGTAAACCAGCTATGATGGAAAAAATAAAAATAATTTAAAAGATAGATAAATAAATTCTTATCAGATGTAGAATTTGCAAATATTTTCTCAAGGTTGTTTTTTCTCTATCTTGCTGTCTTTTGCTACACAAGATTTTTATTTTGATTATTTCAATGTATGTATTTTCATTGTTGTTGCTTGTGCTTTTGGTGTCAAATTAAGAATTTTTTGCCAGGAGTCCTGTTGTAGCTTAGCAGGTTAAAAATCCAACTGCAGTGGCTCAGGCCACTGAAGAGGCAAATGTTCGATCCCTTTCCTGAGAACGTCCACATGCTGCAGGTGTGATCAAAAAATGGAATAAATAAAATGAAGAACTTTATTGCTAAATCCAAGGTGATGAAGATTTAATTTTATGTTTTAAGAGTTTTATAGGTTTTTTTGCCTTTACATTTACATTATTGATCATTTTGCTGTAATCTTTATATATGGTGTTAGGTGGGGCTATCCAACTTCATTTTTTTTGTCTTTTTGCCTTTTTCTAGAGCCACACCCATAGCATATGGAGGTTCCCAGGCTAGGGGGTCTAACAGGAGCTGTAGCTGCCGGCCTTTGCCACAGCCACAGCAACTCAGGATCTGAGTCGCGTCTGAAACCTACACCACAACTCACGGAAACACCGGATCCTTAACCCACTGAGCAAGGCCAGGGATCGAACCCGCAACCTCATGGTTCTTAGTCTGATTCGTTAACCACTGAGCCACGAAGGGAACTCCTCCAACTTCATTTTTTTGCATATAGAAATCCAGCTGACCCAGAATGATTTATTGAAGAGATTATTCTTTTCCTATTGAATAGACTTAGCACCTCTGTCAATAATTAATTGGCCATGTTATTACTGTTTAAGGGACATAGAGTTTCAGATTTACAAAATGAAAAGAGTTCTAAAGATTAATGGTAGGATTTCCCATTGTGGCTCAACAGGTTAAGTATACAACATTGTCTCTGCGAGGATATGAGACTGATCCATGGCCTCACTCAGTGGGTTAAGGATCTAGGGTTGCTGTGGCTGTGGTATGGACCTCAGCTGAAGCTCCAAATCGACCCCTAACCTGGACTTCCATATGCCACAAGATCGGGCATGAAAAGAAAAAAAAAAGATGGGTGGTGGTGATGGTGGAGTCACAATGTGAATGGACTTGTCACTGAACTATACACTTAAAAATAGCTGAAATGATACATTTTGTTTTAAATGTATTTTACTACAATTTAAAAAAAAATCAATTGGCCATAGTAGTTCTGGTGATGGTGGAGTCACAATGTGAATGGACTTGTCACTGAACTATACACTTAAAAATAGCTGAAATGATACATTTTGTTTTAAATGTATTTTACTACAATTTAAAAAAAATCAATTGGCCATAGGAGTTCTCATAGTGGCTCAGTGGAAACAAATCTGACTAGTATCCATGAGGATGCAGGCTTGATCCCTGGCCTAGCTCAGTGGGTTAAGGATCCAGTGTTGCTGTGGCTGTGGCAGAGGCCAGTGGCTACAGCCCTGATACAACCCCTAGACTGGGAACCTCCACATGACGAGGGGGCAGCCCTAAAAAGACAAAATGAAAAAAAAGAAAAATCAATTGATCATAGATGAACGGGTTTATTTCTGAACTCTCCCACTAGTTTATATGTCTATCCTTATGCCAATAACACATTGTTTTGATTACTATAACTTTTAATAAGCTTTGAAATTGGAATGTGTGACTACTACAATTTTGTTCTTCTTTTTCAAGATTATTTTGGCAGTTTGGGTCCTTTGCCATTGCATATGAATTTAAAGATCATCTTTTCCATTTCTGCAAAAAGAAAAAAAAACTTTTGGAATTTTGATATGGATCGTGTTGAATCTGTAAATAGGAGTGGTACTGCCATTTAATGATATTAAATTTTCTAATCCATAAATACAGAATGCCTTTCCAGTTATTTAAGTCTCTTCTTTTTCTTTCTTTCTTCTTCCTTTTTTCTTTTTTTTTTTCCTTTTTACGGCCGTACCTGCAGCATGTAGAAGTTTCCAGGCTAGGGGTCAAATAGAAACTGCAGCTGCCAGCCTAGACCACAGCTTGCGGCAAGGCCAATCCTTAACCCAATGAGTGAGGTCAGTGATGGAACCTGCATCCTCAAGGAGACTGTCAGGTTCTTAACCTGCTGAGCCACAACGGGAACTCCAGAGGTCTTTCTTTCAGCAATGTTTTGTAGTTTTCACTTCAGGCAGGTGCTTAAACTGTAACATTTTTATTCCTATATTACTTACTCTTATGTAAGGATGGCTACTGAGGGGTGCGTACTGGGAGAGGTGAGAAAGAAACATGCAGATAATATGAGGGTAGTTCTGCCTTACTCATCTGCGATTAGTCAGCCACCTTTCTCATTTGAACAACTGTTAAAAAAATTGTTTTGATTACTATAACTTTTAATAAGCTTTGAAATTTCAAATAAGAAAGGAAGGAATAAGACTTACAGGAAGTCAGTCAGTACTTCCTTCATTTTGTTGTCATCCACCCATGAGAAGAAAAGATTTATGTATCACTCAGTATTAAATGAGCATTTATTGACAGTTCTTTCTGTTTTGATCCCTGAACTCAGTGCTGGTTTCCATGAGCTTAAAATAGCTTAACTATCAGGCAGAAATTTAAAAGGGATGGTATAAAGGGAAATGCTGTAGAGCAGCCTTGTACAGAAAGCTGAGGGAGCATAAATGAAGCAGAACTAAGGTCTATGAAGGGGTTGGGTTAGGAGAGGTATGTCAGACAGAAAGGCTTTGAAGGTGCAAAGAAATGTTGCCAGTCAGCAAAGGGGAAAGAGGAGGATGACATTTGGGGGAGAGGATGTGAACAACAGCATGAGGCAAAGTAAGTGCAGGAAATGCTAAGGATGGCTACTGAGGGGTGTGTATTGGGAGAGGTGAGAAAAATGTTACACCAACTACCTATCAGCAACTGCTTTTTCTTTTCTGGCCACACTCACAGCATGTGGAGTTTCCCAAGCCAGGGATGGAACCCACACCACCACAGCGACCAAGCCACTGTGGTGACAACACTGGATCCTTAACCTGCTGAGCCACGAGGGAACTCCTATCCATGACTACTTCCAAGAGTAGAACTGGGTGGAGAAAGGGAGAATTTAAATGTATACATTTCTGTTTTGTTTGAATATTTCATTGGAAGTATGTATTAATTTTATAATTAAAAGTAAAACCACAGGAGTTCCCGTCGCGGCTCAGTGAAAACAAATCTGACTAGTATCCATGAGGATGCAGGTTCCATCCCTGGCCTCGTTCAGTGGGTTAAGGATCCGGATTGCCATGATCTATGGTGTAGGTCACAGACGTGGCTCGGATCTTGTGTTGCTGTGGCTGTGGCGTAGGCTGGCAGCTAAAGCTCTGATTCAACCCCTAGTCTGGGAATTAGGGTACACTGCAGGTACAGCCCTAAAAAGACTAAATAAATAAATAAATAAATAAATAAATAAATATTAAAAAAAAAGACACAGAAAACCTTTTTTAAAATCTAGGGCAATAATTAATGACCAAGGAACACTTTTCTATTGTATGATAACAGGGAGGGGGTGGTAAGAAAAGATTTTTTAAGTAGAGAAAAATACACATTGTACATAAAAATCAACAAATAGATGTGAACATAAAATAACTGTTGGACTTAATGAGAATGTTTTTCATGTCCCTGAGGAGCTTTTCTTCAGAAACTGAGAGGTCAAAAATCTTACCACATTGTTTTCCCTGCCCAGTGCTCCATTGGTAAAGAAAATCAGAGAAGCTCTCTTAATAATTTAAGCAAAAAGTCTACATCTTCACCTTAATTACTGGCTACATTTTGCCAAAGCCAAGGTTGTTTTTGTTCAGGACGACTTCTGTGGGGCTGATAAAAAAAAAAAAATTATAGCCTGTTGTGGTTTCCTGAGCCCACTTGCACGCTCAAACTGAATTAAGCACTCATTAAAATTGTGCACTTAAAAAAAAGAGAAAAAGAAGGTTCCATTTTGTGTATATATGGATAGAAAGGGAAATAGAAATATGACACCAATAAACCAGTTCTCGATTTCCTACTTCTGGTCCCAAGAATAGAAAGACCCCCAAGTCATGCTTTCCCCGGGGTTAGATGTAACATAAAACAGAAGTGATGTTGATGAAGCATCCTAAACCAAGGCATGAATTTGCCCATCTTTCCAGTTCAAGAGAAGCCCAGAGGAGCCAGGTAAAGTCTTCAGGCATCATCGTATGATGAATATTGAAAGCCAAGCTCAGAAGCCTCAGAGGATCAGGGCTCAGATCTTTTATACTCTTTTATACACACTATTGTCTCCAACTATTCTTCCCAGCACTCTATACCATTGTCATGGGCGTAAGTGCAAGAAGCAGAGCCTTATCTGTTAATGTCCTGGGTTGTTAACTCATAAGACTCGCAGAGGAGAGGGTTGGCTTGACTAACCTATCTTACTTGTGTTTCTTTTAATAAATAAGCTGGGTTCTTCTGTATTCAAGAACAACATTAGATTTTGACTCCATATATTTTTTACTAATTTATGCTCAGTATAGAAACTCTGGTTGCAAATATGACCTAGGTTTTGTCTTTAGTAAAAGAAGAAAAATTATGGAAAAAAATCCCCAATCACAGGTTGAACACTACTTCACTCTTAAAAAAATTCTAAATCCCAAAATTAATTATCACAAATATACCTTTTAAGACATATACTCTATAGTTTGACATTCATCTATTTATTAAAAAATTATTACTTAATATCACTTCGATGCTAGATAAAAATATTCCCTTCCTTTAAGAATCATATAGTCTAATAAATGATTTTCTTGATTTTTAAAAAGAGGGCAATAAGAGGAGTTCCCTTCATGGCTCAGCAGTTAATGAACCTGACTAGGATCCATGAGGTCTTGGGTTTGATCCCTGGCCTCATTCGGTGGGTTAAGGATCCGGCGTTGCCATGAACTGTGGTGTACGTGACAGACGATGCTTGGATACTGTGTTGCTGTGGCTGTGGTGTAGGCCAGCAACTACAGCTCAAATTCAATCCCTAGCCTGGGAACCTCCATATGCCGTGAGTACAGCCCTAAAAAGCCAAAAAAAAAAAAAATGAGGGCAATAAGAAATTATATATATATATACTCACAGCATTCTACCAGTTACATAATAGATTATGTTGGGCAAGTTTTCTGAGACACACACATACACAAATAATACAAATTTGCTCACAAAGAATTATCTTCTGTTGGTGACAATAAATTCAACTTCATGTTGCACTACACTGTAGCAGGTATTTAGCCATTTTGTATTTTGCTCTCCCCTGAGGTCACTTTAACATCATTTAATTGGTGTTAAGGTATATTCTCAACCACGATAAATAATTGGATAAAGACTGCCCTCACTGAAATACTGCAAAGCAACAGAAACTAGTTCTGAGTAATCACAATCATGTGTTTATTTTCCTCAAACTAGGTCTTGATAGAATTTCAAAAGTATCATTTTTAAAATTGTAACCATTTGGGATAATCAGGTAATCATTCTTTTAAAAAGCTGTATCTCTCTATTCTTTCTTTCCAAGAATTATTTATGTATTTATTTATTTTGCATTTTTTGTCATTTTAGGGCCACACCTGCGGCATGTGGAGGTTCCCAGGCTAGGGGTCTAATCGAAGCTGCAGCTGCCAGCTAGGCCACAACCACAGCAACACGGGATCTGAGCTGCATCTGCAACCTACACCACAGCTCACGGCAACGCCGGATCCTTAACCCACTGAGCAAGGCCAGGGATCGAACCCGCAAATTCATGGTTCCTCATCGGATTCGTTTTCCTCTGAACCACAACAGGAATGCCTTTCCAAGAATAATTTAAACATAAATGTATGATATCATAAATGTTCCAGGAAAAAAAATGGGTAAATTTTTTCAGAGTCTTGCATTATAAAAGTGTTTTCTAAATATTACAGTTATTCCAAAAGCCAAGCCATAAAATAGCTCATGTAAAAGTTACAGTTCTTAAGGGTAAAAATTACTTTAAACAGAGTTGAAAGAAAAACTAGGGAAAATATTTGCAGCAAACATGACATAAAAAAGGACTGATTTATTTAATAAACAAAGAGCTCTTTTAAAATAAAAGCAGTGATGAAATCTAGGAGGGACTAGGAGATGGGGAAGCTATTTCCACTATCTATCCTCTGTTCTTTGATAAGGACAATTGACTTTTTCCTCAATCTCTCTCTTTTTTTTTTTTAAGGGCTGTACTCATAGCATATGGAAGTTCCTAGGCTAGGGACCAAATAAAAGCTGCAGCTGCCGGCCTACACCACAGCCACAGCAACTCAGGATCTGAAACGCCACCTGCGACCTATACCTCAGTTCAGGGCAACACCAGATCCTTAACCCACAGAGCAAGGCCAGGGATTGAACTTATGTCCTCATGGATACTAGCTGGGTTCATTACCACTGAGCCTCAGCTGGAACTCTGACTTTTTCACAATCTTATGGAAAGTACAGTGCAATCACAAATGCAAGGCAAGGTCCTTAGCTTTAACCTTTCCAACAAAGTTGCTTATCTTAAAGCTTTTCCTATATAAAAATTCTAGTGTTGCTACTTGTAAGAAGATATCAACTTAGTAGAATAATGTACAAAGAAAATAAACAGGCAATATAAAATAATCACATGAGTAGGTCTTCAATCTTTTAGTACAATCATTGTTATAAAAAGTTACATTAAAATAATCATGCAATACCATTTTTCATCTATCAAATGAGCAAAAATATACTGAAAGACTGATGACACCTTATGCTTGAGAAGGTAAAAAAATGGTCAGTCTTACTTACAATTGGTGGGAGTGTAAACTGGGACAACTTTTAGAGATGTGCTACAAATAAATAAAGGATATATCTGTCCAAATAGATCTATATTAACATGGACCTAGCAATTCCACTTCTAGGAATTTATCCTAAAGATACTTTGTCCATGCACAAAGTTGTATATTTATTGTCAAGGATGTTCACTGTAGCTTTTGATAATAATGGAAAACTAAAAATAACTTAAATGTCACCAAAAGTGTTCTACTTAAAATATGTGTGTGTGTGTGTGTGTGTGTATCCATGGAAAACTGTTGAACTATAGCTATTTAAAAGAGAGAGGTGAGGAGTTCCTGCTCTGGAGTAGTGGGTATGATCCATTTGGTCTCTGTGGAGGCACTGGTTCAATCCCTGGCTGGGCACAGCGGGTTAAGGATCTGGTGTTGCTGCAGCTGTGCTGTAGGTCGAAGCTCCAGCTTGGATTCTATCTCTGGTCTAGGAACTTCCATATGCTGTGGGGGCGGCTGTAAAAGAAAGAGAGAGAGAGGTGAGAGTATATGTACAGACTTAAAGTTCTAAGCTATATTAAGTGAAAAATAAGTTTTAGAATCAATGATCACATTTGTGTAAAATAATTTGTGTATATCTACTATAGATAGATAGATGTGCACACATATGTTGAGGGGAAGAGCACATTTTACTTGATATATTTCTGTACAATATGAATGTTTTGCCAAGAAAAAAATGTTAATAAAAGATGTCTTTATCCTACAGATTTAAAAGTGATTGAATGAATACTGTCGAAATTACAAAGCACTTTCAAAATTTTCCAGAAAAATTAAATTACATTTGGGGAGAAAAAAAAAACAGTTCTATGTTAAAAGCAAAACATCTGCCAAGTGTACTTAGTTTGACATTTTTTCATGTCTTGCTTATCAAACTAGAAACAAACATTAAATCACCATTAACTGATATAATTAGAAAGTGCTTCCCCAGAATGATATGCTTAATGATATATTTGCATCACGGTGTATGTTGAAATGCAAATGCAAAAGAAAAAGTGTGTAGTGTTAAGCAACATGATACCCTTCAAAATAACCCACTTCTTGTTAGTTTTCTTCTCTCATATTTCTTCTCTCATAGATTGCCTTCTCTCATATGCAAGAGGGAATACTAATGTAAAAATCAAAGTATTTATTTCTGGGAAGTCTAAAACTAGTTTTATAAACCAGCTGGCAGGAGTTATATTAAAGATCAGAACAAAGAAAGGAATAAGAGGACTTATTCCCTTAGAGTTTACTAGGATAAACCTCCTAGTAATTTCCTTCTTTGTAGGCATTTTACTGTGCAGTAGTAATTTAGAGCAACAAGTCTGGACATCTACTCTGAAGCTAAGTTGGCTTGTCTTTTTTCTTTTTCCTTTTTTTTTTTTTTCTTTTTAGGGCCGCACCTGCAGCATATGGAGGTTCCCAGGCAAGGGGTCAAATCGGAGCTATAGCCACTGGCCTACACTGCAGCCACAGCAATGTGGGATCCAAGCTGTGCCTGCGACCTACACCACAGCTCAGGGCAACACTGGATCCTTAACCCACTGAGCAAGGACAGGGATCGAGCCTGCATCCTCATGGATACTAGTCAGATTCATTTCCGCTGAGCCATGATGAGAGCTCCTGGCTTGTTTTCTTGAGCCACTGAATGAGGGGAAAAAATGAAGGGAAAAAAATTACAGATTCTGTTTTACTCATTCATTATATCCTTCCTTCACTCAGTGTTCTATGCATCATAGATTCATTTAAAAAAAATTGTAGACTACTTTGTATATTCAGCTCTGGGAATACAGGTAAAAAGCTCTCTCTCAACTCAAAGATTTTGTAGTTCAAAGGCAGATAAACAAGAAAAAGAGAAAATGAGAAAAAATGTAATAAAAGGTTTGTACAGAAGGCTAAAGGAACCCCAAGGATGGGCACCTAGTACAACTGGAAGGGCAGGGAGGACTTCCCAGCAAAAGGAATGTCTGCTAAGTCCTCAAGGATGAAGGCCATCCAGGTAAGGAGAAGAAGTAGTATACAGTCACAGCAGTGAATTGAAAAACAAAACAAAAAAACATAACAAACAAAAAAACCCACCGCATGATTAGGGAAGTGCTCATAGTTCAGGATGGTTATCAGCGTTCTGAGAGGAGAATGGTGGGAAGACAAGGCCAGGGATTGATGAGCAGGGGTCAGGTCCTAATGGACCATGTTCAGCATACTAATTAGTCCAAAATTTGTCCTAGTGATTATGGGTTTTAAGCAGGAGGATAACAGGATCAGGGTTGGGTTTTAGAAAGACCTCTTAGGCAGAAGTGTGAAGAAATAAAACTAAATGAGAAATGTGAAGGAGGAGAACAATATTTAAGGTAGAAAAATTGGTGAGGAAGTGCTTGTAGTAACATAGGAAAGAGTTGATGAGTGCTTTTGGTTTTTAAAGAACAAACCAAATGACAGGTAAGGACGTTAGGTCTTTGATTGGATACTGAAACCCTGGGAAGAACTCTGGAGAAGGGAAATGAGGCACTTTATGGAAGCCTTTAGCAGTGATTGATCAGGCTCTTGGAGGCAAGACCTAAGACAAAGAGTCATACTTGGTATATAAGGTGGGCTACTTGATCAAGGCCATGGAGGTTACTTTCCTGGAGGATATTTCTTCTCCCTGTCCATCAAAGAGTCTGAGATTTTTTTTCACACCCCAGGGAAATTCTTCAAGGGCCCGAAGATCTTGTCCATTCTGAAACAGACCCAGGGCAGTCAGTGACAGAGGCTGAAGGAATTTGTGTCCATTGGATTGATGTGGCAGTCCAAATTTCCCAAGAAAGGCAAGTGATCGTCCATGGTGCATCATTCTGACAAAGCCACCTTAATTCCTATGAGATGAGGCTATTGGAAGGAGAAACAAAATCAATAAGCACTTGTTTGTTCTTGCCAGGTGGCAATCTCTTTGCAAGGTAGGAGGGTGCTGGGTCTTATTAGAAGTGCATCTTTTTCTTGCTTCTAAAAGAACTGCTCTCTACTCTTGTGCCTTACACACCACTGTTAATGACTGATGTGGAAAACTGCTGTACCTCTGCCGAGAGCTGCACATCCACTTGAGCAACTAAGCTAAAGCCATCTTTGATGCCGTCTCCAAGTCCTGCAGCTATGTGACCCTTGACCTCTGCAAAGAGACTATATTCACCAAATTTACCTTCCAGGGATTTACTGATCATAAAGACCCAAGTGGCAGTGCAAAGAACTCATAGAATCCTTCTGTGGCTACCACGTTCAGTCCTTATAGTACAAGCAAAAGTACAGAAAGAGTGAGAGAGAAAGATAATGAAGGTTTGAACTAATGCAGTAGCAGTAGCAGTAATAGTACTAAGGATGGAGAGGAGGTAACAGACTGAGATACACAAGAAGGAGAAACCACAGGTCTTCATGACAGAGTGAATGTGGAAAGTAAGAGCAAGGAGCTGAGAATGACTACTTAAAGTTGCCAGTTTAGGCTCTGGAAGGAGGTATTTCAGAATGCTAAGAAATATAGGATATGGGGCCACTTTTCAAGGGATTATAAATAGTTAAGTTTTTGGACATATAGATTTTAAGATGGTTGGGGGACATTCACAAAGATCAGTAGGTAGGAGTTCCTGTCATGGCGCAGCGGAGACGAATCCAACTAAGAACCAAGAAGTTGCAGGTTCAATCCCTGGACTCACTCAGTGAATAAGGATCCAGCGTTGCCGTGAGCTGTGGTGTAGGTCACAGACATGGCTTAGATATGGCATTGCTGTGGCTGTGGCGTAGGCTGGCAGCTGTAGCTCCAATTCGACCCCTAGCCTGGAAAACTCCATATGCCTCGAGTGTAGCCCTAAAAACAAACAAACAAAAACAATCAGTAGGTAGTTGGATAATATAGGTTTAATTTCTGAAAAAAAAATTTTTTTTTGGCCATGCCTGCTGCATATGCAAATTCTTGTACCAGAGAGCAAACCTGCACCACAGCAGCATGCCAAGACGCTGTAGTGACAATGCCAGATACTTAACCCACTGAGCCACAAGTGAACTCCTTTTTAAAAATATCTATAATATAGGAGTTCCCGTCGTGGCTCAGTGGTTAACGAATCCGACTAGGAACCATGAGGTTGGGGGTTTGATCCCTGGCCTTGCTCAGTGGGTTAAGGATCCAGCGTTGCCGTGAGCTGTGGTGTAGGTTGCAGACGAGGCTCGGGTCCTGCGTTGCTGTGGCTGTGGCGAAGGCTGGCGGCTACAGCTCCTGTTAGACCCCTAGCCTGAGAACCTCCATATGCCGCGGGTGCGGCCCTAGAAAAGGCAAAAAGACAAAAAAAAATCTATAATATAGGTTTTAAACTCAGACAATAGAACTAGGCTGAAGGTACAGACTGTTGGAGAGTAGCAGGTGGGGTGAGTGGGCATGAGTATAAGATGGTAAATGGAGCTGTTGAGGAGAATGAGATGACTCAGGAGAGCAGAGGTGCAGAGGTGAGAAGAGAAGTGAGCCAAAAATAATGTTTCTCTAGCCAAAGGGCAGAGAATATGTAGTAAGGGACAGATAGAATTGCAGAATACTCCAAAGAAATACCCATAAAATAGGTTATAAACCAAAATAGACATTATTACAGAATAAGGGAAGACAAAATTTCAAGAACTGTTAGTTTTGCCTATGATTTATTTGAAGCTTAAACTTTGAAGTACTAGGATCCTTGAGTCTTGAAAGCCACACAGGAAGTCCTAGGATCCCTCATTCTAATTTGTTCCTATGAAAGCAATTTTGTGTTTATAATGATCCACCTGTTTTGTTTGTTTGTTTGTTTTGTTTTGTTTTTGTCTTTTTAAGGCAGCACTTGCAGCATAATGGAGGTTCCCAGTCTAGGGGTTGAATCAGAGCTGTAGCCGCTGGCCTATGTCACAGCCACGGCAACGTCAGATCCTAGCCGAGTCTGTGACCTACATCACACCTCACGGCAACTCCAGATCCTTAAACTACTGAGCGAGGCCAGGGACTGAACCTGCATCCTCATGGATGCTGGTCAGATTCATTTCCACTGGGACACAATGGGAACTCCCATGATCCCCTTTTTTTTAAATAATGATTTTTATTTTTTCCATTATAGCTGGTTTACAGTGTTCTGTCGATTTTCTACTGTACAGCAAGGTGACCCAGTCACACATATATGTACACATTCCTTTTTCTCACAATATCATGCTCCATCATGAGTAACTAGATATAGTTTCCGGTGCTATACAGCAGATCATTGCTTACCCATTCCAAAGGCAATAATCTGCATCTATTAACCCATAATTCCCAGTCCATCCCAGTCCCTTGCCCTCCTCCTTGGCAACCACAACTCTGTTCTCCAAGTCCATGATTTTCTTTTTTGTGGAAAGGTTTATTTGCGCCATATATTAGATTCCAGATATAAGTGATATCATATGGTATTTGTCTTTCTCTTTCTGACTTACTTCACTTAGTATGAGATTCTCCAGTACCATTCATTTAGCTGCGAATGGCATTGTTTTGTTCTTTTTTATGACTGAGTAGTATTCCATTGTGTATATGTACCACATTTTTTTTTTGTCTTTTTGCCTTATCTAGGGCCGCACCCACGGCATATGGAGGTTCCCAAGCTAACAGGAGCTGTAGCCGCCGGCCTTCGCCACAGCCACAGCAACATGGAATCCGAGGCGCGTCTGCAACCTACACCACAGCTCACAGCAATGCTAGATCCTTAACCCACTAAGCAAGGCCAGGGATCAAACCTGCAACCTCATGATTCCTAGTGGGATTCGTTAACCACTGAGCCACGACGGGAACTCCAATGTACCACATCTTCTTAATCCATTCATCTGTCGATGGACATTTAGGTTGCTTCCATGTCTTAGCTATTGTGAATAGTGCTGCAATGAACATACAGGTGCATGTCTCTTTTTCAAGGAAAGTTTTGTCTGGGCATATGCCCAGGAGTGGGATTGCTAGATAACGTGGTAGTTCTATATTTAGTTTTCTGAGGTACCTCCATACTGTTTTCCACAGTGGTTATACCAATTTACATTCCCACCAACAGTGTAGGAGGGTTCCCTTTTCTCCACACCCTCTCCAGCATTTGTTATTTGAGGACTTATTAATGACGGCTATTCTGACAGATGTGAGGTGGTACCTCATAGTAGTTTTGATTTGCATTTCTCTAATAATTAGTGATGTTGAGCATTTTCTCATGTGCTTGTTGGTCATCTGTATATCTTCTTTGGAAAAATATCTATTCAGGTCTTTTGCCCATTTTTCCATTGGGTTGTTGGTTTTTTGGCTGTTGAGTTGTATAAGCTGTTTGTATATTTTAGATATTAAGTGCTTGTTGGTTGCATCGTTTGAAACTATTTTCTCCCATGCCGTAAGCTGTCTTTTCGGTTTTTTTTTATGGTTTCCTTTGCTGGGCAAAACTTATCAGTTTGATTAGGTCCCACGGTTTTATTTTTGTTTTTATTTCTGTTGCTTTGGAGGCTGACCTCCAAAACATTTGTAAGGTTGATATCAGAGAATGTTTTGCCTATGTTCTCTTCTAGGAGTTTGATGGTGTCTTGTCTTACATTTAAGTCTTCAAGCCATTTTGAGTTTATTTTTGTGCATGGTGTGAGGGCGTGTTCCAGTTTCATTGATTTACATGTGGCTGTCCAGTTTTTTCAGCACTACTTACTGCAAAGACTTTTTCCCATTTTATATTCTTGCCTCCTTTGTCAAAGATTAATTGACCATAGGTGACTGGGTTTATTTCTGGATTCTCTATTCTGTTCCTTTGGTCTGTATATCTGTTTTGGTACCAGTACCACCCTGTCTTGATGACTGTGGCTTTATAATAATGCCTGAAGTCTGGGAGAGTTATGCCTCCTGCTTGGTTTTTGTTCCTCAGGATTTCTTTGGCAATTCTGGGTCTTTTATGGTTCCATATAAATTTTTGGATTGTTTGTTAGTTCTGTGAAAAACGTCATGGGTAATTTGATAGGGATTGCACCGAATCTGTAGATTACTTTGGGTAGTATGGCCATTTTTACAGTATTAATTTTTCCAACCCAGGAACATAGAATATCTTTCCATTTCTTTGAATCCTCTTTAATTTCCTTGAATAATGTTTTATAGTTCTTAGCATATAATTTTTTACCTCCTTGGTCAGGTTTATTCTCAGGTATTTGTTTTTGGAGGATGTAATTTTAAAAGGTATTTTATTTTTGTATTCCTTTTCTAATATTTCATTGTTAGTATACAGAAATGCCACTGCCATGATCCACTTTTTGATGCATTTCCCAAGAATGTGTTCTGGGAAAAACAGGAGCCTACACAGACTTGTTTTTTTTTTAATTGATAAATTATATCTATATATAGTCTTTTGTCCTTTTAGGGCCATACCTGCAGCATGTGGAGGTTCCCAGGTTAGGGGTCCAATTGGAGCTACAGCTGCTGGCCTGCGCCACAGCCACAGCAACGCAGGATCCAAGGTGCATCTGCAACCTACACCACAGCTCACGGCAACGCCGGATCCTTAACCCACTGAGCGATGCCAGGGATCGAACCCACAACCTCATGGTTCCTAGTTGAATACATTAACCACTGAGCCACGACAGGAACCTCCAGAAACACTGATAAATTACACATTTATACTTGTGCATTCTATACAGTTTATGTCAATTACATACAGAGGGAAATCTTACATTATAACTATTAACAGAATTTTGAACATACAATAAAATTCCAAAGTGAATTCTCCCCCCCCACCAAAACAGTTTTAAAATTTGTAAAGTTATTTAGGCTAAAAACTGAGATGTGTCCACTGGATTTAGTAACTGAAGAAGTCACCAACACGTTAAGCAAGAGTAATCTTGGTCAAGTGGCAAATCTAGACTGCAATGAGTTAAGGCAGGAGAGGGAAGGGAAGAGAAAGAATAAGGTTGTTGCTAGTGAAGATGCGTTGAAGGAGAATTTTCTGTTTTGGAAAGATGCTGATGGGAAAGAGAAGGGGGCAGGTAACTGAGGAACTATGGCCACTGAGGAAGTGGGGGAACAAGGTCCAGAGCCCAACTGGAGGAATTAGCTTTGAATAAAAGAAGGGAAGCCTCTTCCTCTGGAATAATAAGAAAGAAATGCAGATGCATTTTTGCTACAAAGTTTCTTGGTGCTGAACTTGCAAATCAGATGGAGAGTAAGCATTTGCAATGTTTAGGAGAAGACAAGCAAACCCTCTCCCTGGGTCATCCCATTCCACAGCTCTGATAACTGCCACATCCCACATGTTCAGTAATGTCAAAGGCAGAGTGAGAATCAAGTCTTTTGGGCTGCTTTGATGAGGTATAGTTTATTTACCATAAAATTCACCAGTTTTAAGCGTACACTTAATGTTTCCTTTTTCTTTTTTAATGATTTCTATTTTTTCCGTTATAGTTGGTTTATAGTGTTCCATCAGTTTTCTACTGTACAACAAAGTGACCTAGTCACAAACACATGTATATACATTCTTTTTCTCACATTATCCTCCATCATGCTCCATCATAAGTGACTAGATATAGTTCCCGGTGCTATACAGCAGGATCTCATTGCCTATCCATTCTATAGGCAATAGTTTGCATCTATTAACCCATGATTCCCAGCCCATCCCACTACCTCCCCCTCCCACTCAGCAACCACAAGTCTGTTCTCCATATCCATGACTTTCTTTTCTGTGGAAAGGTTTATTTGTGCCATATAGCAGATTCCAGATATAAGTGATATTATATGGTATTTGTCTTTCTCTTTCTGACTTACTTCACTTAGTATGAGAGTCTCTAGTTCCATCCATGTTGCCGAAAATGGCATTATTGTGCGCTTTTTCGTGGCTAAGTAGTATTCCATACCACATCTTCTTTTCCTTTTTCCTTTTATTTTTGTTTCGCTTTTTTAGGGCTGCACTTCCAGCATATGGAAGTTCCCGTGCTAGGGATCAAATCAGAGCTACAGCTGCTGGTCTATGTCACAGCCACAGCAAGACCAGATCCGAGCCACGTCTGGGACCTGAGCCACAGCTCACAGCAATGCCAGATCCTTAACCCACTACTCAAGGCCAGGGATTAAACCCCAAATCTCATGGTTCCTAGTCAGACTCATTTCCGCTGTGCCACAACGGGAAATCCTGTACCACATCTTCTTAATCCATTCATCTGTCGATGGACATTTAGGTCATGTCCCTGTCTTGGCTATTGTGAATAATGCTGCAATGAACATACGGGTGCATGTGTCTTTTTCAGGGGAAAGGTTTGTCTGGATATATGCTCAAGAGTGGGATTTCTGCATCATATGGTAGTTTTATATTTAGTTCTCTGAGGTACCTCCATACTGTTTTCCACAGTGGTTGTACCAATTTATATTCCTACCCAGAGTGTAGGAGGGTTCCCTTTTCTCCATACCCTCTCAGTCATTTGATATTTACGGAGATTTTTGTCTTTTTATGCCCGCATCTGGGGTATATGGAAGTTCCCAGGCTAGGGGTTACAGCTGCCAGCCTAGGCCACAATCGTAGCAACACTGGATCTGAACTGCATCTTCATTTTTGGTAGAGGATAAAGTGATTTTTTTTGGTGATTGATGAGTATAAAGACTTTGTTATTACACCCAGCCACTAGATCAGTGCCTCGCAAATATTTCCAAGCCACAGGTAACTGGAACAGGATGAATACCTGCCACAGTCCACAAGAATGTACCTCACACATTCAGAAACTCTTTATGTGGAAACTGTTGCCACATAACACAACAGCACACAGAACAATAATAACAGTGACAAAGATGGCCACCACAATAAAACCTTCCAGGAAATAATCAGAAGAATGATGTTATCTGGGGAAAATACAATGAGAAAAATTATATCAATTATACCAAAATAGGAATAAAATGTTGTTGTGATATAAACATTTTCCTATGTGCACTGATGTCCATGTCCATGGACAATAAGCAGCAACCCTGTCTTTGAGAGCTGTATGTACAATGGTGCACTTGAAGGTAAGAATTATCATAAAATGAATACAGATCCCAAGAAGTGATTCAATCTTTTTGTATTTTCTAGCTTTTTAACTTTTAATACACAAAAGTATACAAACCAGTATGAAAAAGCCCCCAGGTAGCTATCATCCAGGCCCAAAAATGATTAAGGCGTGGCCAGTCTGCCTCATCTACAAATTAATTCTGCCTCCCTCATATTATTTTGAAGCAAATATCAGGTAGCATATAATTTTATCCATAATTATTTCTTTTTCTTTTTAGGGCTGCACCCATGGCATATGGAAGTTCCCAGGCTAGGGGTCGAACATCCATGCCAGATCTGAGCCACATCGGCAACCTACACCACAGCCACTGCAACGCTGGATTCTTAACTCACTGAGGGAGGCCCTGGATCGAACCCGCATCCTCATGTATACTAGTCGGGTTCTTAACCTGCTGAGCCACAACGGGAACTCCCCAGCCATAAATATTTCATCACACAACTCTACAAGATAATTTTTTGTAATGACACAACCATAACACCATGATCACATCTAAAATATTATAACAATAATTTCTTAACATAAATCTTTCCAGCCATTGTTACTGTAATTTGAATTTATAACTTAAAGCAATAAGCCCAGATGGCAAAACAACCTCTGTGAGATGAGGACTTGGAGAAGAGGGGGGCTCCATGCACATCTTGATAGAATACACATGGTAACGTTTCTCCACACTGTCAAGTGATCTTGTCGGGCTGGGTTTTAGAAGACAGAAGGAAATGCAAAAATAAGCTTGGAAAACGTATGCCATATGGACATTAAAGTATTACTCTCCTCTTTTGGGTATGAAATGACTAATTAACTATTTGCAGCTAAAACGTGTGGAATCTTTTTCAGAAAATGGAATGTCTTTCCCTCACTGAGCATATTGATTAGAGACATAATCTAGACTGGGAAGAGTTTTCTCTGTAGCAGAACAAATCACACCCTTTAGTGCCCTGTTTAATTTTAGATATATTTTGTCACATTTATTTAAATATTTTGGCTCTAGATTTTTTTTCCTTTAAACGTGTCTGATGTCCACATTTATAATTTAGCTGTCTTTTATCTCAAAAGGCAGTGTGGGGCAACAGGAAGAGCAATTCTAAGTTTTGTCACAAATGAGCGGTATGACCTTACACAACTTCCTCTCTGAGAAAGGATTTTTTTTTCCATTTGTTGACCAGTAAGGATTTGTGAGGATTAAATGAGATAATGGATTCAGCACTGTGCCTGCACGTACTAGATAATCAAGAAATCATAGCTATTGTTAATAAGATGAATTTTCTATGACAAGTCTAGAATTTATCAGAAGTCCTCCAATAATAGGTTTTTCTTTAGCAGTTTATTTCTTACTGATGAAAAAATTATTCAAGGCTAACAAAGCCACAATGTTATGATGCATGGTTCAGATACCTAAGAAATAGTGCCATAAAGGTAAACAAGGTTGTAACTGATAGACACTCTTTTTTTTTTCTTTTTCTGTTTTTTAGGGCCACACTCGCAGCACATGGAAGTTCCCAGGCTAGGGGTCGAATCGGAGCTGAAGCTGCTGGCTTACACCACAGCCACAGCACCATAGGATCCTTGAGCCAATGAGTGAAGCCAGGAATCGAACCCTCACCCTCATGGACACTAGCTGGATTTGTTTCTGCTGCGCCACAATGAGAACGCAGAAAGACATTCTTAAAACATTCTGTTTTGAATCTGTTTTTAAAATCTGGTCAACCCAATCATTTTAATCTATTCTATCTTCTCAGAATCAAGTATCAAACTTTTCTGTTTGAAACTAACAGATGAAAATAATGGGAAAAGACCCCAGAAAACTCATCCTCTCATTTTAGCAACAATACCAAAAATTCCAAGTCCTTAGGTTCTATTTCAAACCTGACCCTGGTCTGAGGTATGCATGTAGGGAAACCAGAAAACTTCCAGTTTTGTCCATCCATGTGTCAGCACAGCATGAAAATCATTTGTAGTAGAATATTAATGAAATAGGTTGCTATTTCAGCGAATGTGTTTATGCTCAATGTATGACATTAAAATCTGTATTCAATATTTAAGTCAATTTTCTCTGCCTTTACAAGTTCAAATATGCTGTGAGTAACTGATTCTGATTGATGGTTTAAGATCTTGCCATACCTCATTGTTACCAATATATCTTCATTACATAGTTTCTCAGAAGTGAAGAGTGTGATAAATCACCTTAAATGTGTCCTGACCTTAACTCAGTTCCTGGTTCTATTCTCTAGTGAATTACTTCCCTTTAGTCAAAAGGGACATACCACCATCATTCCAGCTCATTGTAAGCTCAGGTTCATTAGCTGAAGTTTTATTATGATGTGTCATGAGGGTTCATGAAATGTGGCATGCAATATTCTTCCAGAGGTCAGCTTCAAAAGCACTATTGTGGTCAATCTTGCAGACAGAGAGCTACAGACTGAGTCTAAAGCAGTTTCTTACTGTCTTTGCCAACTGGCTACAAGGTGAGCTGTGAGTAGTTCAGCTGGCCACCTTTCAATGCCACTGTCATCCACCCAAAAAAACTAGTGAGTGCCTGGAGTTCCTGTCGTGGTGCAGCGGAAACAAATCCGACTAGGAACCATTTCGTTGTGGGTTTGATCCCTGGCCTCGCTCAGTGGGTTAAGGATCCGGCATTGCTGTGAGCTGTGGTGTAGGTTGCGGATGCGGCTCGGATTCTGCGTGGCTGTGGCTGTGGCTGTGGCTGGCAGCTACAGCTCCAACTGGACCCCTAGCCTGGGAACTTCCACATGCTGCGGGTGCGGCCCTAAAATGACAAAAAGACAAAAAAAAAACAAACTACTGAGTGCCTACTCCATAGTCAGTCCTGTCTACCAGGTGCTAGTCTACAATGTCCCTGCTCTCGGGGTGAAGGCACAGTAAATAAGAGATTACTTTACAGTAATAAGCGTTAGTCACTTATCAAATATTTATCAAGAATCTATTATATTCCAGGTGTTCTGTTAGGCCACTAGGGATGCAAGAGTGAGCTAAGCAGACAAAAGTAATTTAGTGTGTTACAATGTGCACAGGATGCCATGGAGGCTCAGCTAAAGACAGTCTAAAAAGACTATCAGACCAGGGGTCAGGGAAAGCTTTTCAGAGGAGGTGACACTTCAGCAATTTGGAAAGATAAAGAAAGATGCCAGATAAAGAAGGCATTCTAGGCACATTATGGTGGTGTGAAGCAGCAGATTACATTTGGGAAACTACTGGCAGGTTGATATGGCTGTTGCTTGTCATTATCTGAACAATGCAGAATGTTATTGGAAGACTTTAATCTAAGAGTGTCGTGATTGTATTTGCACGTGAGAGCGCTCACTCTGCTTGCAATGCAGATAATGAACTGTGGAGAGGATGGAGAGCCCAGTTAAGCAGCTGATGTCATAATCCTGATTATACAGTAGGAATGGAGAAGATAAGGTTTATACTAAACTTACTACAGATCTTTGCAACTAATTGTAAATGCAACTACTTGAGTCATTGATGCTGATGAAAAATCTTCATCAACTAAAAATTGGAAAGCTTTTATAGTGCATTCAACAGAATGGCCATCATCAAAACGTCTACAAACAACAAATGCTGCAAAGGGTGTGGAGAAAGGGAACCCTCCTACACAGTTGGTGGGAATGTAAAACCACAATGCCAAACAGTATGGAGATTCCTTAAAAAACTGAAAATAGAACTACCATATGATCCAGCAATCCTACTCCTGGACATATACCTGAAGAAAGCCATAATTTGAAAACATATATGCACCCCAATGCTCACTGTAGCACTATTTACAATAGCCAAGACATGGAAGCAACATAAATGTCCATCAGTAGAGGACTGGATAAAGAAGATGTGGTACATACATACAATGGGATATGACTCAATCATAAAAAAGAATGAAATAATACCTTTTGCAGCAACATGGATGGACCTAGAGATGATCATACTAAATGAACTAAGTCAGAGAAAGACAAATATCATATGAGATCACTTATACGTGGGATTGAATTTTTTAAATTATATAAATGAATGTATTTACAAAACAGAAATGGACTCACAGATTTTAAAAACAAACTTAGAGTGCATTCAAGAAGCCTAAGATTCAGTTACTCTGGACCCTAAATTGGTCTCCGAGCTAAAGAAGGTGAGTTACTCCTGGAGACACTAAGTGATTGTTAGCTTTGAAAAGGGCTTTGATGTCCAGGAATGAACAATTTATTAACATGGGTTTAAGAGCTAGTTATTATCTTCATTTTGGTGACATAACCTGCACAAGTAGTTGAAAAAGAAGTTGAAAAATAGAGCTATAAGAGCTGCAATTACAATTACATCTTGTACTTTAGAAAGGATTAATTAGGATTAAATTTGGAATTATAAAGCCTCTCTAACCATGTATATTTTTTTCCTAACGCAATGCTTGAGAAAAAAGGTCCAAGCTGTGACCAATGTCTTACTGTAATTTTATTTTTATTGAATATAAAATTAGGACTTCTCATGTGGCTCACCACATAACTACCCAGCGTCACTTCTAAAATTAAATCTCCCATATAGATAATATTTGAAAGGTAATTTGTCACATTTGTATTATTATTTCCTAATTAATGGTCATCATTTCTCTGTGGACTCTTTTTTTCCCCCTTTTATAGGCTGTCCCCATGGCATATGGAGATTCCCAGGCTAGTGGGCAAATCAGAGCTGTAGCTACTGACCTATGCCACAGCCACAGCAATGTCAGATCAGAACCCAGTCTGCGACCTACACCACAGCTCACGGCAATGCTGGATCCTTAACCCACTGAGCGACGCCAGTGTCCTCATGGATGCTAGCCAGATTAGTTTGCACTGAGCTATGATGGGAACTCCCTCTTGTGGACTTTTGCAATAGCTTGCAAACTGGTTTCTTACCACTAGTCTCAGTTGCCTCCCTTCCACCCTGGTCCATCCCACTTCAGAAAAGTGAATACACACAGATCATCCTCAACACAAACATGACTTTGGCTTTCCTTTACATATTTTTTAATTACTCAATGAATTTTAATACATTTATAGTTGTGCAACGACCATCACGACACGATTTTATAACATTTCCATCCCAAACCCCCAGCGCATCCCCCCACCTCCCAACCTGTCTCATTTGGAAACAATAAGTTTTTCAAAGACTGTGAGTCAGTATCTGTTCTGCAAAGAAGTCCATTGTGTCCTTTTTCTTAGATTCCACACGTGATAGCCTATGATGTTGGTGTCTCACTTCTGACTGACTTCACTTATCATAATTTCTAGGTCCACCCAGAACCTAGAAATGCCGTTATTTCTTTCCTTTTAATGGCTGAGTCATATTCCATTGTGTATATGTACCACATCTTCTTTAGCCACTTCTCTGTCGATGGACATTTAGGTTGTTTCCATGTCTTGGCTATTGTATAGAGTGCTGCAGTGAACACTGGGGTACATGTATCTTTGCGGATCATAGTTTTCTGAGGCGAGATGCCCAGGAGTGGGATTGCTGGATCAAACGGTAATTCTATTTTTAGTTTTCTGAGGAATATCCATAGTTTTCCACAGTGGTTGCACCACTTTACATTCCCACCAACACTGTAATAGGGTTCTCTTTTCTCCACACCCTCTCCAGCACTTATTGTTTGTAGACTTTTTGATGATGGCCATTCTGGCCAGAGTAAGGCGGTACCTCATAGTGGTTTTGATCTGCATTTCTCTAATAGTGATGTTGAACATCTTTTCATGTGTTTTTTGGCCATCTGTATGTCTTCTTTGGAGAATTGTCTGTTTAGATCTTCTGCCCATTTTTTGATGGGGTTGTTTGTTTTCTTGGTATTGAGCTGCAGGAGGTGTTTACAAATTTTGGAGATTAATCCCTTGTCAGTCGCTTCATTTGCAAATATTTTCTCCCATTCTGTGGGTTGTCTTTTCATTTTGTTTAGGGTTTCCTTTGCTGTGTGGAAAATTTTAATTAAGTTCCATTTGTTTTTGTTTTTATTGTCATTACTCTAAGAGGTGGATCTGAAAAGATTTTGCTGTGGTTTATGTCGGAGAGTGTTCGGCCTATGTTTTCCTCTAAGAGTTTTATAGTATCTGGTCTTATATTTAGGTCTTTAATCCATTTTGAGTTTATTTTTGTGTACAGTGTTAGGAATACATAACATATTTTGAATGGTCACTAATAACTATTGCATAAAATCCCAATTCCCCAGGATATCAATAAAGGACTTAATGATTTGGACCCGTCCCTTATTTGCCAATTGACAGCATATTACTATGCCTCACCAACTTTCTTAGACTCTTGCCAGTACAGTTGTCTAACCTGGGATGCCCTCCTTGCAGCTTTAGATTGGAAAACTACCTCTAAGCTTCTAGGGAGTTTACATATTATATCCTCCAGTAAGTAGTCACACCCCCACCTCTCCTGAAGAAATTTCAAGTTGCTCCCTGGTTTCTGCCTCTAAAGTACCATGTTTCAAGCATTAGCTTTTCTCAATAGTTTTAGAAGTTGGTTTGTCTGTAAATGTTATTATAAGCTCCTGAGACTAGTAATTTTGTTTTATATTTGTACATCCAGTGTTTAAGAATGGATATATGTGAATTTATGAATGGATATACGTGAGTTCAGTGGGTTAAAGATCAGGCGTTGTCACTGCTGTGGTGTGGATGTGAACCCTGGCCTGGGAACTTCCACGTCACGGACATAGCCAAAAAAGAAAAAAAGGGATGTGTGAATATCTCCCTGAAGCTGCCCTTCACCTTTCCTTAGGAAATTGATTGGCTCTTTCCTCTTTCTTTAATACTTTCCACAGATCTCCAGTATGGTTCTTACTACTTTATGTCTATCGCCCCAGGACAGTCTGTGAGCTGAGACCATTCTTTCCTATTCTTATAGTTTCTGAAACTCACAAGTAATAGGCCCTCAATAAGTACTTATTAAAGATTGAAAACAACTTGTGGGTTGCACTATATTTAATACATTTAACGCAAGGCTCTTGATTCAGAAAGACTTGGATTGAGGACAGATTGCTGCCATGTTTGCCACTCATGCTGTGGTGTTACTCCAGGACCTTGCTTCAGACACAGGTCTTAGATTTTGTCCCTCACCTAAGCAACAAATATTTATTCTAAGACTGGAAAGCAACAATGGCCTCAATGCCAAGTGAGTCTAACTGTTGGGTCTATAGTGAGATGCTGCTGTCATCCTTCTCTGGACTTCAATGGAAAACTGACCCAGCTAATGAGACCACGTGGGGATGACCGACAGTATGGGGAAGAGACTCATCATCTTTCTGTCCCATATGCCAATACAACAGAAGGACCCCCATCAATACGTTACCGTACAACACATTATACAGTTTGCCAAGGTGACTTGGCTGCTCATGACCCTGCCTCCAGCCTCCACCTCAGGGCTATGGCCTATGGAATGGAATAGGCTGGCTTTTGGATACACAAGTCCAAATAGTAGGATTAACTGTTTTTTGTTGGGAAAGGCATATAATGGGTCCACCCCTAATGGCACCCAACATAACATGGGGTGGAAGAACTGTACTGTGACTGACTCCCTAATTAGGCCACCAGAATGTTTCTTTTAAAGCTGGGCTTTCCCCTTTCTATAGGGGTAGCCTTACCTTCCTTATAACTGGACAGGATGCTGCTTCCTTTGATTCCTTCCCTCTCTACTGACCCATAAGCAACTGGCTCTAAAACTTGCCCACATCCTGGCAAATGCCTGTTCACATACTAGGTATCTTGCTCTTGATACTCTTCGGCTGCTGCTTTCATACTGCATTTATGGTATCTGGTTGCAATGCCCCTCTACATACCTGACCCTAGGGATATTGCGAAAAGGAGGAGCAGATTGTCAGGGTTGTGCAGGATATGTAAGGGTGAAGTGTATGGTCAGCCACCCCCTCCCCGACCAAGGTGGCTCTTCTTTTGTTCTCTGTACATCCCCTGTCCTCGTATCACCTATACCTTTAATCTAACCGATCTTCCCTCTTCTTCTTCTTCTCCTTCTCCTTCTTTTTTTTTAGGGCTGCACACGCCACATATGTAAGTTCCCAAAGCTAGGAGTCGAATTGGAGCTGCAGCTACCGGCCTACACCACATACACAGCAACACAAGATCCAAGCTGCATCTGTGACCTACACCACTGCTCATGGCAACATGGGATCCTTAACTCACTGAGCGAGGCCAGGGATCAAACCTGCATCCTCATGTATCCTAGTTGGGTTCGTTACTACTGAGCCACAACGGGAACTCCCTGACCTTCCCTCTTAATCACAGAGCCTAATCAGTAATGTCTTGCCTCTGGCCCCAGATAGTGATTGCTCTAATCTTTAAATCAGAGCATCTTCACCATGATGATAGCTTATCAACGGGGCAGTGCTCCTCTGGTGCTTTGCCTGGTAACTGATGAGCCAATCTCCCCTATAACTGGTAACCAACTCCCCCCAATCCTTAAAAAATGCTGCCATGTCCTGCCCGATGCTGTCTACTGTACACGGTGAGGTGTGACAGCAGGACCTTGCTTCAGGCACGTAAGGTCCTCTTATCCATTAAATCACTGATGTCTCAGTCGCTGACTCCAGGCTCTTTCTTTAGTCAAGGCTGGGCAAGTACAGGACATGCAGGCCTGTGGAGTGCAGCACAACAACCTGTCATTGTGATAGGAATTAATCACCTACTTGGAAAGTGAAAGTAAGAATATGTGTGAGATGGAAAAGATTCAGAAAGGCTGAACATGTTTATGGAGCATAGTTATCAAGGTACGGTAGAAGTTCCAGATAGATTAGAGAATTATCAGGATTTGTGAGTCTGTATTCAGATGAAGATCAATATTCTAATCATGTGCTTCACCTGAAGCAGCCACCAAACAGGAAGAATTTTGAGTCACTGGGATTGGTGTCTTGATCAGGAGACATAGTAAAAGATTAGACTGACTTAAGAATTATTTGTCTTAGTAAATATAGGTTTAAAATTGTAAATGGGGATTAAATCAGGTGGTAAGAATGAAGAGTGTTAGGGACTAATGGATGGAAAGTTTGATAATGGAACACTGGATTCCCATGTGGTAGGAGAGCTTGTCCATGGGGAGTGATCCTGTGAATAAGCTCTAAATTGAGAATGCTGTGACTGCTGGGTGTGGTCTCTGACTACTGATGTTATAGGTCAGATTCGTGGTGAAACCTAAGTGTTGTATGTATTCCTTCAGATGACCACTTTTAAAAATGTTAAGCTGGAAAACAAAGCAAAACTTACTTAGCTGTGCCACTATCTAACCATGTAATGGATATTATTCTTTCTGAACTTTTGTTCACATTATTTGTTAAATAAGTAAACCAAATCAGTATGTTTTCCATGAGGATTAATAAAGCAAACATATGTTTTAAAAAAAGAAAAAAAAAAGACATGGATTTTTAAAAGATGATATGAAGTTGTTCCCACTGTGATGCAGTGGGTTAAGAATGCAACAGCATAGGTCACAGCTGTAGCTCACATTCAGTCCCTGGCCCAGGAACTTTTATATTCTGCAGGTGTGGCCGTTAAAAAAAAAAATAACATGGAATGGCTGGAAAGATGTACAAAACTTTCTAAATTTAACGAAAAGAGGTATAAAGCTCCAAATTTAGGTAGACATTAGGTTTTCATTTGCAAGGTGAGAGAAAACTAAATCATTAGTATGATATGAGTGAAAATAAAACAAAGAAACTCATTGCTACATGTTAGGAAAACACAGCAGCTGAAGCAAGAGAGTTGAGTCCTATAATACCAAGAGCTCTTCTGACATATCTTGGATATTATGTAATTTATGGGGCACATTACCAAAATAGAGAAAATTCCAGAAGCAGGCAAAGGGCTCCTAAGTGGCCTGAAAACCATGAAAATGAAAGACAGAAGGGAATAAGAATGACTAGCTTGGGGAAAAAAATGGTAGGGAGTGGAAGAAGATAAGAGATGTGAGACGGAAAAGATTCAGAAAGGTTGAGTGTGTTTATGGAGCATAGTTATCAAGGTACAATAGAAGTTCCAGATAGATTACAGCTACTGGGATTTGTGAGTCAGTACTCAGATGAAGGGATGAATATTTCATTTCAACTTAGATTATTGGTGCTTATACATCTCCCTCATTTTAAAAGTGAAGGTATTACACTAAGTGAAATGAAAGAGATAAAGACAAATATTGTATGATCTCACTCATATGTGGAATCATAAAACACACACACACACACACACACACACAACTAAACACACAAAACGCATAGAAAAAGAGGCAGAGGCAGAGTAGGGGGGACTGGGGATTGGAGGAAGGTGGTTAAAAGGTATAAACTCCCAGTTACTAGATAAGTAAGTATTAGGATTATAATGTTTAACATGATGTCTATAGTTAACACTGCTGTAAGATACACAGGAAAGTTGTTGAAAGAGTAATCCTAAGAGTTCTCACCACCAGGAGAATTCTTTTTTCATTTTATTATATTTACATGAAATGATGGATGTTAACTAAACCTCCTGTGGTAGTCATTTCACAACATACATAAGTCAAACCATCATGTTCTATACATTAAATTTATACACTGATATTCATCAATTATTTATCAATAAACTGGAGATAAAAAAAAAGATTCAGGTTTCCTAGGGAACCAGGATAAATCTTGATACCAGTTACAATGCAAATCTGCTCAGGCTAACTGATGGCTGAAGAGGTCATCATTCCACCTAAAGGGGAGTCAGCAACTACCAGGGCACACAAACAAACACAAAAATGCAGTACGAAAGTGAAGCCTAGAAAGGTTAATGCAGTTGTCAGAGGTCAGTCTGCTAACTAACAGACTTAGGACTTAAACACAGATTCATATACCATGGTGCTGGCAGTTGGGTTTTTCAAAAGCAATTTTTATCCCTACAGCATTTTTTTTTCTTTTTTGGCCATACTGGCATCATATGGAATTTCCCAGGCCAGGGATCACATCCAAGCCGCAGCTGTGACACATACCACAGCTTCAGTGATACCAAATCCTTAACCCACTGTGCCACAGCAGAAACTCCAGCATTTGCTTTCTTTTTTAACCTCTAAGTGTATTAGCAAATGAATTTTAGTATATTATAGATCCCAACTAGTCATTAGTCCTCTGTTCATCACTGGAACCATTTGGGGAAATAGATGTCATCAGAAATGGAAAGTTGTGGGACTTCCCATGTGGCTCGCAGCATAACTACTCGGCGTTGCTTCTTCAGTGGCTGTGGCTCGACCCCTAGCCTGGGAACTTCCATATGCCGCAGGTGCGGCCACTTGTTAAAAGACTTGTACTCTGAAAATTATAAGGTGCTGATGAAAGAAATCAAGGATGACTTAAACAGGTGGAAAGACATACCATGCTCTTGGATTGGAAGAGTCAATATTATCAAAATGACTATACTACCCAAGGCAATCTACACATTCAATGCAATCCCTATCAAATTACCAAGGACCTTTTTCAAAGAACTAGAACAAAAT
>PVHT021183527.1:3894776-3907983 GCA_004024745.2 Catagonus wagneri | reverse complement strand
CTAAAAGACACAATGAACCTTCTTACAGAGCAGACAATGACTCACAGACTTTGGAAAACCTTGGTTTTTCAAATAAGACAATCTGGGGGGGTGGGGGGATGCACTGGGGGTTTGGGATACAAAATCTGTAAAATTGACTTGTGATGATTTATGCACACCTATAAGTGAAATAAAATCCATTAAGAGAAAAAAAAAATGTTCTGAAACTAGATGGAGGTGGCGGTTGCACAATATTGCGAAGGCACTAAATGCCACTGATTGTTCACTTTAAAATGGCTAACATTATATTCTGTGAATGTCACCTCAATGAGAAAGAGGAGAAATATTTTTCCAGATATAGACAAATGCGGAAGAAATATTAAAGCAAACAGAACAACAACAAAAAAAAAAAAAAAGAAAAAAGAAATGGAAAGTTGTGTACTAGATTGGAGTTTAGATTTGAAAAACTTTTAGATCATTTCATATCCCAATACTGCAAAATTCTATGATAAAATATAATTACTTGAATTAATATATAACTACCTTTTAATTATGAATATGCAGTGCAGTTCTGGCCCTGGAGTCAGACTGTCTGTGTTCAAATTCTTTGTCTACCACTTAGCAGTTGAGAGGCTCTGACCATACAATTTAGTCTCTTTCAGCTTCAGTATCCTCATTGGTAAGATGGAGATGATAATACTTAGCTCATAAAGTTACTGTGAGGAATGAATAGGATTACATATAGCAAACAGAGCTAGCAAACAGAACTCAACAAATATTAGCTTTAGCTATATGTAAGGGAGTGAAAGTGATTGTTAAAGGAGAGGGCATATAGTAAGAAGAAAAGAAGCCTGAGAGCAGAGCTGTGGAGATAAACATTTAGCTGGTGTGCTGGGCTGCACAGCATTTCCTCCAAATTCTTGTCCACCAGGGACCTTAAAAATGTGATATTATTTGGAATTAGTTTTGGAGATATAATCAAGTTAAAAATGTGATCGTACTAGAGTTCCCTGGTGGCTCAGCAGATTAAGGATCTATGTTGTCACTGCTGTGGTTCTGGTTACAGCTGTGGCTCAGGTTCCATCCCTGGCCCAGGTACTTCCACATGCCATGGGGGTGGCCAAAAAAGGTAAAAAAAAAAAATGAGTTCATACTGGGTTAGGATTAGGGCCCTAATTCAATGACTGGTATTATAAAAGGGAAATATGGACACAGAGATACACAAAAGGAAAAGGTTGTGAAAACATAAAGAGATGTTTGAAGAAGACCAAGTGACGACAGAGAAAGAGACCTGAGTGATGCACCTATAAACCAAGGAGGACCAAGCCCTGCCAGCAACCACCAGAAGCTAGAAAGAGGCAAGAAGTATATTTCCCTAGAGCTTTCACAGCCTTCAGAGCACCACATTGCTGACACCTTAATCTCAAATTTCTAGCCTCCACAGCTATTAAGTGGATACGTTTCTATTTCTGTAAGGTACCCTGTTTGTGGCATCCCTGGTAAGTGGTCAGGGAAAACACGATGGATAATAATTACACTTTATAGTTTCAAAATAAAATGTCAACCAATCCTCACAAACATTTTGAGAAGTAGCACGACAGTTTACAGATTAGAAAATGGATGATTCAGGAGTTCCCATCGTGGCTCAGTGGAAACAAATCTGACTAGGATCTATGAGGATGCAGGT
This sequence comes from Catagonus wagneri, assembly GCA_004024745.2. Taxonomy (NCBI): domain Eukaryota; kingdom Metazoa; phylum Chordata; class Mammalia; order Artiodactyla; family Tayassuidae; genus Catagonus; species Catagonus wagneri. The sequence continues at coordinate 3,906,317 of PVHT021183527.1, read as the reverse complement.
TTGATCCCTGGCTTCACTTGGTGGGTTAAGGATCCGGCGTTGCCGTGAGCTGTGGTGTGGGTCGCAGACACGGCTCGGATCTGGCGTTGCTGAGGCTGTGGCATAGGTCAGCAGCTACAGAAAGAAAGGAAGGAAGGAAGGAAGGAAGGAAGGAAGGAAGGAAGGAAGGAAGGAAGGAAGGAAAAGAAAAGAAAAGAAAGGGAAAAGAAAGAAAACAAAATGGATGAGTCAAGGTATTAGAGTCTCTGAGTTCCCCTTCGCGGATCAGCAGTAACGAACCGGACCAGTATTCACCAGGACTAGGTTCAATCCCAGCCTCGCTCAGTGGGTTAAGGATCTGGCATTACCATGGGCTCCCGTGTAGGTCGAATTAGTGGCTCGGATCCGGAATTGCTGTGGCTGTTGTGTAGGGTGGCACCTGCAGTTCCAATTCCAGTCCTAGCCTGGGAACTTCCACAAGCTGAGGGTGTGGCACTAAAAAGACGAAAGAAAGAAAAGCAAGGAAGCAAGCAAGCCGTGAAATGACAGGATGTAAACAATCCATATCACGGAACTCCTATTGTGTTGTTCATACAGGCACAGAAAGTTTACTGACTTTTCTCGGGTTACACAGTTCCTAGGTTTAGAGCAAACAGGAACCCCTGGTCCATTGTTCCTCCAGATAGATTTGTAGATGCTACCTGAACTGCTTTCTTTCAGACTAAAATTAACTTTCAGCAAAATGACTACCAAATAAAATTTTGTATGTGTTATTGTCTAAGGCATCAGTAGTACAGTCTTTGAAACCAGAAAGACTAGGGGTCCAACCTTGGCTTTGCTTTGGGGAACTGGGAACATTCCTTCAGCTCGAACAGGTAAAAAAGTAACACCTACTCTCAGCATTTCTTGCGAAGAATAAATGATAGGCAGAACATCTGGCCCGGAACATCTTGCTCCACGACTGCACGAAACGAAGCTTTTGGGTTGTATCGCCTCTCAGCTGCTGCGGCATTAAGAGGTCTAGAGACTGGTCTACACAAACGCTGGAAAGAACCTTGGTCCGGCGCCGCTTGAGGGCGTGTCCGGTGGGAAGGACCCAGAGTTGGCTCCGCCCCAACGCGGGGCGCCCGGCGCGCCTGATCGCCTCGGCCTTCTGCATCCCCCGCCTCCGGATCAGCGACCGCCTGCGCCCCTTCCTCCCTAGTCCGGAAACGGGGGCGCCTGAGAGGGTTGGGGACCAACGCGGAGTGAGGCACAGCCTGGGGCAGCCCGGCCCGGCGCGCCGCGGCCAGGCGAGGCCCCCGCCGCCCCGCCGTCGCCGCCGTCGCCGTCGCCGTCGCCCCGGCCCCACCCCCTCAAGAACGGAGGTCCGCCGGCCGCCGAGTCCGCGCCCTCCTTGCACCAGCCTGTTTACAGCCATGCCGCTGTACGAGGGCCTGGTGAGCGGCGGGGAGAAAACGGCTGTCGTGATAGATCTGGGAGAGGCTTTTACCAAGTGAGTGCCCGCGGGGCCGGTTGCGGTCATTCTGAGGGGAGGGCGGGTAGCCGAGCCCCAGGCCCAGCCCGGGTACTCGAGACGCGGCTTGCTAGGTCGACCCCGGGACCTCTGCAAATGACTGGCCTTGTTAGTCTCACCGTGGGCGGTGCGACTCCCTAGGATCCTGTGGGACGGTCAGATTCTGACTCCTAGAGGCCCGGGAGGCTTCGGGATAATTTTCTTCATCGCCACCCTAGGTCGTCACCCCAAACTGAGCAGACCCTTTGGGGTCATCTGTGCAGGGAATGACAGCCATGATCCAGACTCGGCTTACCCTGGGCTTATCTGCTTAGGAAGGTGGCAGCCGAACTGTAATGCTTGATGACGATCTCCATTATTAAACATTTATTGAACCGAGTTTTTATTCATGCTGAAGATTTAAATATGTTTAAGACAAGGCTATTGCTTCCCAAGAGTAGGAAGTCAAATTAGGGAGGCTGAAGTCTAAATAAGTGAAACCCTGTAGATAAGACTCTGGAGATCTTTTCTGTGTGTCTCCCTACCACCCAACTCTTAGATTAGGAAATTTAACATGTTTTAAGAGACAGCTTATAAACAGTACAGTCAGTCTCAGCCTTAAGGATGGCATAGATCCCTTTGTCTAGTCAAAGCCACAAATACAAAAAAACCTTAAAATATTTGCACGAAACTTAAGAGATTGGTGGACCTTCACAGTGGTCCTTGGACTCCAGGTTGAAAGCCCTTGTTCTTGGTTCAAGATACAGGCAAGTGACAGGTAGAATTCTACCTAGTGTATATCTGAAATGGAATCATCTTAGAAAAAATTTTATATATCTCTAAATAGTGCTTAACATATAGAACGTAGCTCATAACTATTTGTTGAACAAGTCGTCAAAAGAGCCTATTTAAGAACTGGGGAGTTCCCATCATGGCTCAACTGAAAGGAATCTGACTAGCATCCATGAGGACTCAGTTTCAATGCCTGGCCTGGCTCAGTGGGTTAAGGATCCCTCGTTACCATTAACTGTGGTGTAGGTCCCTGATGGGCCTCGGATCCAGCGTTCCTGTGGCATAGGCCAGCAGCTACAGCTCCAATTCAACTTCCATATGCCCTGGGGCCAGCTCTGAAAAGACAAAAAAAGAAAAAAAAGGGGAATTGAACTTCAGTTACTCTAGAGTTAGATTAGACGTAGCCTTGGTTCAGGGAGTTTCTGTCTCCGCAGAAGGGAACCTGACTAGTATCCTTGACGATGTGGGTTCAGTCACTGGTCTCTCAGTGGGTTAAGGATCTGGCCTTGCATTAGCTGTGGTGAAGGCTAGCAGCTGCAGCTCCGATTCAACCCTAGGCTAGAAAGTTCATATGCCGTGAGGGCAAACTCCCCCCCCAAAAAAACAAAACACCAGAAATGCATAGTCCTTGGTTCATGACATTCTTTTACTTTCATTGCAAGGTCCTCCCATATTTATATTTTCTTACTTATTTTTAAAGGCTTATTTTAATAGCAAAAGTACCTTGAGGCTGACACCCAAAATAATTATCGAAAAGCAGAAGGCAACTATGTAGGAGGATGATTATTGACAAAGGCAGCAGGAGGGTGGTGAGGTGAATTTGTGCATCTAACCAGTGCTTTGCATCCTGGGGAGTTTGAGGAGCACTCATAGAAGTAAACGTGGAGAAGTGACTAATAGAAGATGGAGAGAGCTATTTGGGAATAGGAGATAAAAACTGAAAACTAGACAGGACAAGAGAAGATAAGGTTAAGCCTAAACTTGTATGGTAGTCCTTTTTAACAACACTTTTAGCAAAGTTTTGTTTTACGTGAAACAAAAGTGGAAATACTTAAATACTCAAGGAAGGAGAATAGTTTTTTAAATGATGAAATATTTTGCAATTTTTAAAATGATATCAGTGAAGTCCAATAATATGGACAGAAGCTTATTGTATGAATTCATTATGTCTGAGCAGTGGGATTATAGTTATGTCAAATATGCATGGTTTAAAAAATAGGAGTTCCTGTTGTGGCGCAGTGGAAACGAATCCAACTAGGAACCATGAGGTTGCAGGTTCGATCCCTGGCCTCGCTCAGTGGGTCAAGGATCCAGTGTTGCGGTGAGCTATGGTGTAGGTTGCAGACACTGCTCGGATCTGGTGTTGCTGTGGCTTAGGCCGGCGGCTGCGGCCCCAATTCAACCCCTAGCCTGGGAACCTCCGTATGCCACGGCTGCGGCCCAAAAAGAGGGAAAAAAAATAGACCAAAGGAAACACATCATTATGGAAGCTAATATTAGAATGATCGAATTATGAGTGACATATGAATTATAAGAATGAAGTACAGATCCTGAGTGGTAGAGGTGTGTTACTTAAAATTCAAGTAAAATTAGGAGTTCCCGTCCGTGGCACAGCGGTTCACGAATCCGACTAGGAACCATGAGGTTGACGGTTCGCGATCCCTGGCCTTGCTCAGTGGGTTAATGATCCGGCATTGCCGTGAGCTGTGGTGTAGGTCACAGACGCGGCTCAGATCAGGCATTGCTGTGGCTGTGGCTCCAATTGACCCCTAGCCTGGGAACCTCCATATGCCCACGGGTGCGGCCCTAAAAAAGCATAAAGATAAATAAAATTCAAGTAAAATTAAAACCTGTAAAAAACAATAACTCTACCCTAAGATATTTCGCTGGTTTATTTCACTGTTTCTAATTAGAAATACTGTTATTTTTTATGTTTAACACAAAGTTATGAGTTCCTGTTGTGGCTCAACAGGTTAGCAACCGGACTGGTATCCATGAGGATGCAGCTTCAATCCCTGGCCTTGCTCAGGGGGGTTAAGGATCCGGCATTACTGTGAGCTGTGGTGTAGGTCGTAGACATGGCTTGGATCCCACGTTGATGTGGCTGTGGTGTAGGTCAGCATCTGTAGCTCTGATTTGACCGCTAGCTTGGGAACTTCCGTATGCCTCAGGCTCAGCACTAAAAAGCAAAAAAACAAAACAAAACAAAAAAAACACAAAACACACAATATGAATAGATGGTATTAGCTTTTGCTTAGTTTATTTGTCCCTGTGAATGCATCAGAAATACTTCTACATGTTTTTGTGACCACTGCTTTGAAACAAATACAGAAAAACTTGTTTCTGTGACAAATATAAAGAAATAATGTTATATTTATTGTTTCAATTTTCTGTATATTTGCAGGTGTGGATTTGCTGGAGAAACTGGTCCAAGATGCATAATTCCTAGTGTAATAAAAAAAGCTGGCATGCCTAAGGTATTTTTTTAAGCAAAGTAGCAAAATAAATGTACTATAATATGTTTTTAAATGTGACTCTAAATAAGATTGACTAGGACAGTACTAAATCTGTAGCTTATGACTGTATTCCAAGAAAACTTTTTTTAATCTCTTTATTTTTAACTTTGCATACCATAAAATTCAGTTGTTTTAAGTGTACAACTCAGTGATTTTTAGTAAATATATAAAGTTGTGCAACCATCACCAGAGTCCAGTTTTAGAACATTTTGATCATCCCAGTAAGCTCTCTAATGCCTGTTTATAGTTAATCCCCATTCTCACACCAAGTCCACCACTGATGTTCTTTCTATCTCTATAGCCATACCTCTTCTATACAATTTATATAGATAGGGTTATATAACATCAGGTTAAATTATATAGTATCAGTGTAACCTTAGTAAAATAATTACACAAGCCTTGTAATTATAAAATCAATTCATTCTTACCCTGTTTAGAATGTAAATAAGGGCCTTGTTTCTTTATCTGTAATTCAAAAGACCTGTGAAAAATAAATGTTTTAAAAGAAAGTTTCTCGGCAAACTTGGGAATTATAGAACAATAGAAAGAATAATTTTATATGCCCTAAAACTCACCCATTAAAATCAAATGCAGATTTTCTACCTTAACGTGATATTTGCATTCTCAAAAACCTCTCCTTGATCACAAACAAAAACTGGTTTAGGCGAAAATAGGCTTGGGACAAACCATATAAAACCTGTTTAATTTTGTAATCTGAGCACTAGTAAGAACAGCAATTAATACCTCAGGAAAAAATTAGTATAGCTTTGAGTTGTGGCTAAGTGTGACTAGAGGCTTAATAGGGGTATTTAAAATATAATGAAATACTTGAAACTGTTGGTTAGTGGGTGCAGAGACAATGCAGATACAAGTGAACTCTGAGCCGATAGGGCTGTTGTTAAGATGGGACTGCAGGAAATACAGCCCAATAAAGAGTCTTGAAAGAGCCCACTCTGGTACAGGAGCCCCTGATACACAGGGTCATTTAAACTTTTTTTAAAAAGATCTGAAAGAATGCTTATCTGTGTGACTACTGAGTTAACTACTTTTTTCTGTTTTTAATTTAGATTGGTTTTGTTTAATTTTTTGATTAAAGTATAGTTAATTTACAATGTTCTATCAATTTCTGCTGTACACAAAGTGACCACATATATATGTATATGTATGTATATATATGTGTATATATATATTTATATATCTTTCTTTATCTTGATGGTTTAATTCTGTCTTCATAATCTCAGCTCCTCTTGCCTAATATGAACTCTATAACCTTCATGTCATATAGACAGTATTCCCTTATTTAACAAATGCTAGCATATTTGGTTTCATAAAAGTACATGTTGGAGTAGGATACAGTAAATGAAGTATCTGTGATTTGTTAGTGTTGATTTAGCATCCACAGTTTGGTAGTGTTTGCATATATTACTTCAGTGCTAATGGTGCATGTTTTCATTTTTGCCACACATATTTATGAGCTGGGTACTTTGTGCTTAGCACTATGTCAGTTGAAGGAGAATATATTGTAAGTAAGCCAAAAACAGTTCTTGCCCTATGGAGCTCGTAGTCCAATGGAAAGTAGACCCTTTTACAAGCAGGTAAAGTGGGTGATAATATAAAAGGGGAAGGTCGTGCTTTGGGAGTAAATAACAGGAACTGAACCAAGTCTGAAATATTAGAGGAAGCCTTTGATGCTTTTTAATTGATACTCATTTTTTATCAGTACTGACAAAATGATGTCGGATGGAAGAAAAATGTTTTGAACACAGCTGTTTACTTACTATGGACACACACTTTTATCCTGATAAACTAAAAAAATAGACATCTTGGACATACTAGTTCTTAAGATTTCTAATTTAAGTGACTAATCTATTTTTAATGTTTGTATCTATTCTCAAAATACAAATTGCTTTTGATTTATTATCAGAAAATTCATTTGTAGAATAAATAAGCATATTTTAATTCTGATTTTTTATTATTGTAAATTAATAAATCCCTTTAATTTTTTATAGCCTATCAAAGTTGTACAATATAATATCAATACAGAAGAATTATATTCCTACCTAAAGGAATTCATCCACATACTGTATTTCAGGTAAATGCAGTTGTGTTTTCTTTTTTCTTTCTTTTTTTTTTGTCTTTTTGCCTTTATGTAGAGCTGCACCCACAGCATTTGGAGGTTCCCAGGCTAGGGGTCTAACAGGAGTTGTAGCTGCCGACCTTCACCACAGCCACAGCAACGTGGGATCCGAGCCGTGTCTGCAACCTACACCACAGCTAATGGCAACACCGGATCCTTAACCCACTGAGCAAGGCCAGGGATCGAACCCACAACCTCATGGTTCTAAGTCGGATTTGTTAACCACTGAGCCACGAAGGGAACTCCTGCAGTTGTGTTTTCTTTACCCAGCTTTTTCTTTCCTTTTCTTTTCTTTTCTTTTGTCTTTTTGGCTTATCTAGGGTCACACCCGCAGCATATGGAGGTTCCCAGGCTAGGGGTCTAACAGGAGCTGTAGCTGCCGGCCTTCACCACAGCAACGCCGGATCCGAGCCGCGTCTGCAATCTACACCACAGCTCACGGCAACGCTGGATCCTTAACCCACTGAGCAAGGCCAGGGATTGAACCTGCAACCTCATGGTTCTTAGTCGGATTCGTTAACCACTGAGCCACGATGGGAACTCCATACCCAGCTTTTTCTAATGCCCTATGGTGATATTTAGTTGTATTATTTCTAGTGCCAAGAAAAAAAAAAAAGCTGTAGGCCTTCCTGCTCTGGTGCAGTGGGTTAAGAACCCGACTGCAGTGGCTTGTGGCTTGGGTCACTGTAGAGGCGTGGGTTCAATCCTGGCCCTGGGTTAAAGTATCTGGCATTGCTGCAGCTGTGGCTCAGATTTTAGTCCTGGCCTGAGAATTTCCATATGCCATGGGTGTGGCCATTAAAAAAAAAAAAGATGTACTGTACAACATGGGGAACATAGCCAATATTTTGTAGTAACTTTAAATGGCAAGTAACCTTTAAAATTGTTTTAAAATTTTAAAAACATTGAAAAAAAATTTTTTAAGTTAACTTTCCCAGATAATAAAATGAAAGGCCTTTTTTGTCATAAAGCTTCTTAAGCGGAGGTGGTATAGTTTCTCTAATCTTAACAAATTGCATTATGTACCAAAATAAGTACAAACTTTTATTTTCTTTTAAAAACAAAACTCTCGCTTTTCAGGCATCTATTGGTGAATCCCAGAGACCGCAGAGTTGTGGTTATTGAGTCGGTACTATGTCCTTCCCACTTTAGAGAGACGCTTACTCGTGTTCTTTTCAAGTATTTTGAGGTAATTGTTTTTTATGTTGTTGTTTTTGGTAGGTACTCAGAGCTTAAACTAAAAGGTCATTTTATTTCTTTTATTGTGTATCCTACACAATGCATTTGAGGAACTGGGTGACAGAATAAACTGAAACCTCTTCAAACTGACAATTCACTTTCTTTCTGTGGTTATTTCATGCATAGTTAATGTTTCATCTGATTGTTAGATGATTGAAGATTTCTTTTTATTGCTGTTTCTCTTATTTGTTTATTTTAATATAGGTTTTTATGTTTTGGGACTTTTTTCCAAAATTAAAAATTATATTCTGTGCTGAGAAGTGTATGATGTATTTCTGCCAGGTCTTTCTAGTTTTCAGTATTTAATTATGCTGACTGTTCTAAATTCTCCAATTCTTTCATTTTAGGTTTTAAATTCCTATTAAGTGGAATATTAAGTGGAATTCAAATAATGTCTCCCAGGGAATTCTCCTGTGGCACAGCAGGTTAAGGATCTGGTGTTGTCACTGCAGCGCTCCGGTCACTGCTGTGGTGCAGATGCAATCCCTGGCTCAGGAACTTTTCTATGTCACATATGAGGCAAAAAAGTGAATTAATTACTTTTAAGAATTGTGCATAATATAAGCATATTTAAATATATTTTTTATATTCTACTGAACCCAAAATGTATCAGAAGTCACAATGTCTTTATGACATAAAGGCAGTTAATATTTCTAAGTTATAATTTAGTAAGATAGGCACAGAGAAGTTACATGCTGTCATACCTCCTTACGTTAGTAATTCAGGAATTGGGTTTGCAGTAGGGAGAACATACCAAAAAAAACCAAAAAGTCCCTTCAGTTCTTACCTGAATTGAAATAGATGATTTTTTGTATTTTGACTTGAACTTAGCATTTTAGTTGTGTTTATGTTAGTATCCTTGGTATATAACAAGAATACCTACTGTCTTAGATATGGAAAATATAGCCATTATTCTTTTAGCCATAGTCAGTCATATTTTGATTGAATATTTATCTGAGTTTTGGAGTATACCATATCTTGCAAATTCCCACTGAAAAATGTCAGAGCTAAAGATTTTTATAATTCTTCTATTTAATTTTAACTATATTTTTATAGTTCGTATTATTATTAACTTTGTAAATAAAGACAAGAAGTTTTTTTATTTCTATTTTGATGATAAAGGCATCTATTTTTTAAACCTATCATTTTCCTTTAAATTTGTCTCTGAAGCTCTTCTTTTATCCCTTTCAGTTTTCCCTCTGAGAGAACTGAATTGATAAAAATGCTTCATAATAGTAATTTCAGAATGAAACAACTTAAAGAATTTGAAAAGTGTTTTTAGGAGTTTCTATTGTGGTTCAATGGGTTAAGAACCCTACATAGTGTCCGTGAGGATATGGGTTCGATCCCTGGCCTCTCTCAGTAAGTTAAGGATCCCACATTGCCGCAAACTGCAGTATAGGCAGCAGCTGCACCTCGGATCTGAAATTGCTGTGGTTGTAATGCAGGCTGGCAGCTACTGCTCCAAACTTCCATATGCTGCAGGTGCCGCCCTAAAAAGAAAAAAAAGTTTTTATTTATTATAGCATCTTTCAATTACTGTGTAAATTCAAATAAAGTGACAAACTGGTTCTTGATTTAGTGCTATGGTGTGATTGAATGGGTGTCATAATTATGAATTTTTCCAAATATATTTGAAATGTAAAGGAAGTACCTACTGACGTTCGTTTTGGTTTTGTTTACTGTTTTGGATTTGTTGTTTTCTAGGTTCCATCTGTTTTGCTTGCTCCAAGTCATCTAATGGCTCTTCTTACACTTGGGATAAACTCTGCCATGGTCCTGGATTGTGGATATAGGGAAAGCCTGGTGTTACCTGTATCTTTTTTGTAATCCCATTGATTTTGTAGTTTTTACTCTAGTGTAAAATAATTAAGCTTATTACAAATGGTTTTATTGCATCAAATTATTTTGGGTTATCATTTACAAATATGAAACGTGGAAAAAATTCACAAGATTGTGAGACTTAAATTTACTTTTTGTATAAATTGTCATTATGACTTGGTCCCAGTATATACACCATAGATCAGACCTCATGACCATTATGTTCAGTTTTTAAGAGCAACATTAACTAATTAGGATGTCAAAGAAGTTGACAGGGATAGTCAAGTTCTTTTTTTTTTTTGTCTTTTTGCCATATCTAGGGCCTCACCTGCAGCATATGGAGGTTCCCAGGCTAGGGGTCTAACAGGAGCTGTAGCTGCCAGCCTTCGCCACAGCCACAGAAACACGGGATCCAAGCCACGTCTGCAACCTACACCACAGCTCACGGCAATGCCGGATCCTTAACCCACTGAGCAAGGCCAGGGATTGAACCCACAAGCTCATGGTTCCTAGTCTGATTTGTTAACCACTTAGTCACGATGGGAACTCCAGGATAGTCAAGTTCTAAGAAAAGATCAAATGAAGAATAATTGGAGGAGTTCACTTGTGGGTTAGTGGGTTAAGGATCTAGTGTTGTCACTGCTGTGGCTCAGGTCACTACTGTTGTTCCAGTTTGATCCCTGGCCTGGGAATTGCTGTGTGCAATGGGAAAGGCCAAAAAAAAAAAAAAAAAAGAAAGGAATAACTGGAGAAACTGAAATGAGAAAATTAAATAAAGAAAAATAAAAAACAAGAAACACTAAAGGTAACGGTTACATGATATCTGCCTTCAAATAGCTGAAGGGCTTTCTGTGGAAAAGCAAATACATTTATTTTTCTCTCTTCCTCCAGAGGCTATCATGTAGGCAGTATGGCATAGGGTTTATGAGTTTGGGTTTCAGAATCAAATACACACTTAAGTGTAAATAGCAGCTGTGCTTCTTACTGTAAATATTCTTACTTAATATTACTGTGTGATGTTGGTCAGGTAGTTTAATCTCTTTTGGCCTCAGTTTCCTCATCTTTAAAATGGGAATTATAATAATTCTGCCTCGGAGTTCCCTTGTGGTGCAGCAGGTTAAGGATCCAAGCATTGTCACTCTTGTGGCTCATGTCACTTCTGTGGCATGGATTCGATCCATGGCCTAGGAACTTCCACATGCTGTGGACACAACCAAAAGAAAAAAAGAAATTCCACCTCACATAGGGTCGTTGTGTGACTTGAATGAGGGAATGTATATAAAGCATTTAGCATAGGACCTGACACATAGTAACTTGCTCAGTAAGTGCTATAGTTTTTATAGTTTTCGCCATTGGGAAGAACTCCCTAGTAATTTAAGCTGTCCCAGAATGAAATTACTGATTATTAACTGGTATGTTCCTTATCATTAGAAGAATTTAAGAAGAGTAATATAGGTAAATGTCTCTTAGAAATGTTATAGTAGACGTTTGCTACATTTGAGGAGGTTGCAGTACATAAATGCAAGACTCTTGCAGTCTTGAGATCTACCTGTGTATTTATC
>PVHT021183527.1:3851197-3893776 GCA_004024745.2 Catagonus wagneri | reverse complement strand
TCCCTAGTAATTTAAGCTGTCCCAGAATGAAATTACTGATTATTAACTGGTATGTTCCTTATCATTAGAAGAATTTAAGAAGAGTAATATAGGTAAATGTCTCTTAGAAATGTTATAGTAGACGTTTGCTACATTTGAGGAGGTTGCAGTACATAAATGCAAGACTCTTGCAGTCTTGAGATCTACCTGTGTATTTATCAGAAAGAAGGAAATTAAGAATCGTTAATTCCTAAGACACTAAATTAGGCAGTGTTTTTTTAAATACAAAGTATTTGTATTTAAATACAAAATACTTATGCTCAGTATACAAATAAGATTGAAAGCTGAGACAGATAGTTGACCCAAGGTCATAGAAGCATATAGCCAAGATATAAATCCATGTTTGTCTTCAAAGCCAATGCTCTTTCCAATATACTTTTCTGTTTTCATAGATATTATATTTACAAAACATCAGCAAAAACAACATGTAAAATAAAATAACAAACCCACAGTATAATATACTGTCCACTATCCTCTCAGCTCTAATAGAAATACAGTGATACATATATGTAATTTATAATTTTTCTTTCTTTATTTTTTTCTTTTTAAGGCCTCACCCATTGCATTTGGAAGTTCCCAGGCTAGGAGTCAAATTTGAGCTGCAGCTGCCACCCTGCACCACAGCCACAGCCATGAGGGATCCGAGCCACATCTGTGATCTGCACCACAGCTCACAGCAACACCAGATCCCCGAGCCACTGAGCAAGGCGGGGAATCAAACCCACATCCCTGTGGATACTAGTTGGATTCATTTCTGCTACACCACAACGGGAACTCCCTAATTTTTCTAAGAGCTACAGTTTTCAGAGTACAAATGAAAGAGGTGATACTAGGAAGTTCCTGTGTGGCTCAGTGGGTTAAGCAGCCAGTGTAGTCTCTGTGAGGATGCCAGTTCAATCCTTGGCCTCACTCGGTGGGTTAAGGATCTGGCATTTCTGTGAGTCGCCTTGATCTTGCAGATGAGGCTCAGATCCTTCATTGCTGTGGCTGTGGTGTAGGGTGGCAGCTGCAGCTCTGATTCAACCTCTAGCCTGGGAACTTCCATGTGGCCCTCAAAAAAAAGAAAAGAGATGAAATTAGTAGTATACCTTACATAGCTCAATATATTTAAAATATTATTTCAATATATAATAAAAAATTATGAGGTCTTTTATGGGGTTCTTTTATATTACTAAGTTTTTTTAAATTTGCTGTGTAGTTTGTTTTTATAGCACATCTCAGGTCAGACCAGCCACATTTCAAGTGCTTGGTAGCCACATGTGGACAGTGGCTATTTTATTGAACACCTTAGCTCTAAGTAATGAATTCTGTGTGTATGTGTGTGTTTGACCATTTTCTTTAGAGAAGAACATGAAGAAAGAATCTTTGGAGTTCCTGTTGTGGCACAGTGGTTATTGAATACGACTAGGAACCATGAGGTTGCGGGTTTAATCCCTGGCCTTGCTCGGTGGGTTAACGATCCGGTGTTGCCGTGAGCTGTGGTATAGGTTGCAGACACGGCTCAGATCTGGTGTTGCTGTGGCTGTGGCGTAGGCCGGCGGCTATAAATCCAATTAGACCCCTAGCCTGGAAACCTCCATATGCTGTGGGTGTGGCCCTAAAAGAACAAAAGACAAAAAAGAAAAAAGAATCTTTGATTTTTCTGTAACTTTTTAAAATAAGAAGTAAGAATTTGCCATCCAAGCTGACATAGAACAGTATTGCAGAGGTGAGGAAAACAGATTTAATCTCCTAAAACAGTAATACCCTTGACTACCTTGTAGATATATGAAGGAATCCCAGTACTAAATTGTTGGGGAGCTCTCCCCCTAGGAGGAAAGGCTCTTCACAGGTAAGTTTCCTAGCATTTGGCACATTTGCTTCACCTGTGCTACAAAAATAGATGCTATTTTTTTGACCAGTAGTGATCAGTAGAGGGCTTGTAATTTGGATATTTAATATTTACTCCATTCTTTATTAGCCTTTAGTATATTCATCTTGTAAGGTAAATCAGACTTATATTAAGCATGATCTGTTAAGTAAAGTATTAAATAAGAAAAGGACATCAATTGCAATATTTTAATTCCAATAAATTTTTTTTGTCTTCAGGGAGTTGGAAACTCAACTATTGGAACAATGTACTGTTGACACGGGTGCTGCTAAAGAACAGAGCCTTCCCTCTGTGATGGGTAAAATCATTTTAAACTGTTTAAGAGTTGTTTACATTCCCTTTTCATTCCTTAATTAATTTTTCCCCATTGCATACTCTTTTCCCTATATTGCTCAAATGACATTCTGATGATTCCAAATACAAGGTCATCATTGAGCTGTTAATCATTAAATCCACTAGTTGAATTGTAATCATTCTAGAACTTTTGACATCATGGATTATCATATACTTTTTTTAACTCAGTGAATTTTATTGTAGTTGTACAATCATCATCACAACCAAATTTTACAACATTTCTATCCCAAACCCTCAGCCCATCCCTTCCCTGCCAACCTGTCTCCTTTGGTAACCATAAGTTTTTCAAAGTCTGTGAGCCAGTTTCTGTTCTAAAAAGAAGTTCCTTGAACTTCTAGAAGTGTTTTAGATTCCACACGTAAGCGATAGCATAGGACATTTATGTTTCACTGTCTGACTACACTTAGCATGATCGTTTCTAGGTCCATCCATGTTACTACAAATGCCTTTGTTTCATTCTTTTTTATGGCTGAGTAATATTCCATTGTGTATATGTACCACATCTCCTTCATCCACTCCTCTGTCAGTGGACATTTGGGTTGCTTCTGTGTCTTGCCTATTGTATGTAGTGCTGCAGTGAACATTGGGGTACATGTATCTTTTTGGGTCATGGTTTTCTGTGGATGTCCAGGAGTTGGATTGCTGGATCAAATGGTAATTCTGTTTTTAGTTTTCTGAGGAATCTCCATACTGCTTTCCACAGTGGTTGCACCAATTTACATTCCCACCAATAGTGTAAGAGGGTTCCCTTTTCTCCACGTGCTCTCCCGTGTTTTCTGTTTGTAGACTTTTTTAGATTATCATATAATCTTGATATCTCTTCCCTTAGTTTTCAGGACTCCATTCCTTTGAAGTGTTCTCTTATTTCTCCAAGTACTCCTTCTTAGTTTCCTCTGCTCTTGCTTTCTCTACCCATATTCTTCTAGGGATCTGTTTTTTATTTTTTCTTCCTACCAGCTTTTTAAAAGTAGTCTCATCTGTTCCCATAACTTTAGCTACACCGATATGCAGTTGATTCTCAAGTGTATCATTAGGCCTGATGCTTCCTCTAATCTTCACATTCATATTCCCAACTGATTATTAAATATAAACTAGGTATACCTCTAGGTACTTCAAACTCCAGATTTCCAAAAGTAAACCCATTATCTCTTCCCCTAAAATCATTTCAAAAATCATTGTTAGATAAAGATAACATCTTATATCTCATTTTAAGAAACTGGCACTTTAATCAGTCCTTTCAGTTCTTACTCAGAAATCCCCCCCCTCTGGCTTTTAGGGCCACAACCGTGGCATAAGGAGGTTCCCAGGCTAGGGGGTCCATTCGGAACTGTAGCCGCCAGCCTACACCAGAGCCACAGCAACTCGGGATCTGAGCTGTGTCTGTGACCTACACCACAGCTCACGGCAATGCCAGATCCTTTACCCACTGAGTGAGGCCAGGGATCAAACCCGCATCCTCATGGATGATAGTTGGGTTCATTAACCACTAAGTCACAATGGGAACTCCCTCAGAAATCTTCTTTTCATCTCTTTTTTTTCTATCATCCACAGCACAGAACTTTTTTTTCTTTCTTTCTTTCTTTTTCTCCATGCCCATGGCATTTGGAAGTTCCTGGGTCAGGGATCAAATCTATGCCACAGCAGTGACCTGAGCCACAGCAGTGACAACACTTGGTCCTTAACTGGTAGGCCACCAGGCAACTCCCAAACACAGAACATCTGAAAACCAATACGTTATCACATGTTTCAGTATTTGAATCTGATAGTTAGCCTTACAGTCCTGCTAACTGAAGAATTACGTAATATCACTGTTTCCTGAAGGACCCATGTAGGAGGATCAGAAACACATATTTATTTAAAATATTTCTTGTCAGAGTTCCTGTTGTGGCTCAGCAGTAGTAAACCCAACTAGTATCCATGAGGGCGGGGTTTGATCCCTGGCCTTGTTCAGTGGGTTGAGGATCCAGCATTGTTGAGAACTGTAATGTAGGTCGCAGATGCAGCTTGGATCTGGTGTTGCTGTGGTTGTGGTATAGGCTGGGAGCTGCAGCTCTGATTTGACCCCTAGCCTGGGAACTTCCATATGCCACAGGTGCAGCCCTAAAAAGTAATGATAATAATAATAAAAACAGAAAATAAAATGATAAGATATCTCAGAGTTCCCGTCATGATGCACCAGAAACGAATCTGACTAGGAACCATGACGTTACGGGTTTGATCCCTGGCCTTGCTTAGTGGGTTAAGGATCCGGCATTGCTGTGAGCTGTGGTATAGGTCACAGACACACTCGGATCCCACATTGCTGGGGCTGTGGTGTAGGCCGGCAGCTATAGCTCCGATTCGACCCCTAGCCCGGGAACCTCCGTGTGCTGCGAGTGTGGCCCTAAAAAGCAAAATATATATATATATGTATATATATCTCTTGTCAAGGTCCTTAGCAGAGATAAGAGACAAGACTTATGTATACTTGAGTATCCTTAGATGAACCCTGAATGAGCCTATTTTATTTAGTGTTTAGAACCTAGTTCAAAAAAGAATGAATATACTAACGTAACTTTTAAAGACTAGGCTAAATACATTGAAAAGTGTACAGTTTAAATTATATACAAAGTATTATACTTCACTCTTTGTAAAATAAAACTAGATAGTTCCTATTTAAGCCCTACATTTCTTCTAAGTAGTAACACAAGATAACCAGCACATCTTTTTATGGTA
The DNA here is from genome assembly GCA_004024745.2 of Catagonus wagneri. Lineage (NCBI taxonomy): Eukaryota > Metazoa > Chordata > Mammalia > Artiodactyla > Tayassuidae > Catagonus > Catagonus wagneri. The sequence goes on along the minus strand of PVHT021183527.1, from coordinate 3,888,798 downwards.
AAGAAGATTTTCTTGGTCAATTCCTATCTAATGCTAATTATTCTACCATATTTTTAAGGTCTTTTAATCGAATTTATAAGTATGTGACATTCTGTAACGTTTTGTGCACATCTGGTTTCAGTTTCTGTGTTTTGGCTTGGCTTTGAATGATAAAGTTTATTCCCCAAAAGCAGAGTTATATTTCTGTTTGGCTTTTTAAAAATTATAGTACTTAAAAATAATTCCTGAAATGGAAAATGGAAATGTGAATGCAATTTAACAAATTGTTTCTGCTTATTATTAACATTCTGTTGTTCTAAACAAAATCTCTGTTTTAGGTTCAGTTCCAGAGGGTGTCTTAGAGGACATTAAAGGTAAACTTAGTTCCCATTTTTATCCCCTTTATCATTAAGTGTTTTATCGGAGGGTATTTCTAAGTATCTAAACAGATACAAAATATATTAAGTTCATAATGTAATATCCTAAAAATATTTACCATATAGGCTATGGAATAATACAAATTAAATTGTGGCTTTTCTTCAGATTTATGGAAGCTTTTGGCATTATTTATGGTGTATTATTGACGAAACTTCTCAGAGAAACCTAGAGTATACAGTGATGCTAAGGAATTAGTAGTTTTCACTGTATGAATTAACAGTTAAATTGCTTATGAAAACCACTGATTTTATGTTGTTTAGCTTGTTTTGCTTTAGTTTTAAAAGTACATTTTTACTGACTTAAATTCTGCAGTTGGGGAAAGTATATTAGATTCACTTTATTATTTTTTGTTTTAATTTTCTTAGGGCCTCACCTGTGTCATACAGAAGTTCCCAGGCCAGGGACCGAACCAGAGCTACAGCTGCCAGCCTGTGCCACAGCCACAGCAATGCTGGGATCTGAGTCGGGTCTGTGACCTACACTGCAGCTCACAACAATGCCAGATCCTTAACCCACTGAGAGGGACCAGGGATCAAACCTGTGACCTTATGAATACTAGTTGGGTTCATTACCACTGAGCCACAAGAGTAACTCCAGATTCACTTTAATAAGATATATTACTCCTCCTTTGTTAGAGTGTACATTTATGATGATGTTTAAACTTGGTTTTCTGGTATTTAGATCCACTGAAAGGAAAACCAGTTAAAATATAATGTTTCGATCTTCAGTACTGAGAATATCATGTAATATTAATACTCTGGAATAATTAATAAAAAATTAGACAATAATGGATTTTAGAGCTAAATGGGACCTGGAGTTAATCTGGTGCAACTGGATCCCTGAAATATTAAATGATTTGTTCCGTATCCCACAATAGGTAGGGTTAGAACAAAGAATGAAAAATGGATCTTGTTCTTCATTATATTCTTTACTTATGTGGTATAATTACCTAAAATCTCTTCAGTTATTATAAATTTCAGTCATGTGTACATACTTATTCTAAATAATGCGGAAATATCTCAGGTGAAATGCATAGTTTCCCTTTCCTTCATCCAGTCCTGTCCCCCATGATACAATAGTTAACTCTTTGAAATGTTTCTTTCCATATAGTTTCCAACTTGTGAAAAGATATTTAACCTTCCCATTAAGCAAAGAAACATACCAGATGGGCAAAAACTTTGAAAAATAGACATCTAGTACTCATAAGATTATGGGAAAATTAATATATTGCTTTTAGTAAGAATTGAAAACCTTTTTGGAAACTGTATTTATAAATAAAAATTGAGGAGATCCCTCTATGGCACAGCAGGTTAAGGGTCCAGCATTGTCTCTGCAGCAGCTAGGTCACTGCTGAGGCATGGGTTGGATCACCAGCCCAATGCAGTGGGTTAAGGATCCAGTGTTCCTGCAGTGGTGGCTCTAGTTCAATCCCTGGCCCAGGAGTCTCCATATGCCACAGGTGCGGCCATTAAAAAAAAAAATGTGTGTGTGTGTGTGTGTGTGTGTGTGTGTTTCTGTTCTTTTCTCATGTATCTTTTCTTTGTTCTTTTTTTCTGTTTTGGTTGCATCTGCAGCATGTGAAAGTTCCCAGGCCAGTGATAGAACCTGAGCCACCACGGCAGTCCTGGACACTGCAGCGACTCCACTGGATCCTTTTTGTTTGTTTGTTTTGTTTTGGTTTTGTCTTTTTAGGGCTGTACCCATGGCATATGGAGGTTCCCTCCCAGGCCGGAGTTGAATCAGAGCTGTAGCCACTGGCCTACACCACAGCTCACAGCAATGCCAGATCCTTAACCCACTGAGCAAGGCCAGGGATCAAACCTGGGTCTTCACGGATGCTAGTCAGATTCGCTTCCACTGAGCCACGACGGGAACTCCGACACTGCTGGATCCTTAACCTGCTGTGCCACAAAAGAATTCTGGGAACCCATTTCTGTTAAAAACAAATATGTAATACACACACACTCACACTCTCTTTCATACACTAATTATATTAGTTACGTAGTTTAATTACCAAAGTTTTTTTCAATTATTTTAAAATATTTAAGTGTAATTTATCTGTTCTTGGATTTTTATTTATTTATTTATTTTGTCTTTTTAGGGCTGCACCTGTGGCATATGGAAGTTCCCAGGCTAGGATTTGAATTGGAGCTGTAGCTGCTAGTCTGTACCACAGCCACAGCAGTACCAGATCTAAGCAGCATCTGTGACCTATGCCACAGCTCATGAAACACCAGATCCTTAACCCACTGAACGAGACCGGAGATCAAACCTGTGTCCTCATGGATACTAGTCAGGCTTATTACTTCCGAGCCATGACAAGAACTCCTTGCTTTTTTTGTTTGTTTGTTTGCTATTTTAGGGCCACACCCATGGCATACAGAAGTTCCCAGGCTAAGGGTCAAATTGGAGCTGTAGCTGCTGGCCTACACCACAGCCACAGCAACATGGGATCCGAGCCACATCTGTGACCTATACCACAGCTCACAGCAGCGCCGGATCCTTAACCCACTGGCGAGACCAGGGATCAAACCTGCATCCTTATGGACCCTAGTTGGGTTCGTTAAGCACTGAGCCACGAAGGGAACTCCTCCTTGCATTTTTAATTCAATAAATTTGGTTTCTTTTAAGGATACTTTTCTATGCCAAGTATATATGATGTTGAGGTCATCAGTGTTTACTTTGCTTAAATAGTTATGAGGATTTAAATAAAATTTATAAAATATATAAGTAACTCCAACACTTATCTATAAACATGTTATGGATTCTTAACCATATATTTTTAATTAGTAAAAAAGAATTTTGTATAATATATGTTTATGTTGGCTAACATGTTTTACAAGTAATTAACCAAATCGTGATTTCTTTCATTCAACATCAGTTTTGTCTCTACATGAAAAAAAACTTTTTATTCATTAACTGTTTCTGAAAAAGCTGCTTACTATAAAAGATATTTTGGGGAGTTCCATCGTGGCTTAGTGGGTTAAGAACCTGACTAGTGTCCATGAGAATGCAGGTTCAATCCCTGGCCCTACTCTGTGGGTTAAGGATCAGATGTTGTCTGATTCGATCCCTAGCCTGGGAACTTCCATATGCCACAGGTGCGGCCCTAAAAAGAAAAAAAAGATACTTTGCAACAGAAAAAATGTTCAAAGTGAAAAAATTAACGATTGATATACTGTGTTGAGGGAAAGTTAAATCATGCCAAAATCCCCTAAACTAAGGAGTGTTACTACAAATAAGGCCAAAATTTAGCTTTGTCTTCTGACCAACAAGGATTTTAAAAAATCAGGTGCATAAGATTAGATATAAGTCAATTTAGTTCAAAGAAACAGACTATTCAGTTAGGGTAACTACATGATGTTAAAACTTACTTTTATTATGGTATTATTTATACAAGGAATATAAAAATAACGAAAACAAAGTTTCCTCAGAGATGGCTTTTTTAAAAAATTGGTCTTGTGGAAGACAAACATGCAACATATTATATGATTCCTCAGTGAATGGAAAGGTTTTTTATTTGTGAATAAATTGTCATAAGCTAGCTAAAGACAGAGGTAGTTTATAAAATCCAGGTGATAAATATGTCCAATTGAATAGAATTCTTCTATTCTTCCAAATATACTAAATCTGGGACGTTGATTCAATCACAGATCCTAACATTGTCTCCTTTTCTTTCTTTTAAGTGCGCACTTGCTTTGTTAGTGATCTGAAGCGTGGACTAAAAATCCAAGCAGCAAAATTTAATATCGATGGGAATACTGAGGTGAGTTAAAAATAAATGTTTATTTTTCTTTCAGAGGTTATAATTTGTATACTTATGCTTGTGATATTTATATTTCAGCGTCCCTCACCACCCCCAAATGTTGACTACCCGTTAGATGGAGAAAAGATATTACACGTCCTTGGATCAATCAGGTTGGACCTTAGTTTTATGAGTGAAATAATGAATTAAATTTGGGGTCTTTAAAAATATTTGTATAAGCCTTTAGTATTGCTCATTTAATAATTATGTGTTTTTCACTAAGCTTCATCATTCCTGGTTGTTTTTATTCACCTTTTTTATAATGATTTTTTTCCATTATAGCTGATTTACAGTGTTCTATCAATTTTCTGCTGTTCAGCAAGGTGACCCAGTCACACCTACATGTACACATTCTTTTTCCTCACATTATCATGCTCCATCATGTGACTAAATATAGTTCCCAGTGCTATACAGCAGGATCTCATTGCTTATTCATTCCAAAGGCAATACTTTGCATCTGTTAACCCCAAATTCTTTTTTTTTTTTTTTTTGTCTTTTTGCCTTTTCTAGGGCCACACTCGGCAGCATGTGGAGGTTCCCAGGCTAGGGGTCTAATCGGAGCTGCGCACAGCAAAGCGGGATCCAAGGTGCGTCTGCAACCTACACCACAGCTCACGGCAACGCCGGATCCTTAACCCACTGAGCAAGGCCAGGGATCGAACCTGCAACCTCCTGGTTCCTAGTCGGATTCATTAACCACTGAGCCACGACGGGAACTCCTTACCCCCAAAAACCCAGTTCATCCCACTCCCTCCACCTCCCTGTTGGCAACAGGTCTGTTCTCCAAGTTCATGTTATTCAACTTTTTAAGATTTTAGAATTAAAAGACTTTTCTATTCATCAGACTAATTCATAATTAATTTAATTAATGGAACTAATCATTCTTTGAGGTGGAAAATAAAGTATGATACTTTAAAACAGGATTCATCAGACTTTTTCAGTAAAAGACTAAATGATCGATATCTCAGGCTTTGTTGGCCGTATGGTTTCTGTTGCAGCTATTTAGCTCTACAGCTGGAGTGCAAAGTCAGCCATAGGCCAAATATAAATGAGTGAACTTGACTGTGTTCCAATAAAATTTTATTTGCAAAAACAGACAGTGGGGAAGTTCTTTTTTCGTGTAGCAGGTTAAGGGTCTGGCATTTTCACTGCTGTGGTTTGTGTTACTGTTGTGGCACAGGATCATTCCCTGGCCCAGGAATTTTTTTCATGCTTCAGGAGCAGCCCCCAAAAAACAAAAACAAAAAGCAACAGTGGACTGGATTTGGCTAGCAGGCCATAGTTTGCTGACTCCTACTTCAAAACATTGTCTTGTTAAAAGCAGTGCATTTTCCCAAATATACTAAATCTTTAGGACCAGTTAGTAATTTACCTTTTTGTTACTCATTATTCAGTCTGATGATGCACTTTGTCAAGGCTTACATAATTATATTGGTAGCAATGTAATTTTTGTTTATACCCAAGCTTTATAAAATTTGTATTAAGAAAGTTTATTTATTTAGTTTAGGTTTTTATTTTTTCTATTGTAGTTGATTTACATTTTTCTGTCAATTTCTGCTGTACAGCAAAGTGACCCAGTCATACATGTATATGTGTGTGTGTGTGTATACACACACACACATTCTTTTTCTCACATTATCCTCTGTATTTGGAAATTTTCATCTTAAAATAATAGATCAGAAGGTATACAGAAAAGAATTATTATGTAAGTAAATATTTATGTAAGTGAATATAGAAACTCCTTAGATTTTGAAATAATTAATATAGACGTTGAAATGTTGAAAGGATGAACATAAATGCACAGATGGTAAAGATAGTAGATTGTGGAAACAAAAAAGTGAGAATGTGGTACTTTTTGGTGGTAACTTTATATCATTTCACTTTTTTTTCTTTTTTCTTTTTTGGCTGCCCAGTGACACATGCAGTTCCTGTGCCAGAGATCAGATCTACCAGGGATCAGATCCTAGCCTCAGTTGCGACCTACGTGGCAGCTTTGGCAACGAAGGATCATTTACCCTGCTTTGTAGGGCTAGGGATCACATCTGCACCCTGGTGCTGCAGAGATGCCACCAATCACATTGTGCCACAGTAGGAACTCCTTCATTTTATCTGTTACTTAAGTTATATTCATTAATTTACTATTTAAAACTTTCTCCTGATTGTTTAGGGAGCCAGAATAAGAGGAGAAAGTAAGTATTTAAAAAAATTCAGGAGTTCCCATTGTGGCTCAGTGGTAACAAATCTGGCTAGTAACCATGAGGACAAGGGTTCCATTCCTGGCATCACTCATGGGTTAAGGATCCGGTTTTGCCATGACCTGTGGTGTAGGTCACAGATGCAGCTTGCATTTGGCGTTGCTGTGACTGTGGTATAGGCCACAGCTGTAGCTCCAATTCGACCCCTAGCGTGGGAACTTTCATATGCCACAGGTTTGGCCCTAAAAAATAAAATCTAACAAAGTTTTTTAAATTTGAGAACGAACAGGAAAATGAATATTTTATTAGGCAACAAGCAATCTTTTTTTTTTTTTTTTTTGTCTTTTTCTAAGGCCGCACCCATGGCATATGGAGGTTCCCAGGCTAGGGGTCTAATCAGACCTGTAGCTGCTGGTCTATACCACAGCCACAGCAACGGGGGATCTGAGCCGCATCTGCAACCTACACCACAGTTCATGGCATCGCCGGATCCATAACCCACTGAGCGAGGCTAGGCATCAAACCCACAGCCTCATGGATCTTAGTCGGATTCATTAACTACTGAGCCAGGACGGGAACTCTGGCAACAAGCAGTCTTTGTCATGTATTATTTTTAAAAACAAAAAGGAATACTTTGGGCCACATAGGAGAGGGTCTTATTTATTTTTGAATCTCTTGTATCTCTACTGATCTGCTTGTCTCTACTAACAGCTTTTACAGAATTCAGCAGAATTCTGTAAAATTCTCCTTTTCTCTTACTTGGTTTAAAGTGATATGATTGAACCAAATATATATAAATCTATACGTAATAATAGTTGTAATTGGTACTTAGGGAATACTTCATAGATGCCAGGCAGGCACTGTTCTGTTAACTCATTGAATCTTCATTGCAACACCTATGAGACAAGTGCCATTATTCTACTTTACAAGTGCAAACACACTGTGTTTTAATCATTATTCTACATTAACATAGTACTAGTACTTAAAAATGTCTGGAGTTCCTGCTGTGGCACAGCAGGATTGGCGGCATCTTGGGAACACTGGGACGCAGGTTTGATCCCCGACCCTGGCACAGTGGGTTAAGGACCCAGCGATGCCACCGCTGCAGCTTAGGTCGTAGCTGTGGCTTGGATCTGCTCCTTGGCCAGGGAACTCCATATGCCTCAGAGTAGCCAAAAAAAAAGAAATAAAAATAAAAATATGTCAGTAGAACTAACGTTATGTACTGTATCATATTATGGTGATGCCAACAGAACACTCTGTTTTTAATCTCCTTAGAGATTCAGTTGTGGAAATTCTTTTTGAACAAGATAATGAAGAGAAATCAGTTGCCACTTTAATATTGGATTCGCTTATGCAGGTATTTTTATTTTGTAAAAGATTTCAATTTATGACTAGAGCCCTTTAGAGAAGCTTTAAAAATCATATTATCTGTATTTTCTATTTTAGCCATTGGTTACAGTTTTAAGTTTTTATGTTAAGTTTTGTAGCTATTGAGTTTTACTTTGGCACTGAGATAAGATCTCATATCCACAACATTTCAAACCCAGGGTTAATACATGCTGTGGACATATCATTCATTTTTTTCCATAAAAGTGATACCAGATTTTTATTTTGTACCTAGTATGGCTTGTAGTTTCTTCAAATACAAGTTCCGTTAGTATTAAGTTTTAAATTCCACAGGGTGTATATGTCTCTTGTTTAATGACTGTGGAATCCCCATGTAAAATACTTTCACTTTGGAAGATATTTTCTATCTCTACAGTTTTACTCAGGAACTTTTATGACAAATATAACATCAGTGAAGGACTTTAACATTCCTGATTCTTAGAAATGGCGTAAAAACATTTTTTCTAGGAATATTCTCTTCCCACTTGATGACTGGCTTTGGATATAGTACTTTGAAGACAGTACCTTAGAAAAGTTAGGTCTCCACATATTTTCCGTATTTAAAAAGACATAAAATTTATTTCTTCTCATGTTCTTTGCTCGACTCAGTCATTCTACCCCAAAAATGAGTCTGCTCCCATACTACTACTATATGCCCTATGAAATTTAAAATTCTACACTATTAGATTTTAAAATACTTGAAGTTCCATATAGGTATATGGTAATAGTTCATAGTGCTTTATTTGCCACATGAAAAAACTCCCTTGTTAAACCTTTCTGTGGCCCTGTTTTTTTAAATACAGATGATCACCTGTTTGATTTGAAATGCATAATCTGTATATCTTCTTAAATTCAGTCAAACATTATTTGTACAGTTAAGGTTAATTCTTTTTTCTTTCTCTTAAAATAACAGTGTCCAATAGATACCAGGAAGCAACTAGCAGAGAATTTGGTTATCATAGGTGGCACATCGATGTTGCCAGGATTTCTGCACAGATTACTTGCAGAAATAAGGTATTTGGTAGAAAAGCCAAAGTATAAAAAAACACTTGGCAGTAAGACCTTCCGAATTCATACTCCACCTGCAAAGGCTAATTGTGTAGCCTGGTTGGGAGGTAAGAATTTATCTTTTAAAAAATAATTATATACTAATAGGTTCCTGAATGACACTACTAATGTCTGTATTAGAGTAGATCATGGACGCTCTCATTGTGGCTCAGCAGTAACGAACCTGGCTAGTATCCATGAGGACTTGGGTTTGATCCCTGGCCTCACTCAGCGGGTTAAGGATCCAGCATTGCCATGAGCTGTGGTGTAGGTCGCAGGTACGGCTTGGATCTGGCATTGCTGTGGCTGTGCAGCTCCGATTCGGTTCCTAGCCTGAGAACTTCCATATGCTGACAGTGAAGCCCTAAAAAGGAAAAATAAATAAATAAAATGAAATTAAAAAAAAAGAAAACAATCATGCATGTATATATTGGTATAAGTTCTGATGTGTTTTCTGATGTAGTTACAGCTAAAAAGTATCAGGGTCATTCATTCAGAGAGAAAAACCAAGTCTTAAGGTTTTAATTGGATGTATGTCTTGTAAAGTAGAATTTGGTCAATATGTAATTTTGATTTAGAACAAATGGATGTAGTTACTAAATTGTTTTTTTAAGACTGCCTTGTAGGAGTTCCCATCGTGGCTCAGTGGTTAACGAATCCGACTAGGAACCATGAGGTTGCAGGTTCGATCCCTGGCCTCGCTCAGTGGGTTAAGGATCCGGCGTTGCTGTGAGCTGTGGTGTAGGTCGCAGATGCGGCTCAGATCCCGCGTGGCTGTGGCGAAGGCTGGCAGGTACAGCTCCTGTTAGACCCCTAGCCTGGGAACTTCCATATGCCACAGGTGCACCTCTAAATAAAGACAAAAAAAAAAAAGAAAGACTGCCTTGTGGGTCTTTATAAAGTCTTCAGCATAGACTCTTAAGATATTATGATTGGCTTATTGGTTTTTGCACTGCTGTTTTGTTTATTGACATCTAATCTTAGAGTCATGGTATTATTTATTATATTTACAAAGAGTTGAAAATACTTTCTGCCCTACTATACCTCACCCGCATTTAAGCCCAGTAATACTTACCATTGTCACTGTAATCTAGTTTAGTTAAAATCTTTTTTTTTTTTTTGTCTTTTTGCCTTTATCTAGAGCCGCACCCGCGGCATATGAAGGTTCCCAGGCTAGGGGTCTAATCTGACCTGTAGCTGTTGGTCTATACCACAGCCACAGCAACGGGGGATCTGAGCCGCGTCTGCAACCTACACCACAGTTCATGACATTGCCGGATCCATAACCCACTGAGTGAGGCCAGGCATCAAACCCACAACCTCATGGGTCTTAGTTGAATTCGTTAACCACTGAGCCATGACGGGAACTCGTATAATCTATTTTAAGTTATTTTCAACACAGGAGTTGTGGCCTACCCTGGCATTCAAAATACAGAATATAGAACAACTTAACTGGAATCAATTATGAATTAATGTGAATATCATTACTGAATTTTACCTGTTGTCTCTTGTCATATAATGAATTGGATATATATGTGTACATAAAATTTTCCAGTTAAGAGTTTGCATCTCAGTTATAAAAATATTTTTACCACACAGGGGCTATTTTTGGAGCACTACAAGACATACTTGGAAGCCGTTCAGTCTCAAAGGAATATTATAACCAGACAGGCCGTATACCTGATTGGTGTTCTCTTAATAACCCACCTTTGGAGATGGTGTTTGATGTCGGGAAATCTCAGCCACCTCTGATGAAGAGAGCTTTTTCCACTGAGAAATGAAAGTTTAATTAAAATTCGACTTTGCTTGATTTCAGATAGCTAATAAATTACAAGCATATTGTACAAAGTAGGTAGGATGCTATTAAAGACGACTTTATTAGAAGTGAAGACATTTCTGTAATTATTTCTTCACATTAATATTTATTTTGACTGCAGTTTCTCTTGTGTAGTGATAGAATGGTAACTAATGCTTATGAAATTAATTGCATTTATATCAATAAAATATAGTAAAGCAGTTTAATTTTGGAAGTTTGTTACATAGTTCATTTTTCGAAGAGAATAAAAACTTTGTCACTCCACAGTTCACATAATCTGTTCTGGGCATTGGAGAGTACATTAATTTCTTTATTTTCAGCAATTATTTCATTGAAAGAATAATGTTTATCATTTTCAGTTATTCCAAATATTAACATGGGTTTATTTCTTCAGATTCCATTTTAATATTTGTGTCCATGTTATAATAATGCTACTTTTACAGAAATATGTTTGACTCTTGGATTGAGAATGTTGGGTAGCATAGTTAAGCATTTGGTAGGCAGAATGTGAAAATGTCACTTTTTAACTTTACAGTTTATTTTATGAAAAAGAAATATTTCATTTTTATGCAAGGATGTTTCATTTTATGCGCTTTTATGCAATTACTTTATAAACACGTATTCATAATATCTTTTTTCTTTTGTGCTTTGTATCTTCTCAAGGCAAGGGTTCTTTGAAATATGTACTCAGTCATTGTTTAATTTTTGTTTTTCTTTTTTTTTTTAATGAACTACCTCTTACTGGAATTTTGCTGGTTTCATTCTTTCGAAGTACCTGTGAGGCTGGGAAATATATGTATATATATATGCATGGTCCTAGTCCTGAGCACTAAGTAGGCATTTATACTTTTTATAGACTGTATATCCCAAGTCCTAAGCATAGGAAGGGATTCATTTTTATATTTGTGTGTGTACATGTGTGTGGTTACTTTTTTTTTTTCTTTTTAGGGCCTTACCCACAGCAGATGGAAATTCCCAGGCTAGGAGCTGCAGCTGCCGGCCTATGCCACAGGCAGAGCTACACAAGATCCAGGCCGAGTCTGTGACCTACACCTCAGCTCATGGCAGCACTAGATCCTTAACCCACTGAGCGATGCCAGGGATTGAACCCTTGTCCTCATGGATACTAGTCAGGTTCATTACTGCCTAGCTACTATGGGAAATCCATGTGTGATTACTTTCTAAAGTACTTCTAGCTCTACTTTGTCACCATGTACTACTACTGTACCCCAGATTCATTTAGTATTTATTGACACTCTGCTGGGTACCTGGCATAGTTTTAGGTATTATAAATGTTTCAACAGTAAAACATGAACCTTTGCCTGTAGAGAGGTTACAGGTTATTACAAGTGGATTTGTACACAACTGATGGTGATTTGTACACAACAAAACAGAATGTGGTATGTAAAGGGCATCAGCCGCTTGTTATTGATATAGTGAATTCTGATGAGGAGCCAAGGAAAGCTTCATGGAGGAGGCTTTTGACCTTATTCCTGAAGGATGAACAGAATTTCAATATTTGGTGGTTGTCCCAGGCTATGTGAACTGAATTCTCTACACAAAAAATTAAAGCATTCCGCATTGAGATGAAGCATTGCTAATTATAATTTAGGATTATATCACAAGGAACTTGAAAGCCATATTAAACCAGGGACTAGAACTATGAACATTCAATTTTGCCATCCAGTTTCTCAATATATTCATTCCTAAAATGAGACCCCTCTGTCCTCTGGGACTTAGCACTTTTCCACAGCACCCTCTCTCCCAAAGCAGTGCTCTTTCCCATGAGCCCATTGTCTATAACTGAGGCACTTACAATTTCACCTTGAATTTGTTTCTATACAGGTTTTATCTTTCTTTCTGGAATATAAGCTCCGTAAGAACAAAGCCCCATTTGTTAACTTTGAAAGCTCCCAGCGGGATAGCCAGGAATGGTGTCTACTAATTGTCAGTTTTATGGATTTAGTATTTAATAACATTATCCCTTTTAGTAAAAAAACCTTAAAGTTGTTTTTTGTAGAATTTGGATTATTTATGAGTAGGTTTTCATTATTGAATAATGCAAAGCAATATGATCTTTGACTGAAATATAGCTTTATAGGTAACTAAAATGGCAGACTGCCACTGGCTGAGGTAAGGAATGGAGCCAGTGGGGTCAGGGGTTGAATTGTGTGCTCCAGAGAAATGTGTCAAAGTCCTGTGAATGTGACCTTATTTGGAAATAAAGTCTTTGCAGATGTCATCAAATGAGGATAGGGTTATTATTACAGCCCCTAAACCACTATGACCAGTGTCCTTATATGAAAAGAAAAATGCTGTAGTTCTGTCGTGGCGTGGCAAGTTAAGCATCTGACTTTGGCATAGCAGCTGTGGTGTAGGCTGCAACCATGGCACAGGTTAGATCCCTGGTCTGGGAATTTCCACATGCCACAGATGCCCCTCCCCAAAAAGGGAAATGACATGTGAGACAGAAACACAAGAAGGAAATCTGTGAAAGAGACAGGAATAGGTAGACATCTGGAGATTGGAAGAGATTGGAATTAGGCACCTGCAAACCAAGGAACACCAAGGGTTGCTGATGACACCAGAAAGCTAAGAGAAAGAAGCAAAGAACAGGTTCTTCAAGAGTCTTTGAGAGTATAACTCTGCCTAGACCTTGACTTAAAGCTTCTAGCCTCCAGAATGGTGAGACAATATATTTCCGTTCTTTTAAGCCTCTAAGTTTGGGCTACTTTGTTACGGCTACCCTAGAAAACTAATATACCCTTCTTAATTCACTTGTTCAACACATACTCCTCGAACATCTGCCAGATGTTCATGAGATACACTATGCTTGAGATACATTAGTGAGCAGAGACAAAAATCCTGCTTCTGTGGACCCACATTCCAAGAGTGCAGAAGAAAGTGAAGAGAGAGAATAACACAAGTTAGGAGAGGATGCCCTCTATAGAGAAAAAGTAGGAGTTCCTATCGTGGCTCAGTGGAAACAAATCTGATGGGCATCCATGAGGATGCAGGTTCTATCCCTAGTCTCACTCAGCCAGTTAAGGATCCAACATTGCAGTGAGCCATGGGTTAGGTTGCAGATGAGGCTCAGATCCTGTGTTGCTCTGGTTTTGGTGTAGGCCGGCGGCTACAGCTCCAATTAGACCCCTAGCCTGGGAACCTCCCTATGCAGCCGGTGCGGCCCTTAAAAAAGGAAAAAGTAGTGTAGGGTGTGGTGGATAGTGGGGTAGTTGCTGATTACAATCGGGTAATTGGGGTTGGGCTCAGTGATTCAAAAACAAATTATACAATGGGAGTTCCCGTCGTGGCGCGTTGAAAACGAATCCAACTAGGAACCATGAGTTTGAGGGTTCGATCCCTGGCCACTTTCAGTGGGTTAAGGATCTGGTGATGCCGTGCCATGAGCTGTGGTGTAGGTCGCAGACGCAGCTCGGACCTGATGTGGCTGTGGCTGTGGCTAGGCCAGCGGCTACAGCTCCAATTAGACACTTGCGTATGGCGTGGGTGTGGCCATAAAAAACAACAACAAAAAAAAATTAGACAAATGTAACATAATAAAAAGTATAAATTTGAGGCATATTGGTGTTCCCAGGCTAGGAGTCAAGTCCAAGCTGCAGCTACCAGCCTATGCTGCAGCTGCCGGCTTACAGCATAGCAACACTGGATCGGAGCCACTTCTGGGACTACACCACAGGATCCTTAACCTGATGAGCGAGGCCAGTGATCAAAGCTGCATCCTCATGGATACTAGTCGGATTCATTTCCTCTGCACCACAATGGGAACTCCTCTGCTCCTAATTCTTGACAGTTAACACCTGTAAATTCTTGAGTGATGGGGGAATTTTAGTTTCTAAATCCCTTGGTATTTCCTGGTGGTAGAAGTGTCTTTTGTTCTAATAAGTTGACCCTTGGAGGGCTCCCAGGTGGCTTCAGGATGAGGGTTTGTCACCAGAAAGTCTAAGCCATGATTAGAAACAGAACTTTCAGCCCCACCCCACTCCCATCCTCCAGGGAGAGGAGAAGGGTTAGAAACTGAATCCGTAATTTATCATGCCAGTGTGATGAAGCTTCAGAAAAGTCCCCGCACTACAGGGTCCTCAGAGCTTCCAGGATGGTGACTGTATTCAGGTGCTGGGAGAGTGGCATGCCAGGAGAGGACATGGGAGTTCATGTTCTTTCCCCATACCTAGTCCTCAGCATCTCTCACTTTTAGCCGCTCCTTTAGAATAAACCAGGAATAAGTATACTGTTTTCGGAATTCTGTGAGCCACTCTAGGACATGATCAAACCTGAGGAGAGGATCGTGAGAACTCCTGATTTATAGTGGGTTGGTCAGAAGTGGGGAAGCCTGGACCTGCGATTAGCATCTCACAGAACATTCACTGTTGACAAGTTGGTCATTGTCCGACTCAAAACACCAAACATCATCCTCTCTTGCTAAATAAGTACCTTTGCTTGGTTCAGCTTTATCCCTCCTTGGGTCTGTTTTCCCTGTAGGTAAGATTGAGCTACACTGTAGAATAGCCTTTGCTTTCTGAGAACAGCCAATCCAGAAGGAACGCTCAGTTCCTCAGACCTTCCCTAAAATTACCCAACTAAAGCCTACAAGTTCTTTCTAACCTCTTGCCAGGACACCCCACAGGTCTCCCTTATCGCAAGAGGTAATAAGCCAAACTTGTTAAAGTATAATTTTTTTTTTTTTTGGTCTTTGGCAGAAGGGCATTGCCAGGTTTAACAGATGGAAGAGGAATGGTGAGCTTAAGCGACTGTGGGGGCAACAGGCTCCAAAGAGGAACAGAGAAATAGACTGGTAGCCTGCAAGAAAACAAGTTTTCATTAAGATAGAGGAATAACAACGTGTTTGTATAATAAAGAGAAAAACCAAGAGAGGAAAATTGGTCGTTTGGTAGGAGCAAAACTGGTGGGTGGGTAACACACTGAGTACAGAACTAGTGCTTAAGGTAGGAACAAGCACTGTTCACCTACAGGGTCTGGTTGGTGATATCCTGGAATGTGTTGGCTGTGGTGTGGACAATCTTCCTGATTACTTCAAGTTCTCAGTAAAGAGGGAAAAGATGGAAGTCCTGCCTCCCACAATATCTAACTGCCCATTCGAAATTTCACATCTCACTTCTTTCGTGCTTCTGTTTCAAAGAGCCTCACCTCTACCGGAATATTAACTTACTAAAATCTACGCAATTGGATAAATTTCAAATATAGCCCCAAGAACAATGGAAGAAAACTGGATAGTGCCCTGGCTGTGTAGATGTGACCACAGCATGAAACACTTCTCACCTTCTATTTCTCCGGAGAGCATACCCCACCCTCGCCCCAGGAAAGCCCTATATTGAGAAGAAACAGTAACATTAACAAGAAAAGTAGACACATTTTTTGGTCTTCTGACTCTGCTTTCACATCGAATCCCTTAAAGTTTTAGAAAAGCTGCCAAAATTGAGGCTCGTAATTTTGGTTTGATAAAATAAAAAAACTGCCTTCGATTAGCAATTGGGCAAGTATGCACAGTAACGCAGAAAATCAATTTCAACCTTAAACAGTGGCCTTTCATTTTCGTCTGTGCTTTAAGGAGGAGATACGGAAGGGATCGCGGAAAAGAAGGGGACCTTGCGTTTGTAAGTGCGCAAGCGCAGTTTGAGACCGGTTTCGGTTTGCAAACCGGTCTTTTTTCTAGAGGTTGGGCTAATATTGAAAGTATCTAAGGTAATCTGGTTTTTGAAAACGTTTTCGCAGTTATAACACTACGGAGAGACCTCAAAATATTTAGGGAAATTAAAATTCCTTCAACGAAAACGAATCCACGCCCAACGTGGGGCTCGAACCCACGACCCTGGGATTAAGAGTCCCATGCTCTACCGACTGAGCTAGCCGGGCGCTCGAGTAGCACGCTTAATTTTTCTTCTCTTGATGAGCGTTGAACTACATTTGACTTTTTTTCCTCTATAACTTTTTATTTATATATATTTATATAAAACATTTTGTATCATACTGTTAGATATTAACTTCCAAATTAGTTTTCAAAATTCTTTAAAACAGTTCTCTAGCTGTACTTAAATTTAATCCTTTTAATTGTGTGTGTATCCCAAGAAAACCTGAAAACTTAGGCAAGTCTGTCATTACAGAATCACAGAATCTCTCTAAAGTGTTTTAATATATTCACTGCCCAACATGTTATCTTCATTACATAAACACGTATCACCACTTCTGTCAAGAGGCATAATAAAGTCCTAGAATTGGGGGCGCAGCATTAAAAAACCAAAGTTCAACCTCTAAAAAGTTAGTCACAAACACACGTAAGAATAGTAGAGTTTAGCTATTTTCCTTTCATATGACTTAGTCAAGGAAAGTTAAATTGAGGAAGATGACATTGGCTCAGTTGAAACACTGCCTCTTTCAAGTGACTGCCTGACAAGTGAGAGGACCCTCAGGGGTTGTTACTGCCATCCATCTCAAAAAACAAGGTGGGAGGAAAGGATAACACTGTCGGAGACTTTTGTAAAGAATGGTAATTCTAGGAGAAAAAAGAGAACTGATTCTGACCAAATTTTGACAGACAGAGAATAAAATAATCTCTTATGGAAATATATATACCCTGAGATACTAGTGAAGTTCTCTAGCGAAGGAACTCTGCAAATTTCTGTGATGGGGGTGGTGTCTATCCTACTGCTTAGAGCAGCAAGCTAAACCCTAACTGTTAACTTGGGAGTAATAAAGAATTCTTAGAATACTAACCCTACAACCCTTAAAACAGTATTTAGAAGTTAAACACATTGGGTATCACATTTCCTGAGTTAATTAAAACACAATAATAAGGTATGGCATAATATACATTCAGATTCCTTAAAGCGCACTTAGGATTTAAGTAGAATTTTTACAATTTTCAGGCTTGAAATATTAATGTAATTATTCATTAACAATTTCTTATTGCAATTGCAAAGTTTGGTTTATTCTGACTATTTTATAACTTGGCAGAATGTAACTGGTAAAGTGAATTTATATTTATCTGCATTTTCCACACATTTATAAAGCACCTAGCCATGTGTAAAAGCACTGTTATGTATTCTCATAGGTGGAAATATAAAACAGACTATGATAATCTCAAAAACTTTATCACCTTTTAAGAAAGGTATGTGTAAATTACATAGCAATTTTATATGCACTATTTCCAAAAGTAAAGTAATTAAAACAAACACATCCATACTCATACTTTTTAAATCCGCTAAGGAATCAGGCACTAATCAAGACCCTCAGGCTACACAATTCACTGCATTCTTCCAAGTTACAAGATAAATCAACAGTCTAGGCCTCAAAAAAGCAGCTCAACTGACAAGTTCAGAAAGAGCTTGAAATTTTTAATTATTAGTGAATAGATAAAGACCATTAGGCACTCAAATCATGTTAAAAGTTTAACCAAATCCCTAAACAAGTTTGGACTGCTTATAGTTTACTTTCAGGGTGAACTCTTCTAGGACTATACTCTTTTTAACTTTCTTCAGCACTTTCTTGGCCCACCCTGGTCTAACTCAGGACCTTGCATGAAAAATCGCAACCAGACTATTTCAGTTAGGCAAATTAAACGGCTAGTCTCCTAAGAATATCCAAATCCTTTCTTCATCTATTTGTTTAAGAATAAGAGCTAACATTAATTATAATGCTTAATTAGCAGGAAGAAGCAATTGAATTTTCTCTCGCTTCCTCACTTTCTAATACAATTTTTCAGCAAGCCTACATATCTAAAACCCATCTACGTATTTCCACCTCCACTGCCACCACTCTACGCATTCTCCATTAAGACTTGACCACAGGACCGCAATAGCTTTCCAACTACTTTCTGTGCTTCTGTCCTGAGACTAGAGACATGACAACTGCATGCAGTGTGTGATCTTCTATGCTATGAAGAGAATTATTGAGAGATTTGCCAAAATCTAAATAAAGTATGTAAATTAGAAAAAATATTATTCATTTTCTGATTTTCATAATTGTACTACGGACATGTAAAATAATGTTCTTGTTTGGGGAAATACACACTGAAGTATTTAGCAGTTAAAAATGCTGACGGTTTTCCATTAAAAATCAGGGATTAAAATCCAAACCACTACAAGATCTGATCCCATGTCCACTTCTCTGAATTCACTTCCTGTCACTCTCGCCACTTAATCACTAGGACAGGCCACACTGACCTGACAGTTCCGATAGCCAAGGAACTGTAATTATATTCCTATAACAATCCCAAATTTCAGTTTAAATATCACCCTTTTAGGAAGTAATTCCCTAATAAACAGATCTAAAGTTCAAACTTCCATTGTCTCTTTTTCACCACGTGGTGCAATATTCTGCCTATTTACTCTTTGTTGCCTATTTCCTCCCACTGAATGTAAACTCATTAAGAGTGGAGGTCATCTTTACCGTTTTAAAAAAAATTAAGTATAGTTCGTTTACAAATTCTTTACAGTCTTAGCAGTCTTTAACTGAATGCTGAGTTAAATAATCATGTCTTCTCCTTAATTCTATTAAAGTTATATGAAAGAGTACTAATGCTTCTGTAAAACTCCGATCTGAGCTCAAAGCTGATACCCTTAGAGTTCATCTTCCTTCCTTCTTGTGAGGCGGGGTGGATAAAGGTGACGCCATCAAGGTAAGTGGGTTACAACCAGGACGTCAAGGGTGGAGTGAGACGTCTCTATCGTTTCCTCTGGCCATTGCAAGAGTATAAGAATATCTTTACTTTGCTTTAAGAAAGAATAGGGTATAAAATGAGGAGAAGAGATAATAATTCCTAGGAAACGGACTGGGGTAGCTTTTCAATCAATTCGAAGACTCAAAATCTCCCGAAGAGGAAGGAACCTGTCCTGCTTAACCCCACCTCCGCTGCTTCTACACATGCGCGCTGCCCGCCACGCGCATTTCCCCACCCCCTTTTCCCACAATTCTCTGCTCGGTGGGCTAAGGATCCAGGAACTAGCCATAGAGAAGAAAGCTATTGGTTGGAAGGACAGCTAATGAGAGAGCCTGTTACTAGTCTGCGTGCTGAGCTGTAAGGGGATCGCTTTAGGCCTGAAGCCTTAGGCGGCCCGTTGGTTTTAGCACGATGAGCTCAATCGGCACCGGGGTGAGTTCGTGGTTTCTCGTCTTGATAGTCTAGCCTAAGGATTACCGTGGAAGGGAACGCGGATACACCGCTTAGGCTGCTCCGACTTAGGGTGCGCTGGGACTGCCTTGGGGCAAGTGGGCCGCTTCCAGTTGTGCGGGGCCCTGCGGTCTTTCCTACGCAGATTGCTATGCCTGCGTCTGCGGTGACCCGGACCTGACGCTTCACAGCTCAGGTGTAGCGGGCTTGGCGGCACAGCGGTGAGATTTGTAGCCCCCTTTTGCTGAATCACTTTCCTTAGCCGCTTAGGGAAACCGAAAGTGGGACCTCGTGGGGCCTGAAATTGTGTGTGAAGGATTTGGGCGATTAGCCTCTGGAGAACCAGTGGGGCAAGGTGGCTTGGGATTCCAGGGTCTGAGCCGCAGCTTTCCGGGGACCGCCTTTGCAGTTCCTAGGATGCTGCTGACTCACGGGGATCCTCTGTGACTTCCCTTAGAGTGTGCTGTGAGTCCCTGGAAACTTCTCAGAACTAGTAAGAAAAATTGTCTAAAAAGCGCAATCTGAAGAATCCTTACCATTTTTTCTTTGTAGTCCTAGCTTTTTGTGTACAAATTGCTTACCAGCACTTTGAGGTATCAGTACTGTTATAGTTTAAATGATTAGCTGCTGACTTAACCGCTTCTGACTCAATAGACTATTCAGGATTTTGGAACTGGATAAACTTGTTCGGCTTTATTGCTTTCCTCTGTTAAACGTACTGCATATATGCAGTCTTCTGCTTACTCTTTTTATGTATTTATTTAGAGAACACAGTTTTTGTTTAGAAGTATTTATTAGTTGTTTGCAATAGAGGCATCGAAATGTTGGGTTTCTTAGTTCATCCATTCCCATTGTTTACAGGAGTTTGATACTCACCATTAGGCCCAAATACTGGTTTTCCGAGTTTGATAGTAGGCATCTTAAGTTTAAAATGTTTTAATTCATTCGATTATCAGATGCTAAGATTGTCATACCGTTTTTCGATTAGTAGATGCTCAGTAATGCATGTTGTAGATAATTGACTTTCCACTGCTTTCCAATCTAATATCCTAGATTAAGTGTTTAGTTGTACAAACCCTTTAAAGTAGTTGTGAGACATTTTGAGACATTTTAGTTTTACAGTGGTAGAGTTAAGGGTCTTCATTTAACAGACTCATGAAGCACCACTGTTGAAAACAGCTCCTGTCTTCAGTTCGTCCCAAGAATTCTGGCTATGAAGACCTGTCTTACTGACATTTATCACCGCTTGATGTTTACTAGGCATTTTATGCTACATATCCAAAGTAGATCTCTGGGTTTTCTTCTTCTCTTGCCATTTTGCACTTCCTTCAATTTTTATTTCAGTGGTCCAGTTCTAGTTGCTCAAATGGAAAAAAAAAATCAGTGATGCACTTTTATTTTCTTTTTTACTTTACTCCTGGATCCAACCATTAGTAAGAAATTTTTTTTTTTTTTAACTACACTCTTTCTTTTTCTCTAATCTAAGGCACTACCTTTGGAATACCTGATCTCTACCTTCTCTCTTGTTCCCTCTACAGTTCATTTTCCAGATGAACGCTGTTTTTTAAAAAATTAGATATACCCCCTCTGCTTAAACTCCATTGACTTTCTTTTTTTTTTTGGCCTTTTTTCATTTTAGGGCCGCGCCCACGGCATGTGGAGGTTCCCAGGCTAGGGGTCTAATTGGAGCTATAGCTGCCGGCCTACACCACAGCCACAGCAACACCAGATCCGAGCTGCGTCTGCGACCTACACCACAGCTCACGGCAACACCGGATCCTTAACCTACTGAGCAAGGCCAGGGATCGGACCCGCAACCTCATGGTTCCTAGTCGGATTCATTAACTGCTGTGCCA
Organism: Catagonus wagneri; assembly: GCA_004024745.2. Taxonomy (NCBI): domain Eukaryota; kingdom Metazoa; phylum Chordata; class Mammalia; order Artiodactyla; family Tayassuidae; genus Catagonus; species Catagonus wagneri. The sequence goes on along the minus strand of PVHT021183527.1, from coordinate 3,867,125 downwards.
CGACGGGAACTCCTCCACTGACTTTCTGTTGCATTTAGAATAAAATGTAAAACTTCCTACTATAGCCTAGAAGATTTAACATGGTTTAGCCCTTACATGCCTCTGATACAGTTAGTTTATTCTGTTTACCATCTACGGTGCTCAAGACACAGGGGCCTTATTTCTTTTTTTTTGATTGTGTTCATTTTATTTGTACCCTAAGGTCTTTTAGGCCAAATGCCAGGGTAGCTCCTCCTCTGTATCCTAAATGGCTAGTTATTATTTGAATCTGGCTCATCCTAAATAACTAAATATAACTGCCCCAGCAGTGCCTTCTGTGAGCTGTGTAGTCTGTGGTAGTCCCTGAGACTTTAAGCTTTACCCTGTCTTCTTTTCATCATAGTACCATTTCTGGTTTACTGCTGTATCTCCAGCACCTAGATTTGTTCATGGTCTGATTTGAAAATGAAGGACCTTCAGAATGAGTATTCTTTATATTTCCTTGTAGTGACTAATATATAATAAATGCTTATAAAATGTTAAATAATGCATCTAATGTCCTCAGTTTGTTAGTGCCACAGCTATGAATTCAAATGTTGTGACTCCTGGAGTTACCACTATGTCACAGCGGCATCAGGGGCATCTTGAGAGTGCTAGGACGGAGGTTCAATCCCTGGCCTGGCACAGTGGGTTGAGGATCCAATGTTGCCACAGCTGCGGTTTAGGCCTCAACTGCAGCTGGAATCTGATCCCTGGCCTGGGAACTTCAGTGCTGTTTCTGCCATAGTAATTAAAAAAAAAAAAAATGAGCTGTGGAGTTACCATCGTGGCGCAGCGAAAACAATCTGACTAGGAACCATGAGGTTGTGGGTTCGATCCCTAGCCTCGCTCAGTGGCTTAAGGATCCTGCATTGCCATGAGCTGTGGTGTAGGTCATAGATGTGGCTTGCATCTGGCATTGCTGTGGCTCTGGGGTAGGCTGGCAGCTACAGTTCCGATTAGACCCCTAGCCTGGGAATCTCCATATGCTGTGGGTGCAGCCCTAAAATCACAAAAGACCAAAAAAAAAAAAGAGAGAGCTGTGGTCAGTGGGAAAAGTTCTGACTTGTATCCATTGCTTTTCAATAGGAGAAGTCTGAAGTCACTTTCCCTTAGCTAATATTGCTGCTCTGACCTGCTTCTCTTTCCTCTTCAAAGCAAAATCTTTGTTGAGATTTAACACACTTCTAATGTGTAAGCCATCTAGGAAAAAAAAAAAAAAAAAGGTTGCTACTGCCAAAGATACATCATTATAAACTTATTACTGTTTTTTCCTCCTAGTATGACCTGTCAGCCTCTACATTCTCTCCTGATGGAAGAGTTTTTCAAGTTGAATATGCTATGAAGGCTGTGGAAAATAGTAGGTAAGAAACACTATTTTACTTGAAATTAGTGTATTTTAACCAGGTGTTAAATGTCTCCTTTTTTGGAGTTCCTGTCGTGGCACAGCAGAAACTAATCCTACTAGGAGCCATGAGGTTGCAGGTTCAATCCCTGGCCTCGCTCAGTGGTTGCGGTGAGCCATGGTGTATGTTGCAGACGCGGCTCAGGTCGTATGTTGCTGTGGTGTAGGCCGGCAGCTGTAGCTCTGATTAGATCCCTAGCCTGGGAGCCTCCATAATCCTTGGTTGTGGCCCTCAAAAGCCAAAAAAAAAAAAAAAGTCTCCTTTTCTATATTTCTGCTAATTAGGCTTTGTTATGTGGCACAAAATATGTGTCTTGGCACAAAATAACACTAAAACTATCTCAATTTATTAGTCATTTCCAGAACTCTCTTTAGGCCAGATCTTTCCATGAACCTCAGTCCTGTATTCCAGTTGATTCCGAGATTATCCACTTAGGCATTCCATCATGTCTCAAGTGAAGTATATAAAACCAAATCCACTGGAGTTCCCTTGTGTGTCAGGTGGTTAAGAATCTGGCATTTTGTCACTGCAGCAGCTTGGGTCGCTGCTCTGGCTGCGACATCCATCCCTTGTCTGGGAACTTCCACAGGCCGAAGGTGTGGCCAAAAACAAAACAAATTCATCATCATCTTTGCTAGCCCTTTTTCCTTTTTTTCTAACTTTTGATTTATATCATTGTTTCCTTGGCTACTAGGATTGTGACTTTACTGTCTGTGCTCTTATTTCCTTGTGCTTTAAATATCCAGGGCAATTGGTCTCTAGTTGACAAATTTTATGAGTCTTTTATTGAAGAAATTTTGCAATCGGTTATACTTATAAATCATTGTATTTTAGTTTGGGGACGAATTAAAGAACTTTTAAAAATTTTCTTCATATCTCATTTGGAACTCTTAAAAACATTTTTTTTTAGGCCTACTAAACAGTGTTGGTGTTCGAGCTCAATTTTTTTCATTATAATGAAAATTTGTGTAGAGGGAAATGTTTCTAGAATTTAGAAAAGTCTACATTAGACACATTTTTTTCACTTTCTACTAGTACCTTCAATCTTTGATTATAGATGTTTCATGGGGTAGAGACTAACTCATCTTTGCCTATGCTAGAAAAGAACCCTCAGTAGTTACTGCATAAATAAATGTTCTTTTTTTTTTTTTTTTTTGCCTTTTGTTGTTTTAGGGCCGCACCCGCGGCATGTGGAGGTTCCCAGGCTAGGGGTCTAATCAGAGCTGTAGCCGTGGGCCTACACTACAGCCACAGCAACGCGGGATCCGAGTCGTGTCTGCGACCTACACTACAGCTCGTGGCAACTCCTAATCCTTAGCCCACTGAGCGAGGCCAGGGATTGAACCCACAACCTTATGGTTCCTAGTCGGATTCGTTTCTGCTGAGCCACGACGGGAACTCCTAAATGTTCATTTTTTTTTGATACCATCTTCTGAGTACAGATTTCTAATGGTTTATGAAGTAGTATTTTAAAACATTTTGTGCAAAAATACATTATAAGTCTTCTTACAGGATTTGTTAGTAATGAAGCTAGTTTATGTTTAAATGTTATTAGAGGTATTGATATTTAATGTCAGTATCTGATAATATAAATAAGGCTGTTAAAAATCTTAGGTTGAACTGTATTTGTCATTGTATACAAAGCCTGATAAGAGTTCAGAGTCAAATTCAAGAAAAAAGTTGGCACAAATTTTCCTCCTGATGAAGGAAGACAGGCTCTTAGACCAAGGAGCTGGAGAAGGATTTGAGGAAGTTGTCGTTTTTCTGTTCTTCCTTTGCATTCTTGCATTTTTATTGCTGTAAAAAACTGGTGGATGTCTTGACCAAGAGAAAACTTGGAGGTAAATTTTGAGATCACCCAGAAAATTGAGACTAGACTGTGAGGATCTGTGTATATTTGCGGTTTGTTTTCTATAAAGCATTTCCAAATATGGTTTAAAACAGTTAAGTTTAAGCAAACTTGGAGTTCCTGTGTGGCTCAGTGGTTAACGAACCCGACTAGCATCTGCGAGGACTCGGGTTCTATCCCTGGCTTCATTCAGTGGGTTAAGGATCTCGTGTTGCTGTGAGCTGTGGTGTAGGTCTCAGATGCGGCTTGGATCTGGCGTTGCTGTGGCTGTGGTGTAGGTTGGCAGCTGTAGCTCTGATTGGACCCCCTAGCCTGGGAACCTCCATATGCCGCGGGTGCGGCTCTAGATAAATCTAGGCAAAAAGACAAAAAAAAAAAGAAATCTAATTTTTAAAAGTTGAAACATAAGAAAATGAATATTATTTTTTTGTGTGTGCACAGGGAAAAATTACTGGAGTTCCCATTGTGGCGCAGTGGAAATGAATCCGGCTAGGAACCATGAGGTTGTGAATTCAATCCCTGGTCTGCTCAGCAGGTCAAGGACCGGCCTTGCCATGAACTGTGGTGTAGGTCGCAGATGTGGCTCGGATCTGGCTTTGCTGTGGCTGTGGTGTATGCCAGCGGCTACCACTCTGATTAGATCCCTAGCTTGGGAACCTCCATATGTTACAGATGTGGCCCTAAAAAGACCAAAAAAAAAGAAAGAAAAAGAAAAATTACTAGGACAGTTCCTCTTTTTAAAAAAAAAAAATTATGATTTTTAACCAGCTATACTAGGAAAGTTCCTCTTTTAAAGGGAACTGTATAACCCAATATGTTAGAGTATTGGATGACGATCAGAAGTGAATTTTCCTCCTAACTGCTGCTTACTGGTAATATTATATAGGGTTCCACTGTTTAGTCCTCTGTTACTTTTTTGTCTGTAGAATTGGGGTGTGGACATCTAACTTAACCTTTTCACATACCTTACCATAAGAATGGAATATATTAAAAAACGTTTTTGAAAATTTTTAAATGTATTGTGGGTATAGAAAATGGAAAATAAAAAATTAGATTGTGAATTTTAAGAGTCTGACATATAAAACTGATAGAAAACATTTAACCAAATAATTTGATATAAGATTATATTTTTGCATCAAAAGGAGAAAAAGCTCTTTTAAAGAAATTTAATCTCAGGAGTTTTTTATTTTTAAAATTTTTTTATTTTTGTCTTTTTAGGGCCACACCTGCAGTATATGGAAGTTCCTAGGCTAGGGGTCAAATCAGAGCTACGGCCACCAGCCTATGCCATAGCACGCCAGATCCAAACTGCCTTTGCAACCTATACCACAGCTCGTGGCAATGCCAGATCCTTAACCTGCTGAGCAAGACCCGGGATCAAACCCACATCCTCATGGATACCAGTTGGGATCATTACTGCTGAGCCACGACAGGAAGTCCAGGAATTTTTTATTTTTTATTTTTATTTTTTTAGGCCACACCCAAGTCATGTGGAAGTTCTCTGGCCAGGGATCGAACTTGAGCCATAGCAGTAACAATGCCTAATCCTTACTGCTAGGCCACCATGGAAGTCCTAATCTCAAGAATTTAAAAGTGAGATGTTTTTGGAGTTCTGTTATGGCACATTGGGTTAAGGATCAGGCATTTTCCCTGCAGCAGTTTGGGTCACTGCTGTGGCATGTGTTCACTCCATGGCCACATGCTGCAGGTGTGCCCCCGCCCCTCAAAGTCAACTATTTTTGAGTACATTATGTTAAGCATAGGAACTTCAAAAATGAATATTTAATGATACAGAAGTGAATACTTAAAAGCATTTTATTAAAAAAATGTATACTATAACTATCTTATAAAAGTATGCCCCTGGAAAGTAATATGCAGATGAAAAAAGGAATTAAATTATAATCTTCCCCTTTAGCTCATTGAGGAACCAAGATATGAAAGGAACATGTACTGCTTAACTGTAAGGTTAGATTGTTTGGAAAAAAAATTATACACTAAATTTTAGTCTTAGGACCCCTTTATACTTGAAAAAAAAATCACTGAGGACCTCAAAAAACATTTACTTATGTAAGCTATAGGTTCATTAGTATTTACCATATTAGAAATTAAAACTGGAGTTCCCTTTGTGGCTCAGTGGTTAACGAATCTGACTAAGAACCATGAGGTTGCAGGTTTGATCCCTGGCCTTGCTCAGTGGGTTAAGGATCCGGCGTTGCCGTGAGCTGTGGTGGTGTAGGTTGCAGACGTGGCTCGGATCCCGCGTTGCTGTGGCTGTGGCTGTGGCGAAGGCCGGCAGCTACAGCTCCTGTTAGACCCCTAGCCTGGGAACCTCCATATGCCACGGGTGCGGCTCTAGATAAAGGCAAAAAGACAAAAAAAAAAAAAAGAAATTAAAACTGATAAGATCACAAGTACTTACATATTCATTTAAAATAACAATAATAAACACAGTTACGTGTTAACAAATACATTAACATTTATTAAAATGTTTAACAATAACATTTTTAATTAAAATTACTTTTTTAAAATATAAAAAAATAGAAGAGTGGCATTGTTTTATATTTTTGTAAATTTCAGTAATTAACTGAAGCTTAATTAATTAATTTATTTATTTAGTCTTTTGTCATTTTAGGGCCACACCTATGGCATGTGGAGGTTCGCAGGCTAGGGGTCTAATTGGGGCTACAGCTGCTGGCCTTCACCACAGCCACAGCAATGTGGGATCCAAGCCGCGGCTGCAACCTGCACCACAGCTCTTGGCAATGCTGGATCCTTAACCCACTGAGTGAGGCCAGGGATCGAACGCACAACCTCATGGTTCCTAGTTGGATTTGTTTCTGCTGAGCCACTATGGCAACTCCAATTGAAGCTTAATATAAAACAGTCTCATATCTGCTTTTGCTTCAGTATGTTGTTACTCTTGTTGAAGTGTGTGAGACAAATCAGGCTTCATACAGATGTGTTATTGGAAAAGTGAGGGGTACTTTAATAGCTTTTTATGCATTTTGGTTTTTGATGCTATATCAAAACTGAACAGGAGTTCCCGTCCTGGCTCAGTGGTTAAGGAACCTGACTATTGTCCATGAGGGTACAGGTTTGATCCTTGGCCTTGCTCAGTGGGTTAAGGATCTGGCATTGCCGTGAGAGCTGTGGTGTAGGTCGCAGATGCAGCTTGGATCCCTTGTTGCTGAGGCTGTGATGTAAGTCGGCAGCTACAGTCTGCTTCGACCCCTAGCCTGGGTGCCTCCAATATGCTGCAGGTGTGGCCCTAAAAAAGGAAAAAAAACCCCAAAAACTGAACTTTGGCTTTTTAGGGCCACACTTGTGCATATGGAGGTTCCCAGGCTAGGGGTCCAGTTGGCTACAGCTGCCAGCCTATGCCACAGCCATGACAGATCTGAGCCGTGTCTGTGACCTACACCAACAGCTCATGGCAACTTGGAATGTCCGTCATGGCACAGCTGAAACGAATCCAACTAGGAACCATGAGGTTGTGGGTTCAATCCCTGGTCTCGCTTAGTGGGATAGGGATTCAGCATTGCTGTGAGCTGTGGTATAGGTCGCAGACACGGCTTGGATCCTGTGTTGCTGTGGCTGTGGTGTAGGCTGGCAACTACAGCTCCTATTCAACCCCTAGCCTGGGAACCTCTGTATGCCCCTGGTGCGGCTCTAAGAAGCAAAAAAAAAAAAAAAAGAAAAAAAAAGTTTACCATGTACCTAAGTGGAAATAACCGTAGTTGTTATTTTTTGATGGTAAAAACAGATGTTCCATGAAAAAAATTCACAACTCAGTTTACTTTTATCAGTGGCTTTTCCTTTAGGCAGTGATCGTATTTTGATGTATAGCAGAAATACTTTGAGTACCTTCCATTTCTTTAAGATAATTAAGACACTCAAATACTGACATCTAATAAAATTAATTGCCGGTTTATCAAGGACATCCTTAACTGAAAATGGCTTTTTTTTTTTATTGTGAGAGCGTATCAATGAAGACTACAATGATTAGTAGTTCACTACTGCCATTTGTTGTCACTGCCTTATTTTTGTTAAATAAGCCAGCAGTTTTACCCACCAGTGCTTTTGTACCATCAGTGCAAACACACAGTGGAAAAGGCAAATGATGTCTATTTTTATGAAAATAATTTTGACCTTATAGACCACACTTTGAGAACTTTTAATTTAGAATAAAGAATGTTTTAGATTCAGAAAAGTGAGGAAGATGATGAGTTGAAACAACTGGGAAAGTCTGCCTGAGACTTTTCAAGTGAATTTTCTTAAGTTTGTGGAAATTTATTTCAATGTGCCGTGGTAAGGAGGAAGTGTATTATAGTACTTTGTATAACCTCAATAAGGACACAAAAGTGCACATTAAGGTGTTTGAGGGATGACAGTGAGGTTAAATTCAGTAGAGCACAGGATTTATGATAGGAAATTGAATAAGCTGTGTTTTGCATATTCTTGGGAATTTTGAAAGCTGGGTCAAAGAGTTTAAACTTGAAAAGATTTAAACCTGCAGTGTTGGGGAAGGAATGTCTGAAATTCTTAAGAAAATTTGTGAGTGGGTCAGTTCATTTTTCTGGTTGTTTCTTTTTTTTTTAATCTTTTTGCCTTTTCTAGGGCCGCACTCGCGGCATATGGAGGTTCCCAGGCTAGGGGTCTAACAGGAGCTGTAGCTGCCAGCTGACACCACAGCCACAGCAACGCTGGATCCGAGCCGTGTCTGCAACCTACACTTCAGTTCACGGCAACGCCAGATCCTCAACCCACTGAGCGAGGCCAGGGATCGAACGGCAACTCATGGTTACTAGTCGGATTCGTTAACTGCTGAGCCAGGACCGGAACTCCTTTTCTGTTTGTTTCTGATCAGAATTCACTTTATTAAAAGGATTAGAAGATTAATTAATGTATTTTCATCTTTAAATGACAATATATAATTTATCCACATTTTACTTTAGATTATTTTGAGATATAAGATCTATTTTGTTTTAAATAGTTGTACAAAATGTCTATTTTATTCTTATACACTTACTGTAAGCAACACATGGTTATTGCAGAAAAAGAAAGAAAAATTATCATCTTTCCACACAGATCAGTCACTGTTAGCTTTTTAGTTTGTATGTAGCGTGTCCTTTACATGCATGTTATGTACCTTTTTTTTTCTTTTTTGCTCTTTAGGGCCACACTGTGGCATATGGAGTTTCTCAGGCTAGGGGTCGAATTGGAGCTACAGCTGCTGGCCACACAACGCCAGATCCGAGCTGCATGTGGGACTTACACCACAACTCACGGCAATACCGAATCCTTAACCCAGGGATCAGAGGCCAAGGGATCAGACCCGCAACCTCAAGTTTCCTAGTCAGGTTCATTTCCACTGAGCCACAACGGGAACTCCTGTTATGTACCATTTTTAACAACCTGACTTTATTCAACATGTTATAATATGGCTAACATATTGTAGACACTGTACCATTTGGAACATATTTTGTTGGCACCTTTTTTTTTTTTTTGCCTTTTATTATTTTAGGACCGCACTCGCGTCATGTGGAGGTTCCCAGGCTAATCTAATCGGAGCTGTAGCCACTGGCCTACGCCGCAGCCACAGCAACGCAGGATCCGAGCTGCGTCTGCGATGTACACCACAGCTCATGGCAACGCCGGATCCTTAACCCACTGAGCAAGGCCAGGGATTGAACCCACAACCTCATGGTTCCTAGTCGGATTCATTAACCACTGCGCCACAATGGGAACTCCTATTGGCACCTTTTTTCACTTATGTGTTAATATCTTTCTGTGTCATGATATGAGTTTTTTTTGTCACATGATCATTTTTATGGATCTGATTCATTATTACACTGTAAGTTGTTTGCCTCTTCTAGTTTTCAGATATATTTAAAGAGCCAATATCCTTTAAGAAACGAATTTGCAGGGAGTTCCTGTGGTGGCACAGTGGTAACAAACCCGATTAGTAGCCATGAGGACATGGTTCAACCTCTGGCTGGCCTCACTCAGTGGGTTGGGGATCCAGCGTTGCCATGAGTTGTGTAGGCGGATGGCTGTACTCAGTTTGACTCCTAGTCTGGGAACTTCTGTATGCCGAGGGTGTGGCCCTAAAGAAAAAAAAATGCCTATTTTAATATTTTTTTAAACTTAGGTTTGCAAAATTTATTTTCAGTTAAATTGATTTTCTTCTGCTTGTTTCAGTACAGCTATTGGAATCAGGTGTAAAGATGGCGTTGTCTTTGGGGTGGAAAAATTAGTCCTTTCTAAACTTTATGAAGAAGGATCCAACAAACGACTTTTTAATGTTGATCGGCATGTTGGAATGGTAAGGTCACATTTTAAAATGTTCCTTTTGCCTTGTCCAATTTCTTGTGAACTAATAAGAATATATTAAAATGTGATCATAAGAACCCATTTACTACTTTAGTATCGAGGCAGAAATAGATCAGAGAACAGCCACAGAAATAATCACAGACAGTGGTTTCTGAACAGTTCACTGTCTAAAAGAAAGGTTGTATTCTCATAACCTGATTGGAGATATATATGAAAACTCAAGTTGCTTTGAGAAAAGGAGGAGAAGGAGTTCCCGTTGTGGTGCAGTGGTAAAGAATCTGACTAGTATCCATGAGGATCTTGGTTTGATCCCTGGTCTCGCTCAGTGGATTAAGGATCCGGCATTCCCGTGAGCTGTGGTTGTAGGTCGCAGAGGCAGCTCAGATCCCACATTGCTGTGGCTGTGGTGTAGGCTGGCAGCTATAGCTCCGGTTTGACCCCCGGCCTGGGAACTTCCATATGCCTCAGATGTGGCCCTAAAAAGCAAAATAATAATAATAATAAACTTAAAGAGGAGAAAGGGAGAGGAGAAGTATGTGTAGAAGAGAAATCTTGGCAGCACAGATCACCAATGAAGGCATTTGCTTGAGACTAAGAATCTTGCTTTTTGTAGTCCCTGTGGGGATCACTGTCACACTGAAGATGTTATACCTTTATGGTAATGTGAAGCATCAGGGAAGGATGTCTGATGAAAGGAAAAGTGAACACATCCTTTTTAGTAGCTTCATAAGCATCTATATTTTTTTTTCCATGCTGCTGGAATCTTGAGTGATTGCTTTGCACAATTGCAGGCCAAGACCAAAAAATTGCTGGTGTACACTGAAGTCATTTTTAGATGCCAGACTCTCTTCAATAAAAAACAGTAACTGAAAAAAGAAAGGAAAAAAAAGAAAGAGGATTTTTAACCCTGCTTACTGAAAAGGCAAAGATGAAAATAGAACAGCTGTGTGTCAGGTACTCTGTTAGAGGCTTTTTACATAAATTATCTCATTTAATCCTGACACTCCAATAAAAGTAATTAATTTTTTACAGATGGGAAATAGACTAAATATGCTCTGATTCATACTTGGGTCTCCCTGATCTGTGTGTTACTCCAGAGCCCATTCTTTAGGGCGAGATCCTACTTGATCTACTCATTCTGCTGAAATAGCAGTAGCTTTGTTATTTCTTTTTTTTTGTCTTTTTGTCCTTTTATGGCCACACCCATGGCATATGGAGGTTTCCAGGCTAGGCGTCTAATTGGAGCTGTAGCCGCTGGCCTATGCCACGGGTGCAGCATCGCCAGATCCGAGCCTCGTCTGCGACCTACACCACACAGCTCATGGCAACGCCGGATTGTTAACCCACTGAGCAAGGCCAGGGATCGAACCTGCAACCTCATGGTTCCTAGTCGGATTCGTTAACCCCTGCACCATGATGGAAACTCCAGCTTCTTTAATTACTTTATTTCTGAACCTATTTTCTCTGCTGAACAGATTTTATTATTATAACCTAGCTGGTAGGAGGAAATTAGTGAACATTCTGCATTCTTTCACTTAGTAAAAACTTTAGGTAGGAGTATTTTTGGGAAAAAAAAAAAAGAACCATATATCCTTGTAGGCACTTTAGTGATAGAAAAAAATTTTGTTCTAGAATTTTCAAATGTGTCCCACATGTTATTTAAAGCCAGGAAACTGATGGCATTTCTGATAGCTGGAAATTGGCAAAACATTAGACATTGAAAAGGGTTGGAGAAAATGAAGAATAATGTTCTGTCTCCACAAATTGTCATCAAGTAATTTGATAGATTATTAGACTTCACAGTAAGTTTTCTGCAAAGCAAGGGAAGATTTTTCAAATGGTAAAACTTAAACTGGCTGATTACACTTGTGGAAGTTATTCTGAACACCAGTCTCTTCACCTCCAAAACTGTGTTAGTGATAGTACCTGCCCTCATGCATTATTATGTAAAATGCTGAGCATGCAATGAGTGTTCAATATGTGTTAAAGATTTTCATAGTTATTACTAGGTAATATTAGAAAATAAGGCTATTAAAATATTCTGACAGCATTTATTTTAAATTCTGCAAACCTTCTGTGCCAACTGATTCCCAGACTTTCTTGGTTCTTTGTACATATAAGTATTTTAATACTTTTTTTGTTTTGTTTTCATGGCTTCCCTAGACAAAAAGAAATACCCAAAGGTTCTGTTGATTATATATGTAGGTCCAAAGAGTTAAGGGTTTATGCCCTAAAAACTTAGTAGCTGTAAGAAAAAAAATACACATTTAGCAAAGAAAAATATTTTTATTTTTATTTTTAGACAGTCACAATTACTAATATATACTGTACAACTTCTTAAACTTTGGAACTGGATTAGATACCATGCCCCAGCCCCACCCCGTTTCCTGTTCTGCATTGATTATTGCACAGTACTTATTTTATATCACAGCAACCCAACTTCTTTCAATGATACCATGGCTTTGAAAGGAATACAGAATGATCTAATGTTAAAACTGTGAACTACTTCAACAGCTGTTTCCCCCAAACTTAAAATGTCCACAACTCTGAGTTCATTACAGTGCCCTGGGGTATCTCAGCACATGGTTTGGTAATTGCAGTTCTAAGCCACTATTCTTGGAAAATTTGTAGTTTGTCATATTTTGGTTTGTCATTACAATTTACTAGTCAGTAGGCTGACAAAGAAGGAGATGTAAAATTCTGCCTTTTAGATCAAAACTTTGGAATACATAACTACTTTAAATAAAGAAGAGGTCAGTCCTGACCAAAACTAGTGGTTTTATTCTCTTCGTTGTTTTATTCTTTTTTTTTTTTTGGTCTTTCTAGGGCCGCACCCTTGGCATATGGAGATTCACAGGCTAGGGGTCAAATCGGAGCTGTAGCTGCTGGCCTACACCAGAGCCACAGCAATTCAGGATCCAGGCTGCATCTGTGACCAACACCACAACTCACAGCAATGCCGGATCCTTAACCCACTGAGCGAGGCCAGGGATAGAACCCACGTCCTCATGTATGCTAGTCAGGTTCGTTAACCGCTGAGCCATTGTGAGAACTCCTGTCGTTTTATTCTTTATAAGGAAGTGGTAAGTGGGAAGATATGAAGGTTTTTCTGAAGGTGATCACTGGACAAAACAGTGAAGTCACGCTTGGTATATTCCTAAACTGTAATCCTATACTCAAGCATCAAAATGCCAGAATGCCTTATAAAGACCTTTTAAGCTAAAAAAATTTATTCCAGTAATGGTGCTTGTTAAAAAATAAGCCTGTAATAATTACATACTTGCCATGATTTGTGATAGGAATGTTACCTACTGAATTGGTATTTTTTTTTTTTTTTTAGGCAGTAGCAGGTTTGTTGGCAGATGCTCGTTCTTTAGCAGACATTGCAAGAGAAGAGGCTTCCAACTTTAGGTCTAACTTTGGATATAACATTCCACTAAAAGTAAGTTGGTAACATGTTGAGGAGCCTTTTGAACAGTAAGAGAAGAGTATAAATAAGCTCTTCTGTTTTTCCCTCCACAGCATCTTGCAGACAGAGTGGCCATGTATGTACATGCCTATACCCTCTACAGTGCTGTTAGACCTTTTGGCTGCAGGTATGAAATTTTGTGAGATATTCAGTCATAGCTGTACTGTAGGTATCTGTTTTCCCAGCATGTTGCTAACCTTTTATACCCTTAAAAAATGAACTGTTGGAGTTCCTCTCGTGGCTCAGCGGAAACAGATCTGAGTAGCATCCATGAGGATGCATGTTTGATCCCTGACCTTGCTTAGTGGGTTAAGGATCCTGTGTGGCTGTGGCTGTGGCTGTGGCTGTGGCTGTGGTGTAGGCTGGCACCTGTAGCTCAGATTTGACCCCTAGCCTGGGACCCTCCATATGCTGTGGCTGTGGCCCTAAAAAGACAAAAAGAAACCCAAAGAACAGCTGTAATCAAGAAGTATTACGGCAATAATTAAATGTGTGTAAGAAAATTCTGAAAAATGAAAGACTGCAGATTTGAACTGAGGATAATACCAAATTCAGTAATATTTTAATCTGATTATAATAAATTCTTTGGAGGATTGGTCAAAAGGTGTATAAACTTGCAAAGTTTAAGATAAATAAGTACGAGGGATGTAATGTACAACATGATGACTATAGTTAATATTGATTGCTGCATGACAAAAAGGAAATTTTTTTTTTGGTCTTTTGTCATTTTAGGGCCGCACTTCCGGCATGTGGAGGTTCCCAGGCTAGGGGTCTAATTGGAGCTGTAGCTGCCGGCCTACGCCAGGGCCACAGCAACGCGGGATCTGAGCCGCGTCTGCAACTTACACCACAGCTCACGGCAACGCTGGATCCTTAACCCACTGAGCAAGGCCAGAGACTGAACCCGCAACCTTATGGTTCCTAGTTGGATTCTTTAACCACTGAGCCACGACGGGAACTCCAAAAAAAAAGGAAAATTTTTAAGAAAGTAGATCCTTAGTTCTCATCACAAGGAGGAATTTTTTCTTTTTATTGTACCTATGTGAGACGATGGGTGTTAACTAAACCTGTTGTAATCATTTCACAATGTGTATAAATCATTATGCTGTTCATCTTGAACTTATAAAGTGATGGTTGTCAATTATTTCAATAAAATTGGTGAAAAAATTCTCTGGAACTAGACCCAGACATTTTCAGTAGATTGCAAATTGATTTTAAATGTATTCCATGCAATCATTTTTAAGTAGCCAACCAGTGACACTTCAGTTTTCTCATTAATTTCTCTCTGATATACTTTAAACAGTAGGTAAAATGCTCTTAAATGGGAGTTGGCTGTTAGGCAGTTCTGTACATGAAATAACATTAGATGCAGCTGTTTTTTTCTTTTCTACTTGTAATTTCAAAAAATCAGTAATTTGTCTGATTGTTTAATGCCTTAATTTTAATTTGTTGAGCGTAAAAAGTACCTTGAACCAGTTTGGTTTATGGCAGAAAAATAACTGGAATACTGGGGAATAGCCAAAAAAGAGAGAAGGACAGAACAAGAGTGTGAGATAGATTCAGTGTATTCACATCAGTATTTTTGTCCCCTTGGCTTTTTCATGGTTATGCCTTTACATTTTGTGCCCTCTTACTGGTTGTCCATCTGTTAGTACGCCTTTGTCTACACTGCTGTCTTCTCAGGAGAGTTTCATCAGAAAGTTTGATAATAAAAGCACATGAGTTTTGAACAACTTCAAGTATATACTAGTTTTTATCCAACTACAGTTGTAAAAGTGCTTATGGTGAGTTACATGGTAATTAGTAGTTGACCTTAGAAAGTATAATTGCATTTTTATCACCATATTTTTAATACTTTCATGGTATCAAGAACGATGGTTTAAAATTAACTAATTTACTTTCATGCAGTTTCATGTTGGGGTCTTACAGTGTGAATGATGGTGCACAACTCTACATGATTGACCCATCAGGTGTTTCGTATGTGAGTAGTTTTAAATCATCTGAAAATCTATTTCTAGTTTAATACTATCTCATTAGCACTTAAATCACATATTTGGATTATATGATGTTTCTTTAATAGCCATTCAAGGAAGGTAACATTTTCTTGTTTAACTTTAATAGCAATAACCTATGGATATGAGGCAGAAGAAAGATTTGTGGCTTTCAATATGCTATTATAGAAACTGCATAGTGGACATAAAATCTTTAATTTGTGCTATTTCCTTTATAACTACATATTAATATCTTAAAAATGAATACAAGACCGTCACCTTTTTTTTTGTCTTTTTGGGGGGCTAACCCATGGCGTATGGAAGTTTCCAGGCTATGGGTCCAGTCAGAGCTGTAGCCACCATCCTACACCACAGCCACAGCACCGCAGGATCTGAGCTGCATCTGCAACCTGCACCACAGCTCTGACAACGCTGGATCCTGAACCAACTTAGGCCAAGGATTGAACCTGCGTCTTCATGGATATTAGATTCCTTTCCGCTGTGCCCCCCGACACCCTTTTTGTCTTTTTAGGGCCACATTTGTGGCATATGGAGGTTCCCAGGCTAGGGGTCTAATCAGAGCTGTAGCTGCCGGCCTACGCCACAGCCCCGCAGGATCCAAGCTGCGTCTGCACCCTGCACCACAGCTCTGGCAACGCTGGATCCTTAATCCACTGAGCAAGGCCAGGGATCGAACCTGCAACCTCATGGTTCCTAGTCGGATTTATTTCTGCCACATCACGACGGGAACTCCCAAACACCGTCCCTTTTAAAAAAGGATTTTAAATGGAATTTCTTGGACCTTTCTCTAATTAACCTTAAATGTCTTCTGAGATTGTTTTTTATCCTTGTTAAAAAAAAA
>PVHT021183527.1:3792701-3850197 GCA_004024745.2 Catagonus wagneri | reverse complement strand
GACGGGAACTCCCAAACACCGTCCCTTTTAAAAAAGGATTTTAAATGGAATTTCTTGGACCTTTCTCTAATTAACCTTAAATGTCTTCTGAGATTGTTTTTTATCCTTGTTAAAAAAAAAACAAGGCTCTTTATGTTTTGTCATTATATACAAGTATAAATGGGCATCCTTAATTTTAAAAAAACTTCATTTTCATTGTTATAATGATAAATTTTTTTCATTCTTATCATTAAAAATGTCAGAGTTCCCGTCGTGGCTCAGCGGAAACGAATCCAATTAGGAACCATGAGGTTGCAGGTTCGATCCCTGGTCTTGCTCAGTGAGTTAAGGATCCGGCGTTGCTGTGAGCTGTGGTGTAGGTTGCAGACGCGGCTTCGATCCCATGTTGCTGTGGCTGTGGCGAAGGCCGGCAGCTACAGCTCCTGTTAGACCCCTAGCCTGGGAACCTCCATATGCCGCAGGTGTGGCCCTAAAATGACAAAAAAAAACAAAAACAAAAAAAGTCTAGTTCATTAAGTGTATATATAATGACACAATTTGCTTTTCTTTGGCTATACCTCTTGAAAATATTCCAGGTTATTCTAGACTTAAATTTGATATTTTAATTTTTTTGAGCCCCTTGGTCTTAATTAAAATGTCTTTTGACGGTATTTCTCTATGTTTGTTTTTGAGTGTCATTTAACATCCTTTCACTAACCTTTGAATAGAAAGCGTCACCACCAATGATTAATTAATTTAATAATATATATATACTTTGGTGTATGTTTTTTTTAAATAGGGTTATTGGGGCTGTGCCATTGGCAAAGCCAGGCAAGCTGCAAAGACAGAAATTGAAAAGCTTCAGGTAATAC
Source organism: Catagonus wagneri (assembly GCA_004024745.2). Lineage (NCBI taxonomy): Eukaryota > Metazoa > Chordata > Mammalia > Artiodactyla > Tayassuidae > Catagonus > Catagonus wagneri. The sequence continues at coordinate 3,849,346 of PVHT021183527.1, read as the reverse complement.
ATATTAATTGCTTGAATTTTTTGTTGTAATATTATCTTCATGTAGTAAAGTTGTATCACCACAAACTAAACCTTTTACTGAAAGTGTAGTTTGCTGTTTTGAGTAAAGCTTTCTGAACCATTTAGGTGGCTGAATTGTAAAGCTGGCATCATACCTATAGACTTACATCATGGATCCCTCTATTTCGATGGCTGCTTACTATAAACTCTTAATCCAGAAAAATACAAATAGAAATTTTCATATAATTTCACAAAATTCATGGAGCCCTGTGAACCTTAGGTTGAGAGCTTTGGCGTTTTACTGTATCATTTCCTCTCTGGAGCAGTTTTTGTCTTTGGAAGTCTTACACATTAAGAGTCTGTGCTCTTTTGCTTCTCTTTAATTTGTTCCTAGCTAAATAAGGCACAGAACCCCATCATCTATTGGTGTGAAAAAGTTTTCTTAAAAACGTGTTGGTTTTCCTTTTAGCCATAAATTGATAAACTTAATATTGGAACAGTATCCACCAGCTCCTTATTGCTTATTAGAAACTTTACTGAAAGACAGGCTTATGATTTACCAGTATTTTGGTAAATAACAGAAAAAAATTCATATAATTTAATATTAATGCTGTCCTGGAACTTTGCTCAATTAATTACCTCATTCAACGTAATTATTTTGCTTTTTAGGGCTGCACTTGCAGTTAAAATATTTTTAGAACAGTCAACTTTCCTTTTGTCCTCTGGGGTTAAATCCAGCAAGGAATGGGAACACTGACAAATCATAGCTAATAATTGAGAAAGATCATTTCAACTGAGAACATGTACAGTTAACGATGAAAACATATGCTCTAAACTAGAGGTTAGCAAACTGAGGCCCGCTGCCTGCTTTTTAAAGTTTTGTTGGAACACAGTCATATTCAGTCTGGATGCTTTTGCACTAGTATAACTGTTGAAAAGTTTAAAAGTTGGAACGGAGACAAAAGACCATATTGCAATGACTTTAAAGTCTAAAATACTTACTCTTACAAAAAAATTTGCCAGTCCTGCTCTAAATCATTACTCTGGTCTGTTTTTCTGCTTATGTTCTATTTACCAACTGTATCACTTTATGAAATAAACTTCACTGACATATGTGAAAATGTATTTGCCATTTAAGATGTAGCTTTTAGAATTTGCTCAAATTTGCCTTTGGAAGTCACAGTTAATTTACTAAATATAGAACTTAACTTGTAAGGGTGAAAGTATGAAGATTGGTATTTTTTTTCTTCACTCCCAATTTAACATGAAAAAATTTAATCATCAGAAAAGATAAGTACAACAGATAATCTCCAGCTAGATGGAAGTTACTGTTTTCCAGTATTTTACCTATTTGTGTTTTTTCCTGAAACAAAGATTGCAGACATTATGATATTGCATCTTTAAATGCTTCAGGTTTCATCTTCTTAGACAAATACAGTTACCACACTTAAGACATGATATTCAGTCCATAATCAAATTGCCTCAATAATCTCAACAATGTCATTTTTAACTGTTTTTCAAACCATGATTTTTTTATTTTATAATTTTTATTTTTTCCATTATAGCTGGTTTACAGTGTTCTGTCAATTTTCTGCTGTACAGCAAGGTGACCCAGTCACACATACACGTATACATTCCTTTTTCTCACGTTATCATGCTCCATCACAAGTGACTAGATATAGTTCCCAGTGCTATACAGCAGGATTCAAACCGTGATATAATTAAGGTTTACACACTGAGTTTGTTTCTCATATCTCCTCTAAGAGTCTTCCCTTCACTCCACTATTAATTTTTTAAGGAGCCCATGCCATTTGCTTTTACACTTGGTCCCATAGCCTTTGTTATTTCCTAGTAATACTAATATTAAATTCAGTATTAAGATTTTTTTGGTTGTTCCTTTTTCCTCATGTGGCTAGAGGCTGGAGCTAGAGCATCACGTTTTCTAAATATTAAAACAAATATTAAAAAAGTATTAACGAACTTAGTTTAAAAATACAGAAATCAAATCACCTCATCTGGATTGCTCTATAATTATTCCTTATTTTTCACCATTTTCCATCCTCCTCAGTCAACATATCCAGAATATAAGCATCAGTTTGTGCTTTTTTTTTTTTTGATTTTGCCACGTGTGTTCAGAAACCCATATACCTAAAAAAAAAAATCCTGCATTTGTTACTTTCCAGTACCTATAGTATACAGACTACTCTGCTGGACATCTAATGGCTGTTTTTCTACCTGATTTCCAAATGTGAAGTTCATTTATCTTTCTCAAAATCAAATCAAATCAAATCCAACTGTTTTAAGAATCCTCTAAAATCTTGGTTCTTCAAAGCTTTCCCAACATTTTTCATTTTTGTCTTGAATAGTTTTCATGGCAGACAACTTGTATCACTCCTTAATTCCTTTGTATCTAGTATACAGAAGGTATTTATGTTTTATTTGGATTTTATTATACTGAATTGGCTATGAAGAAAAATCATTTCTTTACCAATCATTTACTTATTTTTGGCTGCATCTGTGGCATATGGAAGTTCCCAGGCCAGGGATCAAACCCAAGCCACAGCCATGACAACTTAGGATCTTAATCCACTGAGCCACCAGGGGACTCCATCTTTGCTGCTCCTTTAACCATCAGGTCTGTCTATAAATAAATTCATAGAGGAGTCCAGATTTTTTATAAATTTTAATACTTTGCACAAAATTAGTTGTGCCCAAGGCATGTCCAGAATAACTGTTTTGGCATAATTATTAAAAAAACATTAAACTGAATAAAGAACTTTTAGGGAGTTCTGTCACTGCAGCAACCTGGGTTGCTGCCGTGGGGCAGGTTTGATTCCCATACCTAGGAAGTTCCACATGCTGTGGGCACAGCCCAAGAAACAAAAACAAATGCACAAGCTTTTAATTTTCTTTTTGGATTTTAGGTTATTTTCCTTGGCTTTATTTAATCTTCTTTTATATTTTTTTTAATTTTTTTTGGTTTTTAGGGCTGCACCTGTGGCATAGGTGCAGCCCTAAAGGGGTCCAGTTTGACCCCTTTCCCAGGCTAGGGGTCAAACTGGAGCTACAGCTGCCAGCCTATGCCACAGCCACAGCAACACAGAATCCAAGCTGTGCCTGCAACCTATATACCACAGCTCATGGCAACGCTGGATTCTTAACCCACTGAATGAGGCAGGGATCGTATTCTCATGGATTCTAGTCAGGTTTGTTACCACTGAGCCACAACGGGAACGCCATTTCCCTGGTTTTATATCTGAGAATCTATCTCAACAGCATGGTTGCTGATAAAAGTTGTGGAAAGAATCTGAAAAGTTACACAAGGGAGGAGTGTTCTTCCTGGACTCATAACTTTACATTTAATTTTTTTTAGATGAAAGAAATGACCTGCCGTGATGTTGTTAAAGAAGTTGCAAAAATGTAAGTTGAAACTTTCATTAGCATGACCAAAAAGATTTCTTGTTCCGTCTTTGGCTGTCCAGGGCCATATGTAGATCCTGAGCCAGAGATCAGGTCCAAGCCACAGTCGTAGCAACGCTTAACCCACTGTGCCAGGCCAAGGATGGAACCCTTGTCCCAGCCCTCCAGAGAAGGCGCTGATCCTGTTGCGCCACAGTGGGAACCAGCATTGACAAAAATATTTCACTTGACCTTACTTTTATACATTAATTCTAAGAGACTGTCTTGTTTGGGAATAACGTAGTGCATACTTTTCAGAAGGTGATTCAGCATTCTAAGAAGCACTAGCAAGGAGAATATCCATACTTCAAGTAAAAATGAATAGGATGGGAAAAGATAGATGTTGACAAAATGCTGTTCAGGTGACAGAATTCAAGAACTGGAAGATAAGAGTGAATCTCTAGGGACTTCATTTGATAGCTTTTGACTTCTTTTTTCTTTTTTTTCTTTTTAGGGCCACACCTGTGGCATATGGAAGTTCCCAGGCTAGGGGTCCAGTTGGAGCTACAGCTGCTTGCCTGTACCAGAGCCACAGCAGCGCCAGAACCAAGTCACATCTGTGACCTACACAACAGTTCACGGCAACACCGGATCCTTAACCCACTGAGCAAGGCCAGGGATTAAACCCACAACCTCATGGTTCCTAGTCGGATTTGTTAACCATTGCGCCAAGATGGAAACTCCGCTTTTGACTTCTTAAATCTCAAAAGTCCCAATAACAATAAACTTAGCTTACAATTTTAAGGTCCATGAGCTAATTATTTTTATTTTTTTGTCTTTTTGCCTTTATGTAGAGCCGCACCCGTGGCATATAGAGGTTCCCAGGCTAGGGGTCTAACAGGAGCAATAGCTGCCGTCCTTCCCCACAGCCACAGCAACGCGGGATCTGAGCCGCATCTGCAACCTACACCACAGCTCACGGCAACGCCGGATCCTTAACCCACTGAGCAAGGCCAGGGATCGAACCCGCAACCTCATGGTTCTTAGTTGGATTCGTTAACCACTGAGCCACGAAGGGAACTCCAGTTTTTAAACATGACCCAAGAAACTGACTCATTTCTATCACCTATTAGATTTAGACCAATAGGTTAAATCATAAGACTTCTTGGAACAAGATGAGAAGAGCAGCATTTCACAACATTTAGAAACAGGTTAATAAAGCCTGAAGTGGTTCATATTACAGATTCATAGAGTAGATATGCTATGTATCAGTAATGGTAAGCATAAAGCTAGTACACTTGAGTGACTGCTTCAAAATTCGTGATTATTTTAGATCAAACAATGTAGGCATTTGGTATTTCAGAATTTTGTGCAAGTGTCTGAAGTTTTACATCTAATAAACAATGCATGCAAGGGAAAAAGTCCTGTAGAGCTCTGTTATGTAATAGTAAGTATGCTCTTTGGAACGGTTTTCTTAATCTCTAAACTGATAATTTTAACAAAACCTTAAAACCTCGAGTGTTTTATAAATTTTGTACTAATGGTCCACCACTCCTGCTTCAGAACTGGAAGGGCGAAAGGTCTTATGGTAAAGGGACCTCATTCCCTTTACCATAAGACCTTTCCCCCTTCCAGTTCTGAAGAAGCAGAATCTATTCTATGATTCTAGGGAGCACTAGGGACTGACACAGGATAGAACTACTTGAAAAGTAATAATCGGAGTTCCCTTCGTGCCTCAGTGGTTAACGAATCCGACTAAGAACGTGAGGTTGCGGGTTCAATCCCTGGCCTTGCTCAGTGGGTTAAGGATCCGGCGTTGCTGTGAGCTGTGGTGTAGGTTGCAGATGCGGCTTGGATCCTGCGTTGCTGTGGCTATGGCGAAGCCCGGCGGCTACAGCTCCTGTCAGACCCCTAGCCTGGGAACCTCCATATGCCGCGGGTGCGGCTCTACATAAAGGCAAAAAGACAAAAAAAAAGTAATAATCCTCATTGAGTTGTACAACAGTTTAACATGAACTCAATTTCCTTCACTGAGAAGTCTTCTGGAAACCAGCCCTTACCATACCTTTTATGTTTAGGTATAACAGTAGACACCAATTCATTTCATGTAGGAAAGCCATCTCTTAATAAAATGGAGTACTATGTATCTTTTCCTTAGTTCTAGAAAATTAAGAAGTTATTTCATATTATAGCAAGGCTTTAGGAATAACTTCCAAAGTAAGGTGTGTAAGGAGTTCCCATTCTGGCACAGCAGAAACAAATCAAACTAGGAACCATGAGGTTGTGGTTTGATCCCTGGCCTTGCTCAGTTGGTTAAGGATCCAGCCAGCATTGCCATGAGCTGTGGTGTGGGTCACAGATGCGGCTCAGATCCCACGTGACTGTGGCTGGCAGCTACAGCTCTGATTCAACCCCTAGCCTGGGAACCTCCATATGCCTCGGGTGCGGCCCTAAAAAGACGAAAAATAAAAAAGAAAGCTTTGTTTGCTCTGATACTCAGATTTTTTTTTTTTCTTTTTAAATAATGTTATGTGAGAGTGCCTCCTTGTTCACTGCAAGGCCAGGTTAAGGGACACAGAGAATGGTCAATAAAAATATTCCTGCCGGAGTTCACATTCTGGCTTAGTGGCTAATGAACTCGACTAATATCCATGAGGATGTGCATTTGATCCCTGGCCTCGCTTAGTGGGTTAGGTATCCAGCATTGCTGTGTGCTGTGGTGTAGGTCACAGACATGACTTGGATGTGGCTGTGGCAGCTGTGGTGTAGGCTGGCAGCTACAGCTCCAATTTGACTCCTAGCCTGGGGACCTCCATATGTTGTGCGCGGCACTAAAAGACAAAAAAAAAAAAGGAAAATTCCTGCCAAGAAGATGCAAATTGAAGAGATCACTAACTGTAAACTAATAAATTCGTTAAACAAAATCATTAATGAACAGAAAAAAATATCTTGAAACGGCACAGGTAGTGATGGCCTTTTCCCATTTGAATATATGTTCCTTATGAAGTATCTTTTAGTTCTGTCTCTGAAAGAATTATCAAAATAAACAACTTGGGTTGTAAAGGTTTAAGATATATTGAATCCTTTGTAGCAAGTGTTTAGTTTTTTATCAATCCTTGTGCAATATATACTATGTATATAGTCTGTAATTGTACAAATATATTAGGGATGACTGTTTTACTGAGTGGGTGCATGAACTATGTTTGCAGATGACCAAATGAATGTTAATTTTCTCTTTTCTGTTCTAGAATTTACATAGTACATGATGAAGTTAAGGATAAAGCTTTTGAACTAGAGCTCAGCTGGGTTGGTGAAAGTAAGTGTTTTTTTTTTTTTTTACATTTATTTGCTCTGAGAATTGTCTATACTAAATTCAGTGCTGGGTATTTTTCTTTCTTAATGGCATGTACATATAATAAAAGTACACAAATAACAAACTGATAAACCGTCACAACATGGTTATAACTCAATGTAACCACTGCTGTGGTCAGCAGACAGATGAGTCTCCCAGATATAATCCCTTATGCCTTCTTGAAATCATAGCTCCCACCTTTCCCCCAAAGTAAATACTATTCTGAATTCTAACACCACAGATAGTTTTTGCCTGTTGTTAAATTTTTTTTTTTTTTTCGGTCACACTCACAGCATGCAGCAGTTCCCAGGCTGGGGACTGAACCTACCCCACAGCAGCGCCCTGGGCTACTGCAGTGACAACACGGATACTTAACCCACAAGGGAATTCCAAAGTGTATATAAATGGAATTCGACACTGTGTATTTTTGTTCCTGATCTCTTCAACAGATTTGTGTAAATCATTTGTTATGTATAGTAGTATTTGTTCATTTGACTTGCTGTAGCGTTCTGTTGTCTGAATATACCACACTTTGTTCATCTCTTCTGCGGATAGAATCTGCTCTTTCTAGTGTATGTGTTTCACTAAAATGAGTAACCGCAGCTGTGTACATCTTGTACATTTATTTTGGTACATATGTGTAGCATTTCTTTATAAATAAGAGTTGTCTTGCTGAGTCATGAAATATTCACATGTTAAACTGTGTAACAGATTTTGGCCACAATGTGTTCTGACCACTGGTGCCTAATACAAGTAAAGGCAAAACAAATTTAGGAGGTACCTTTTTTTTCCTTTAAGGTAAAGTTCTGCTTAATAATTACCTAAAGCTGTGAGTAGTTTACTTTTTTGAAACACACGTTGTGTATTTTTTAACGCATTACTGGGAATTACCTTTTTTTTCCTTTATAGCGTGGCAACCCATAGGGCTTCAGGGGTAGCTTTTAAAATCTAATCATGATGTGAATGAATGCTCAGGAATTTTTTTTCTTTTCTTTTTACGCCTGCCTGCTGTGGCATAGGGATGTTCCCAGGCAAGAGGGAGCTTGCAGTTGTGGCCTACATTACAGCCATGGCAACACTAGAACTGACCTATGCCACAGCTTGCAGCAATGCCAGATCCTTAACCCACTGAGCAAGTTAAGGGATCAAACCTGAAGCTTCACAGAGACTGTGTCAGGGTTCTTAACTTGCTGAGCCACATCGGGATAACTCAAAGAATTTATTCTTTGTTGTAAGAGCTAAATTTGGGCAGATTTAATATGTTATGTAGGGAAAACACAAAGTTCAAACAGCTTGGTATTACCTATTGACTGGCTAGATTGTTTGGTATTGCAAATCACAATGATAGTCCTCAGCTGTAATTCATTTCAATATATTGCTTAATTTACAGTAACAAAAGGAAGACATGAAATTGTTCCAAAAGATATAAGGGAAGAGGCAGAGAAATATGCTAAGGTAAGCCACAGCATGAAAACTACTCCAACTGAAGGTATCTTGGAAATATGATGAATATGTTGAATTCTGTTAAATAACATTAAAGAAGAGTTTAGCTGAACTAAGGATAGAAATTTTCTAGGTTATCCTCAATGGGGATTAAAGCTGCCCTGGTTCCAAAAGAACTTTTTTGTGCATGTGAAAATGGCATGGTTTTTTCAGGACATTTAATGCTTGCATATTGTGAGCATTCTATCAAGAATACAATCATTGATTGTTAGAGCTAGATAAACTTAGTTATCCTTTACTTGGCTGTCTTATTCTAAACCATTGTTCATTTTTTAACTTATAGTCAGGTTGTTATAGCAATGCTAAAAATTTATTTTAAACATTATTTTCTTAACAGGAATCTTTGAAGGAAGAAGATGAATCAGATGATGATAACATGTAACGTCTACTTCAGCATCTATTTTAAATTTCTAATACAGTCCCATGTAACTATTCAGCCCTGTGGATTACTATATACCCACTACCAGTTTTCATTAAATTCTTATCTTATAACAACTGAAGTTTGGTTAATTATCTGTTTGACAAAATTGCTGGGGGTATCTGAGCACTGTTTATTCAGTATTAGAATGTAGATTTATGCCTATTTTAAAATTTCTTAGTTAAAATACTGCAAACAGAGGCTTTGGGATTAAATTCAAAACCCCATTTCATCACTCACCTAGGAATCTAAAGATCACATCCTGTATACAGAAATAGCTACCAACTTAGCAGACAATTAATTGATGCCACTGCCCAATTCTGAATTTAGTGAAATGACTCTTGATCATTAGCCATTGCTAACCTTTGTGTAATGCGTGAGAGATGTTTTCGGTTGGAGAGTCAAGAATTTTGGAGTTCTCTTACGACATAGTGGGTTAAGGGTCCAGTGTTGTCATTGCATCGGCTTGGATCATTGCTGAGGTGTGGGACTGATCCCCAGTCTGGGAACTTTCACGTGCCTCGCAGGGCAGGATGACCCACAAAACCCTATTCTGTCATCTAGGAAATTTCTTGATCTGTGAAGTTCAAATAAAAATAGTATTTGGAGTTCCCTGGTGGCCTAGTGGTTAAGGATTTGGCATTGTCACTGCTGTGGTTAGAGTTAGATCCCTGGCCTAGGAATTTCTGCTTGCTTTGGGTGAGGCCAAAAAGTGCTTTGTCAACAGTCATTGCTGAGTGAAATAATCGGTACTGTGGCCTTAAAGGAACAGTAGCACTTAAGAGCAGGAAGCACTTAGAGCAGGAAGAAACAATCTGAACTTAGGCCAAGTATGCCAGGTATACACACCCCCTTGATTGGGCCCATGCCAGTATCACTCCATTCAACTGTCAGGCTTTCCCAAGAAGGTAATCTAGTCACTGAGTTTAGCAGCAGGGTGTTGGTTAGACTTTGAGCATCTGTGTAGTTTAAATAGCAAATCACTATGTGAATAGTTAACTACTATATAAACAACTCAAAGCCAATATCTCATTACAATGGCTACCTGGTAAAATTACCTGCTACATTTTATGACTCAGAAAGACAGCAGTGGCCTTGAACAAACACCTAAACAACATTAAACTGGATCTATCTATGGACAGATAGTAAGCTGACTATCCTAAATAAGCCAATCACTGGCCATTCTATACTTTTCCAACTTCCAAAGTATGAATGGCATAAGATTCTTCTATTTTTTTTGTTCTGTGAGTACATCTGTTCTTAAATTCACGTTGGAATAGCTGATAACCCTCTTTCAAAGAACAGACGATGGTTCTCAAAAAAACCCCTATATTTGAGCAGCTAAGCCACCTCAAAACATATATCAGGTAACTCTAATAACTAAGCAGATACACCTAGCTTTCCAGCTATTATAAAAGAAAACCAATTGTTTTCCATGAGTACTATATACAGAATTAATAAATAATCTAAGTCCAACTGTAGGGGCACTTTGTAACCATACCACTGAGATATGATTAATCTCTGAGGGGGGAAAAAAAAGCTGCTACATTTCACTTTGACAATATTACAAATTTATTTTCAGAAAAGACTGAATTATTACTGTAAACTTCTTGATACTGGTACCTAAAAAAAATAAAAAACAAAAATGTTTTAAAGAATCAAGTTTTTGGCTTAGAGATTACAAATAACAATATATTTAAAGTATAAAAGTACTTATCTGATAAGGCTATCCATTTGCTTTCATTTCTGTCATTCATAAAGGAACCTGAAAAATAAATAAGAAAAATCAACTTGTAGGTCCTCATTATTAAGTGATTAAAACATTGAAATACCCTTAAGATTGTATTTCTCATTATAAAAAAAAATCCACTCATCAAAATGCTATCAAGAAACCCACAGAAGAAAAAAAGTCAAGTCTTTAATGTAAAACACTCAATTCTAATATCGTTTCTATACCTCTGAGATTCCTCACCTTTGGAAATAAAATCCTTTTACTTTGCAGCGCTTTACTATGTACGTACAGTATTTGCCATGCCAAGGCTATTTCCTACCTGGTCTTCCCAAGGACTCCCACACCTGAGAAAGAAGCCTTGTGAAATAACTGACAGATTTCTCCCTCTCAAAACCATTTCCATGTTTCCCACTTAACAGTTTTCAAACATTTTTTTTTTTTTTTAAAGGAACTCCAAAACATAAGAGTGCAGCTCTTCTTAACCCTAACCAAGTAAGGGCTTTTGTTCCATCACTGTCCCATGCGTATGTCTATTACAGTGTTTACTGTAACAAAATTTACTATAATAAATACATTCCTCCTCTCCTGCCCTCCCATGGGAGTTATTACAAGAAATCACTGAATCGCTACTGGTAAGCACACATAGGTATTCAAAGACTAAAGTATACCTTTTACAAATGGAAATAATTCATACTAGTTAACTACAGGGTAAGGTATACTATTTAAAAACACTGGTTCAGAAATGTACTGATCAGAGGTTTCTAAATTAAGATGATGGTTTATGATTTGAACAGATCTGGGAAATCTAAGCTCAGGAAATACATAAACTTTGTGTCTATTCTTTCATAGCAGCATGGTAATGGGGTTTTTCTTATTAAAAGAAGATAAGGCTTCCTCTTTGCCACCACTGTAACCACAATTTCAGCATAAGGAAACTGGCATAATTAAAATAAGGATGGTGGTTTATAAGCTAACGTATGTTTCATATAAGTTTTGTCACTTAATTATCACTTTGGGCAAGTTATTTATTTCCCTTCTCTATAAAATGAAGATTACATACCATTTTAAATGGTATACAAAACAGGAATACTTAGATATAAATTTAAATTTATACAAGATTCTGGAGTTCCCGTCGTGGTGCAGTGGCTAGTGAATCCAACTGGGAACCATGAGGTTGCGGCTTGATCCCTGCCCTTGCTCAGTGGGTTAAGGATCCGGCGTTGCTGTGAGCTGTGGTGTAGATCGCAGACGTGGCTCGGATCTGGCGTTGCTGTGGCTGCGGCGTAGGCCTGCGGCTCTAGCTCCAATTCGACCCCTAGCCTGGGAACCTCCACATGCCGCGGGTGTGGCCCTAGAATGACAAAAGAAAAAAAAAAATTTATACAAGATTGTTTTGAAAATTATAAAATGTTGGTGAGGGCAGAAGAACTAAAAGTGATTAGAAGATTCAGTGTTGTTATCAATTCTCCCTAAACTGATTTATAGAATGGATATAAAACCCAATTAAATTTGCAAAAGGTTTTATCAGGGAGAGGGGTGTCAAGAAATTGACAAGCTATTTCTAAAATTTATTTGGGCAAGGAATTAGATTAGCCTAAAAAACAATTTGAAAAAAAAATTCACAAGACCCATACCATCTTATTTCAAGACTTACTGTATAATTAATGCAAGAGACACATTACTAATGGAAAAACAACACCAAAACCAGACCACACTTTGTACCATATACAAACAATTACTCAAAGTGATTACAAGCCAAAATGTACCTCAAAGTCTAAAACTTCTGAATGAAAACAAAATCTTGTGACTTTGATTTTAAAGAGTTCAGATACTACAACAAAAGCATGACACATAAATGAGGAAAATATCTGCAAATCACGTATCTATCAGACAAAGGACATTTGTCCAGAACATATAAAGAACTCTCAATTCAGTAATAAAGCAACCCAATTTCTTAAAATAGGCAAAGGATTCAAACAGACAATTTATATTACAAATAAAACCAATGTTCCTTCTGGAGTTCCCATTGTGGAAACGAATCAGACTAGTATCCATAAGGATGCAGGTTTGATCGCTGGCCTTGCTCAGTGGGTTAACCATCTGGTGTTGCTGCGAGCTGTGGTGTAGACTGCAGATGCGGCTTGGATCCTGAGTTGCTGTGGCTGTGGTGTAGGCTGGCACCTGTAGCTCCAATTTGACCCCTAGCCTGGGAACCTCCATATGCTGCACCTATGGCCCTAAAAAAGCAAAAACAAAAAAAACTTAAATGTTCCTTCTCTAACCATCCTACCCCTTCAAGAGGTAATCACCATATTACATATATCTTTCCAGTCAAGAAATAAATTTTCTTTAAGTAAATGATAGTGTAATTATGAAGACTGTCGAAGAGCAAGGGTCCTCACACATCCTGATTTGTGATTTGGACTCTGTATTTTTACTATGTGGAACCATGAAATGGAATTTTAGAAGACTGGTTTAAGAGTGAGCAGCAACCAAGTGACAGCAGTAAAGATTCAAATGCAGGAGTTCCTGTCATGGCGCAGCGGTTAACGAATCTGACTAGGAACCATGATGTTGTGGGTTCAATCCCTGGCCTTGTTCAGTGGGTTAATGATCTGGCGTTGCCGTGATCTGTGGTGTAGGTCGCAGACACGGCTTGGATCCCACGTTGCTGTGGCTATGGTATAGGCCAGCAGCTGTAGCTCCAATTCGACCCCTAGCCTGGGAAACTCTATATGCCTCGGAAGCGGCCCTAAAAAAGAGAAAAAAAAATTGAAATACAATATAATACATTGTATCAATCATACTGCCAGGAAAAATTAAAGTTAACTAATATACAATTCTTTCTCCAGTGGAAAAACGAACACATTTAAAAGTCACTAGCAAGGTATATTAGAAATAGTGTGCGTGTAATATGTATACATTCCCTGTATGTATATTCTGACCCATAAATGTGTGCTTTGGGAACAGAGTGGGGGGAGAAGGGAAACCCTGACAAACAAACAAGGGAATCTGGGGCTAGTTTACTGAATGTCTAATGGATGAGTTCTCCAATCAGTGAATGGATCTTTACAGAAATACATGTCTCAGAAACAGGAGCTCACAACCAGATCATAAAAAGAGAGTATCTGGTAGAAACTTTATAGTAGATGGTTTCTAATATCTTATGATTCAGCCTCAGTTCTTGGAACATTTCCAACATGAGGGAGGATAAAGAGCCAGGGAGCCGATAAGGACAAAACTGCATAAGTATTCAGAGATTAAAAAAGCATCTTTCATATTTTACTGACAGGTCACGAGAGTGAAAAACAGCTCTGACTTAAGGCAGGCCAGGTCAGTATGGTAAAGGAAAATTTTATACAACGCCCCTGCAGAAGAACCTTAACATGGACTTCCCATTGTGGCTCAGCGGGTTAAGAACCTCACACAGCATCCGTGAGGATGTGGATTTAATCCCTGGCCTCGCTCAGTGGGCTAAGGATCTGACGCTGCCGTTAGCTGTGTGAGGTAGGTCGAGGCGAGGCTTGGATCTGGTGTTGCTGTGGCTCAGGCACAGGCCACAGCTGCAGCTCCCTTTGCACCTCTAGTCCAGGAACTTCCATGTGCCACAGGTTTGGCTGTAAAAATAAAAAGAAAAAAAGAGAGAGAAAGAACCTTAACGCAAGATTCCCCTACCAGCAGTATGAAGGGATTGACGTCTACACTGAAAATGTTCTACAGACATGTTCTATTAACACCCAATTAGAAGTGCATTTCAGAGGATAAACGTGACAGATAATTCACTGTTAAGAACTAAATGCCATATTTACTATTCTACTAACAAAAGATTAACATCATTTTACTGCAATCTTTCCCCCAAAGACAGTCAATATTCACAATGCGGCTCATTTCTATTCTAATTACCGTTTGACCTTTCACCTGTCCCTCCTGAAAATGGAGTAAGTGTAGCAGAATGCAATTCTCACACATGTCTAGAGGAAAGACCTACTAGAAGTGAACAGATATACTTCCTTCAAGGCCAATATCATGATTCATTCATATGGAAACATGTTTGACATGGAAAGCCGAAAAGGCAAGCCACCAGTGTTGGCAAGTCATACACTATTTCTGAGAACAAAAAGTTTTTCTTCCTTGTAAACTGTTTCTTTCATGATATGAACCCACACGAAGCCTTCTGATAAATGACTTCATGTGTAGACAAGAAGGGCCATTTTCCTTCCATCTAGGTATCTGGACAGCTTTCAAAATGAATTTCAGAGGAGGTGCTTCAAACACGAATCTCAGACTCATCTACTCTATTCTTTTCCCTAAATGGAAATGACAAAACAGGAAGTGCTTGGCAGCCTAGAGAAGCAAGTTTTGCGGCTCATGTATTTACTGGTAATAGACTAGCTCTTCGTGACTACGTGAAAAAAATGCAGAACTATATACATTTGAGAAGAAAACAGCAAAACTTTGCCTTGGTTACCAAGGTTCCCTTGGCAATTTAAAGGCCTTAAAAAGACAGTGTCATATGAAACACAGAGGAATAAGAAAACAGGAAGATGGCTTTTGTTAAGTTACTTCATGTAAGAATCCCCCCTTCTGACTCTGACCGACCAAAATCTAAGCCACCAAAATTATACAAACACTGAAAGGAGTTTTGAGACTGCATGTAAAGATTAAGAAACACAAACATTAAAAAAAATTTTTTTTGGTTTGGTTTAAGGGAACCTACTTGGGGCAAATCATTGGCTTATGTTTGCCAAAGGATCTGAATATAAATACAATACACAAACTACAAATAAATACAAATATCCACCCTTAAGTGAGACATTAGGATTAGCAGTGTAATAAACTACCAAACATATCTTAAGGAAAGAAAGAGTCCCTTCCCCAAGACTTCTTCCAGCTGCCATCCCTCACCCCCAATTCCACTGCTGCTAAAGCATTTTAAGATACAATTAAATTTTTTTTGTTTGTTTGTTTGTTTGTTTTGCTTTTTAGGGCTGCACCTGCGGCATTTGGAGGTTCCCAGGCCAGGGGTCGAATCAGAGTTACAGCCACTGGCCTACACCACAGCCACAGCCACGCCAGATCCGAGCCGAGTCTGCAACTTACACCACAGCTCACAGGAACGCCAGATCCTTAACCTACTGCGAAAGGCCAGGGATTGAACCCATAACCTCATGGTGCCTAGTCAGATTCATTTCCGCTGCACCACGATGGGAACTCCTGTATCTTCAATTTTAAGACATCACACTTCAAGGGTACAGCAGTATAACACGCTGCATACTAAATGTTACCACTACCAAGCAAATGTAAAACACTGTTATCTGATCCATTTTCCTACTCCTCAAAAGCAGGTTTAGACCCACAGTAAACCATAAGATAAATTTTTTATCAGTTGATATCAAAATCAATTTTGGGGTCACAACAGATTTTTTTTTTTTAAATGAACTACAGGAGAACATACTGGAGAACACTGTACTTTCATTTGTTTTAGGTATGGGCAGTACACACACATACATGGAATAAAAACCTCAGTATAACGAAATTAATTAATGACCTTGTTTAGCTTTATTTCATTTATCTGTTTTACCACTTGTATATAAAACCGTGAAATAGGCAGGACATCAAAGCTTCTGTCAATTTGATCTTATGTGATAAGACTAGCAGTAACTTCCATTAAGTGCTAAAATTATGAAGTCAATGTCTGATACTTCTGATTTTCAGGGGTTGTCAATTCAGTTAGCATTTTATGGATACATAAATATTAGAAGTTTGCTTAGGTATTCTTATTTGAAAAATATGGTGCTGGGTTGGAACTGTTAAGTATCAAGAGCTGTAAATACCTAGCCCCATGTTCCTTATACTCATGCAAACACTCATGCAGAGTAATGTACCCAATCAATGAGAACAGGCTTATGATCAGAACACAGAATATTTGGTCTTCAAATCCAGTATTTCCATATTAGGATACTTATTCAATCCAATATCCCCTTGAGCTATTGTAAAGATTCTGAGAATTTTTGAGCTAAAAGTACATAATTGACACTTTAGTTCTAGGAATGCCTACCATGAGCCTGATATATTATTTTTGGATAGGTAAGAAGTAGATTTATGAAGAGAGACAGAGTGGACTTCTCAGAAGGCAAGAATGGCCTGGAAGATACACATTCCATAGACAGAGTGTGGTCCATCTCAAAAGGTTTGAGAGTGGCTGAGCCTGATATCTTATCTCCCAATTTCCCACCATTCCCATTTCTTCTAAATCTAGCGGCATAGACCCCATCAATATATCAGTAACCAAAGATCAAGTAAGTGTCCTCACGAAATATCTCACTCAGGAGTTCCCCGGTGGCCTAGCGGTTAAGGATTCAGTGTTGTCACTGCTGTGGTGTGGGTCTGATCCCTGGCCCCGGGAACTAGCACAGGCACGGCCAAATAAATAAAGAAGAAGAAATATCTCATCCAGTTCCTATTCTTGGACTATTCCTACTTTCATGCCTAAAGACATTATGGTGTTGTGATAAGAAAAATGTACTTGGAGAGTGAGATTATGGGTTTAATAACTCACTGAGCCAGATAGTTTGTATATTCTGTTACTGGAAGCAGATGTACCCTTAGTCCAGGCTAAACTTTTCACAAATTTGGACCACTGGGGATGAGGAAGATCAGTGAGTGGGCAGATCTTGAAAAATCAGCTACTACCAGAAAAGCAATCCCTCTGTGGTTAATTAGACATATTTATCCTTTAAAAAAAAAAAACATGAAGTCATTCTAATAAAAATTTTGACCTGCGGCTAGTCCCTAGAGTGATCTACCCCATACACCTTCTGGAATCTGACCCAATTCCTAAACCTCAAGTGATCTCATTTTAAGTAACTGATCAGGCAAGATATTCCTGGTATACAAAAACTGACAAAGCACATTTTTACTGGCAAGAGTTGTAGATTAAATGTCACCTTTTAGCTTACTATACCTTTTTATAAACTGTCACTCCACAAATGAGTTCTACTAAGTGTCAAGACCTGTGACAGGTTCTAAACCTACGAAAGTGGAATAAGGTATAGTTCTCTGTAAGATGTCATAACTTAGTGAAGGACATACAAGTGGACAAAAAGCTAAAATGCAATATAGAAAGTGGTAGGAATCATGTAAAAGCAAACAGATGAAATTCATATGGATAGGTTACTACAGTTGCAGAGGTATCAAGGAAAGCATCACTGAAAAAGCAGCTTTTGAACATGTGGTGACAAAGCAACATTCTAGATGGTGTGAAAAGTATGAATAAAAACAAAGAACTGGGAAAATACCGAGCTTTCATGGGGAAGATGTGATAGTTCTAGGGTGACTGCAGCAAAGAATACCTGAAGGGAAGAAGTAGGAAATAAGTTCAGAGAGAAGCTGCTACAACCTTCAGGAACTTTCTGAATGGGAGGCAGAGTCTAGATGCTTTATTTCTGTATATAAATACAATAATAAATTCCTTTAAAACTCTCTTGGAATGACATTTTGGAATAGCACTATACACACTAATTTTGAGCATAATTCTAAGTACTTTACATATATTAACTCACTTAATACCAATCCTAACTAGGTCAGCTCTATTACTTATCCCTAGTTTACAGATGAGGCAGGTACTAGAAACTAACACGGTGCTGGAAAGTCAATTATACTTCAATGAACAAACTCATAGAAAAAGATTTGTGGTTACCATAGGTGGGAAATAGGAGGGGGAATTAGACGAGGGCAGTCAAAAGGCACAAACTTTCAATTATAAGATAAGTAGCAAGGATATAAAGTGCATGTTAAGTAAAACTACCACCACTGTAAGTTACATATGAAGGCTGGTAAGAGTAAATCTTAAGAATTCTCATCACAAGGAAAAATATTTTCTATTTCATTATTTTCTGTTTTAAGATGATGAATATTCACTAAACTTACTGTGGTCATCATTTCATGATTTAAGTCAAAGCATTAGGCTGTACACAAACTTACACAGTGCTATACGTTAATTATATCTCAACAAAACTGGAAGAAATCTTTAAATTAGTTCGAGAATCATCTGGTTTTTCTGCACTTACTTTACTTATTAATTCACGTTAACTTTTCAAGTTGTACTTCCAAAATCAGAAATAAGAAAGCCCTAATAAAAGCAGCAGAAAGTCTAATGGAACAATGGAATTAAAAGTCAGAATATAGAGGCATTCCCGTTGTGGCTCAGTGGTTAACGAGTCCAACTAGGAACTATGAGGTTGCGGGTTTGAACCCTGGCCTCACTCAGTGGGTTAAGGATCTGGCGTTGCTGTGAGCTGTGGTGTAGGTTGAAGATGCAGCTCAGATCCTGCATTGCTGTGGCTGTGGCTGTGGCGAAGGCCAGCAGCTACAGCTCTGATGAGACCCCTAGCCTGGGAAGCTCCATATGCCACGGGTGTAGCCCTAGAAAAGGCCAAAAAAAAAAAAAGACCAAAAAAAAAAGAGTCAGATCACAGAAAATAATGTAATACATTTTGTATCTATTCAAAAACCCTCAGCAAAAATAATGAAAATCAAACAGGAAGTCTTTATGAAAAATATCTACAGGAAATTACTACTAAGTATTATGTGATAAACTCAAAAGAATTTGAGAATATCAAAACTCTAACACATAAATGGAGAGACATCTTGAACAGACAACTTGTCTACAAATAAGAATCAGGAAGTGAAATTATGGAAAGACATCCCACTTCAGTTAACAACAAAAATATTAGAGAGAGAAAGAAAATTCAACATATTTTGCACTATTAACTTAGCAAATGATTATAATTACAGACTACTTGATGCTGGTAGCTAAATTCACAGGGAAGGTGGCAGTGTAAATTTTAATTCTTTTGGAAAACAACATGGCAATGTTTTAAGAGTCATAAAAATCTTTGTACAATGATCCTTTCCCCCCCCTTTTTTTGTCTTTTTAGGGCTGCACCCATGGCACATGGAAGGTCCCAGGCTAGGGGTCCAATCGGAGCTGCAGGCCTACACCACAGCCGCAGCCACGTGGGATCCTTAACCCACTGAGCGAGGCCAGGGATTGAACCTGCGTCCTCAAGAATACTAGTCAGATTCGTTTCCGCTGAGCCATGATGGGAACTCCCATACAATGACCTTTTAAATCAATCCTAAAAGAACAGTGCAAAAGACAGAAAATACTGTATAAACACAGATGATAATTACGGTATTTAAGAACTAGAAACCTAAATGGCAGAGCAATAGAAAAAAAAGGTTAAAGACAAAACATTTTCAGACATTAACATTATTGTGAAGACCACGCAGTGACACTGAATGCCTATTACTATGCTAAGGAACAAAGAAAAAAACTTCCCTTCCCAGAATATATATACAGACAGGAAAAAGGCCATTTTAAAAATCTAATGATAGAGTGCGATTAGAAGTGACTGGTCAAGTCTACTTTGATTTGTAAAGTTTGAAAATAAAACAAAAAACAATCTTTGTTTTCTGCCACATCCCAGCTTTCAAGGTATTCTAAATGTTCCTAAATCAATAAAGGACTAGCACCCCATATAATTCTGATGTGCAGCTAATTTTAGAAACCTTGACAAACTGGCTTCACAGAATTTTCCCAATGTAATCTTTAATCAGTCATCTTTAATCAGTCATCCTCTCTAAACTGGTTTATTCACTGCCCCAAACATAGCTTTTCTTATGTAACTGCATCCTTGCTCACAATCTCCATCCACTTAGAATGACTTCCTTTCTCCTAATTTTACATATTACATGTCACTAACCTTAAAAAGCCTTCACTGATGATCGGCTCAACAAATGATGGCTCTTTGTTCTGTACTACCATACAATTTGTGTTTTTAAAAACAATTAGAGGAGTTCCTGTCGTGGCTCAGTGGAAATGAATCCTACCAGGAACCATGAGGTTGTGGGTTTGATCCCTGGTCTCGCTCAGTGGGTTAAGGATCTGGCGCTGCCATGAGCTGTGGTGTAGGCTGCAGACACGGCTTGGAACCTGCGTGGCTGTGGTGTAGACCAGCAGCTGTGGCTTCGATTAGACCCCTAGGCCTGGGAACCTCCACATGCTGCGGATGGGGCCCTAAAACAACAACAAACAAACAAAAAACCAATTAGAGCTAATTGTGTATTGATCTTTGACAAATCTATTTTTGTAGTGAGCCATGATTTTATATCTTTAAAAAGTTCAATCAATCTAAACTGACTGAACATTTCGAAGTAACTATATTAACCTTCACGTTTTTAATTACAGTCCTCCCTTTATTGATAGTAAGCTCCTGGAGCACAGGTCCTTGCCATGAAGGGATGCTACCAGGTAACCTAGGTGGCTTGCATCCAAATCCTAACATGTGCTCTTGTGGTCATAAAACGCAAAGTGACATCTAGGGCACAAGACTATGCAGAAACTGCAAAGGGTGCTAATAAGCAAATTATTTTTCTTTCTTTTTTTTTTTTAATTTGCCTTATCTAGGGCCACAACTGCGGCATACAGAGGTTCCCAGGCTAGGGGGTCTAATCGGAGCTGTAGCTGCCAGCCTTTGCCACTGCCACAGCAACGTGGGATCCGAACTGAGTCTGCAACTTACACCACAGATCATGGCAACACCGGATCCTTAACCCACTGAGCAAGGCCAGGGATCGAACCCGCAACCTCATGGTTCCTAGTCGGATTCGTTAACCACTGCGCCACGACGGGAACTCCAACAAATTATTTAACTTTCCAAAAAAAATTAACGAAATCATTAGGAAAGCAGCTATGTTCAACAAAACAATCTGTTGCTACTTTTCAAGGCACACAGACATTTACAAAAATAACTTTACAGTGGAACAAATCCTATCATTTTTCAAAAGAGAACATATAATAGTAACATGGCCAATCCTAATTACTAATGAATAGTTAAGTAAAACTGCATACCAGAAATAGAATTTTCAACAGATAGCAGATCCAGATCTTTAAAAACTGGAACACTTTCCTTCATTTTTCCATAAAATAAGGCTTAGTCTAGAAGACAAAGACTTTTTTTTTTTAGTTTTGAGTTTTCTACATAGCCCACACACTTAGAACAGGCTGTTTTGCTTCACTACTTTTTTTTTCTTTTTAGGTTCGCATTTGCAGCATATCAAAGGTCCCAGGCTAGAGGTCGAATCTGAGCTTCAGCTGCTGGCCTACACAACAGCCACAGCAATGCTGGATCCCAGCCTCGTCTGTGACCTACACTGCAGCTCATGGCAACACCAGATCCTTAAACCACGGAGTGAGGTCAGGGAATCGAACCTGACTCCTCTTGGATAGTAGTGGGATTTGTTTCTGCTGTACCACAATAGGAACTCCTGTTTTGCTTCACTTCTGAACATTTTTCCTGATGAAATCTCCATATGACAAGTATTTTACCACGGCTTTAAAAGAAAAATCATGAAAATGTTCACATTGATATTCTGTGATTAAAAATCTAGGAATAGGAACCACAAATGGATAAAAAAAATTCAGAGATGTTCTTGTTTTGAGATTTGTCTAAAATATCATGTCAGGAAGCTAACTGCCTCATTTGAACCCTCGAATAAATAAATAAATAAAACATCCTGCTTTCATTAAAAATTTTAATATTTTACAATCACTGTTCTACCAGTTTGTCCTCAAATATGTTACAAAACACAATTCTATTAAAATTAATTTTCTTTCATTTATTACTAAGACATGATTCTTTTTTTTAAATTTCATGGCTTTACCCACAGCATATGGAAATTACTGGGCCAGGAATTCAATCTGAGCTACATCTGTGACCTATGCCATAGTTGCTGCAATGCTAGATCCTTTAACTCACTGTGCTGGGCTAGGGATTGAACCAACACTTTTGCAGAGATCCAAGTCACTGCAGCTGGATTCTTAACCCACTGCACCATGGTGGGAACTCCCCTATGACATGATTTAGTGACTGTTCAATTAATATTCATCTACAATTGCCTTTCATTAAAATATCATAAAATTTTTAAAAAGTCACGATTATTCCTGAGTTCTCTAAATCTCTTTTACATTAGCAATTATATACCAATTCAGAAATAAATCAAATAGTTGGAACATTAAAAAGTTAAGACAGAATTTGTGGAATATCATGAATTTTCAGAAGAGAATTACTGTTATAAAAAGCAAATTAACTTATTTCACATATTTTGTATATAAAAGTACATTAAGATTCAAAGAAATAGTGACAGAGAACCTATCACGTATCAGATAGGGAAACAAGGGAGTAGAGTCTCAGGGAGTAGAGTCTTAAACCCAGGAAGAGTCAAACAAATGCAAAGTAAAGGTGCCGAAAGAGGCAAGTAAAGGGTCCTAAGAGGACAAAAGACCCTTAGAAAATGCACAAAAGGATGGAAAACTTTAAGCAAGCTACAAGGAAATTGTTAAACCGAACTAACTCTATCATAAAAAGTTTGTTAACTAACTCTACCATAAAAACAATTTGTTAGGATCCTCTAAGTGTCAATTCTGTGGAGCAAAATGTTTCACTGTACGAATGCCCAACTATTCCAGAGCATAAAAATGTATCAGTTTTAAGAAATTACTCCTAAGTTCCAAAAACACTCTCAATTTTCTTTTACTCTACCTATGACTTAAAAGACTGATAATTTTACTTGAATAAACACGGATACCCAGGAGAAAAAACTCCAAAATAAAGCTAAATTAAAGACAGAAAATCGGGGAAGAAAAAAAGTAATAAAGAGGGAAAAGGACAACAAATAATAAATGCAGTAAGAGCAAAAGCTTTCTGATGGATGATGGTATAACCACTTTGGCCTTGCATCTCCACTTCTGGGAATTTATTCTAAAGAAATAAACAGGAAAGTGAGGGAGTATCTAGACACCTAGAAATTTTAACCATAGATGTCAGTTCTTAGAAAAAAATCTTTTGTAAACCATGCACAAGGAGATTCAGATATATTATTGTTAGTCTAGAAAAAAATAGATCTAGTTACATAAATTGTGATACATCTATCCTACAGAACACTATGTAGCCATGAAATACACATAGCATGTTCCCAGTATTTTCCATAAGGAAAAAAAAAACCTGAGTGACAAAATGAGCACAACTAGAATGATCTCTATTTTGTAAAACAAAATCAACAAGAAAGAGAAACGAACAGTATATACCTTTTGGTGGCAGCAATACAAGAAACTTTTTTACTTCTTTTGGCTTTTTGGGAATTTCCAAATGCCCAGTGACATGTGTTATTTGGATCAGATAATAACAGTCTTAAGTTAGGTAGTGAAATTATAGGTGATTACCCCCGGGGAAGTTGAGCAGTGTTATACACTTCATAATTTCCTTAAGAGAAAAAAATCGCTTCACTTCTACTGTTACTGAAATATCTTTTCTACGTGTCAAAACTTTAAATATGGAGAAAATAATCATGAAAATGTTCATATTGTTCCTTGATAAAAATATGAAGCACTCAAAAAATCCAGACACGGGAAAGGCATAATTGAGTCAACAGACTCATAAATATGTCCTAATTTGGGGACTTCATTCTAAAGTACCACATCAGGACGCTAGTTATACAGACTCATTTGAACCTCAAACAACCACTTTTCAACTATCATTCTTTCATTTTGCTATTTATGGTTCTACTTACTGGTTCATAAAAAACTTCTTCTGGCAGGCTCACCTCAGTAATACTTTCGGATATCTGTCACTGAGCTGTCCTGTTTTCTTCTGACCAACTGTCAAAAAAAAAAGCAATAAATCCATTTTTTAGTCTGGAGCCCCAAGAGCCACAGAATATTATGAAGATAATTTTATGGAGCTATTCAGATCGCTATGACAAGGTCATTCGATAGAAATACTAACATGCATTTATTAACACGTAATTCTGAGAAAAAGCACTATTATGAATGAAAAATTGATTCAGTCAAGATACAATCTTAGCGAGTAAATGTTCTCAACGAGTCACCGTTAATTTTTACATATTTAATTATTTCATTCTTGACCTCAACTTGCCAATTAATACTCTTATCTCCACCCTTTCAAATGAGATTTTGCTTTATTGAAAAGAACACAAGCTCGTAGCAAGACCAACGACTGCCTTGAGCAAAATCCTATCGGGGAGGGCATTTTATCTAAGATGTTTTCAGTCCCTGCAAAACCGCTATTTCCTCCCCCAAAGTAGCATAAGATTCCGGCAAGGTGGCACAGCTGCACGTCTAAGGTGGCAGGGCTTGGCAGGGCTGCTGGCAAGTGAATTCCTCAGAGCCCCAAACCCAGCGTTTCCTTGTTGCTTCACCGCGGGAGGACCACGCGGAAACACCTCTCCCCTTGTAGGATGAGTCTAAGAACCTTGCCTTCCTCGTTTTACTGAAGGAGGAGCCTACAACTGGTGACAATCACAGAATGTGACAAGCTGCCGAAACCCACATCCAAACAAGGAAGGAACTGTTTCGAGAGAAGCGGAGTCCCGAAAATCTCCCACTCTTGAGAGAAGCCCAAAGGATCAGCCAGGAGAAAGAGACGTGCTCGTTCCCTCCGCCTCTGTGGCAGCGGGAGAGGAAGCCTCGCCCCCTCTCAGCCCGCCTCCCGGCTCCCCTCCCCGCCGCAGGGAGAACTTACTCGGCCATGGCTGCCGCGCGGCCCCCTCATTTCCGGTGCCGGTGCTTCCAGTGCTGCGCCATCCCCCAGCCCACCGGACAACCACAGCTTCCAACTGACCTTTTCGGTAGATCGCGACTTTTCCGACGTTCACTGGGTTTTGTCCTGGAGAGAACGGTGGATGGGTGCCGCAGAAAAACTAATCTACAAGATAAAGAATCCGCTTTCATCCAGCCAGAAACATAAAAAGCGATAGAGCTGCGGCCACCGCTGCCCAGACAAAATGGCGCCGAGAAGCGGGTTCAGCGCAGGCGCCTTGGAAAGACCCTGCCCCGCCCCCGTGCAAGTCCTGGGTGCAGCGCCGGGTTCGGTTTCCATGGGACACCCCACCGCCAATCCTCGTGCCGAACTGCTCTTCCTGACCCCCCCAATTGACCAATCAGTGCTCAGTCAAGCACATCCGGAGTCGTCTTTACCAATCATTTTTCAGGACTTGCTAACTCAATACCTGATTCTCCAGTAACGTTAGTCTTCGGAGACAGCCAATCATAAGTGGAAGATGTCCTACCTGCTATTTTTCGTACCAATCCGGGAAGTTTCAGAGCTACATCCAATGAGGACGGCAGGTAGCGAGCTCCAATCCGAAACTCTTCGGCGTCATGAGCAGCCAATAGGAGTTCGTGTAGAAGCGAGACTGCTCAACAGCTTGTTATTTGGTGGATTGTGGCAGTAAATCGGGCGAGTAGGGAACCGGGCGCAGGAACTGCCTTGGCGGCCGGGAGTGGTGCTGCCCGGACGGGGGCCCACGGGGGTCAGTAGGGCCGAGGACTCGGGAGCTGACAGCGCCCACTTCACCCGCAGTTGGTAGGTGAGGAGAGGGAAAGCGGGGGATGCTGAATGGACGAAGCGCTACAAGCAGCTGGTGTTGCTGCCCGGGGTCCCGGTGCAGTTGGAAGCTTTGGAGGTGGGGAGGGGGATGCTTGGCAAGCGGGGCTGCAAGCGCAGAAGGGGCAGGTCGTGGAGCAGCGGCAGCAACTGCGGGAACAGCAGCTGCAGCTGCCTCCACGGCCGCTTCCCCGCGTTCCCCGGGAAAATGGCTGTGGGGCTGGCCGCGCCGCTAAGTTTGCTTCCGTGCGGAGAGGAGCTGGCTGCTTGGGGGAGCCAGCCCCCAACTCCGCGGCGCGTCCCCCCCACCTGGAGTCCGTGGCAGGACCCGAGGGGCTGGGGGCTGGTACCGCTCTGGGCTGTACAAAAAGTTGAGGCGGGCGCGGGGAGGAGGCGGCGGCTGCTGCCGTTCGGCTCCCCTCCCCTCCCCTCCCACACCCTGTCCGGGCCACCTCCCCTCCTCCTCTCCGCCCCCCCAGCCCCCTCACCCTCGCGGGTCTTCCCTTCCTCGCGCGCCTCGGGGCTGAAGGCCGCGGCCCCTGCCCCTTCGGGTGAAGAAGCGCTTCTCCTTCCTGACATGGTGCAGAGCGGAGGAAGGAGAGCAATGGCGCCGTGACACTCCGCTGCCGCCACCGCGGGCCCGGGGCGGGCCGAGGGGGCCGAGCGGCGGAGGCGGGGCGCGGGCCGAAGTCGGGGTATCTGGGGGGCGGCCGGGAGGAGGCTCGGCCACCGCGCCTGAGGGAGACTCGGGGAAGCCCCAACGGCGCCCTGTCCTTCTCCGGAGCGAGCCGTCCTGGGGCTCTGAGTTGAGCATTCTGGGTCAAAGTGGCGAGCGAGGCGGGGGCGCGGTGGGCCGCTGGCGAACTCCGAAGCGGAACCGCTGCCCTTTGGCGCCTGTGGGGTTTTCGCCGCCCCTCCGGCTCCTGCGTCCTGGCTGCCCTCGGAGGGGCTCTTTCCCCTTCCCTGGTGAGGGTTCTGCCCCTCCCCGCGGGCGTTTGTTTACTTTCTTTCCCCGGGTCGCTCCCCTCTGTTGACTGATTCTGTGCCCGTCTTTCCCCTCCCCTTGGTTCCAGCGACAGAGAAGATAGCTCGTTGAACTGGAACCCCACAGATCACCAGTAAAAATGAAGGTAAGTGGAGTCGACGCTGCTCGGAACCTCGTGCCCTGGACACTGCCTGTCGTGAGGCTAGAGCTATGGAATGTCATTTTTCTTTTCTTTCTTCTTTTTTTTTTTTTTTTTGCTACTCAAAATTGATTACTCTACTAAGCTGTGCCTTCCGAAAATGAGGACGTGTTGAATTGGGTGAGAAATGATCATTGTGTCTAAATGCGGTCAGTTCAGCCCCTCTCCGAAGCAGTTAGCACTTTGGAAAGGCTGGTGCAGCCTTTCCATTGTTGTCCATTGGGCTAGTATTTTTAAACACTTCCTGTGTTGGCAGCAGCCTTTGCAGAATAAAGCTTCTGTCCTGCCTTGGTTCTTTGGGGGATTTTTTGAAATTTGTTTTTTTCTTCCCCAGTGCCAGTGCGATTTTCTGAGGAAGGAACATGTGGATTGTGTCAGGGAGATACCATTTCTTCTGGGGATAAGGTGAAATTCCATGGCTAAAATATTTGAAGGTGAACTAAAACTAAGTATTATTATATATTATAATTATTATAAAATAATACTTAATTTTAGTTCATTCTTTATAGTATTTTAAACATATATCCAAACTAAAGATCTTCAAAAGGCAATTAATATTGCAAACATCGTATGTGATGTTTAAAGGTAAAGTATCCTGTAGTTCTGTGGCATTGAATGTTTCAGGTCAGATATTTATTTGCCAAAAGTATTTCTCTTTGATTTCCATTAGTTCTAAATGCACTAACTTTAGAAGATACTTTATTCCTTACTCATTAACTGTTTCAATGTATTAAGCTCTGAAACACAGTATTTTCCCAAACTTTCTCTTGTGTTTCTTTCTCCTTGAAGAACATGTATCTTCTTTAACGTTAGTTGAGAAAACTTACTGGAAAATGAAAAATCATTTTCTACTTAAAAATATTTCTCTAAAGTATACACTTTCACCTTTTTACTTAGAAGCATTGAATTGAGCTTGAGTACACCTTACTTTAAAAAAAAATGACATTGAGATAGCAATCATTCCGTTACTGTCAAGATTAAAATGAATTGTGGAGTGAAATTTCTCACACCTTTCAATGTATCATTCTGATCATGATCATTTGCTAAAAGTAGACATTTCTTTGTGAAGTTTTTTTTTTTAAATACCGAGAAGATTAGTGTGATAAATCTTGAGGCATCAGTTCATATATTAAACCTTTAAAATGCAGCTTTTAGCCAGTGATTTTTCTAAATTATGCTCTTCTTATCGAATGGGTTGTCTTCGTTTCCTAGCCATATAGTTATAGTGTATCCAAAAAGATGTTGCCTTTATGTACCTATAATAACAAACACCTAATCATTATGTATTGTTCGTGTTAATTTGAATAACAGTATTTCTTTTAATTTGAAAACAAAATTTTCAAGAGGCCGTTTAGTGAATAACTTAAGTTTTATGAGGCACTTAATATGAATATACCTCTTTTGGATTTAAAAATTTTTTAAATTTCTTAAATATGTTTTGGAATTGTTGAATCATTTTGTACCTGGAGAAAAAAACATTATACATGCCTACTGATCCTTTCTAGTTACAATTTAAAATGTTTTGTGTTATGAGGGAATACTTTATAAAGAAAAGGATTGCTAATGAAGTGTTTTTGCTTTAGGTTTTTTTTCCCCCAAATTATCAATGACATTAATAAGCAAATAATGTTCTTATTAGTGGAAGTATAGAACCTTTTGAAGAGACTTGGGGTTTAAGTAGGGGAAAATAGTAGTGACATTCACATTTTCTGTTCCTTTCTTCAGGCGGCGGATGAGCCTGCCTACCTGACAGTGGGGACTGAGGTCAGTGCCAAGTACCGAGGTGCCTTCTGTGAGGCAAAGATTAAGACTGTGAAAAGGCTGGTAAAAGTTAAGGTAATTTTCCTTTTTAATGCAACAGCTTTACTAACTCAGTTGAAGAGAGTTGGGGATGGGGAGATTGCAAATCAACATTTTATTTATTGAAACACTACACTTAGTGAATAGATTGCTGTGTAAAAGCACTATTATATATATAAAAAAACTATAGGGAAAAAGCAATTAAGAATTGAGAAATAGGAATTCCCATTGTGGCTCCGAGGATTGGGGACCTGATGTTGTCTGTGAGGATGTAGGTTTGATCCCCGTCCTAGCTCAGTGGGCTGGGCATTTGGTGCTGCTGTGGCTGTGGTATGGGCTTCACCTGTAGCTCCTATTCTGTCCCTGGCCTGGGAATTTGCGTATACTGCAAGTTTGGCCCTAAAAAGCAAAAAAAAAAAAAAAAAAAAAAGAATTGAGAAATAAAGAACTCAAAATGAGAAGTATTGCAAACCGCCTCTTTTAAAATACCATCCATGGGAGTTTCTGTCCTGGTGCAGTGGAAATGTATCTGACTAGGATCCATGAGGATGTGGGTTTGACCCCTGGCCTTACTCTGTGGGTTAATGATCCAGTGTTGTCGTGATCTGTGGTGCTGGTTACAGATGTAGCTCTGATCCCACATTACTGTGGCTGTGGTATAGGCTGGCAGCTGCAGCTCCAATTTGATCCCTAGCCTGGGAACTTCCATTTGCTGGGGGTGTGGCCCTAAAAAAAAGCCAAGAAACACCAAAAAATAAAAAATAAAATAAGTACAATTGTTTGGCAAGAGCTTATCAGACAAAAATTACCTAGAATTTGAATTTTCCTCTTATTAGGGTATTTATTCCTTTTCCAGCTCCTTTGACTCCACTTTCTTAATAGAGCAAGTTACCCTATATTTGTGGGCAGATCTATAGTAGAACAAAGCACTTATTTGTGACTGAATTGCATATTAGATTATTATTTAAGTTTATAAAGGACCAGAAGACTTCTGATTTTAATTTACCTTGCCTGTAGGTAATAAAGTTTGTACTGGTTGGAGTTTTCTTTATTTTTTTTTCTGTTTTTATTTTTTAAATATACTTGGTGACAATTTGAACCTTTATGACTAGTTGATAAAAAGCAACAGAGACAGTGTTAGGTTTTACACTAATCACTGCAGATTGTAAATCTTCTGTAGTTGATTTGGCAAACGTTTATTAAGTTCCTGTAATATGCACTGACACTTGCTAACTGCTGGGAATGTAGTGATGAAGGAAGACTCTGCTTCAAGGAGCTCACAGTTAATGAAAGAGACAATTAGCAAAAATACAAGACAGTGTATACAAGAGGTAACCAAAGATGCTAAGAAAGCATAGGCTTAAAGACATTTTTGTTCCAATGTTACCATTAATGTATTGTTTTAAAAATAACATGCAAATTATTGTGCAAAAATGTTTTTTAGGTACTCCTGAAACAAGATAATAGTACACAGTTGGTGCAAGATGACCAAGTAAAGGGTCCTTTAAGAGTACGTATTTTGTTCAATTTACAATCTGAAATGATGAATCATAAATTCATTCAGTGATTTACTGAATTTTACATTTGTAGGTACACTTAAAATGTTATAAGGAATGTTGAAATCATAAAACAAAAATACAAATGAGATGTCTAGTTAAATTATGATATTGCAATAGGTGTATCCTTAGTTTAAGAATGTTTCTTGGTGGCCTAGTGGGTTAAGGATTTGGTGTTGTTACTGCTGTGGCTTGGGTTCGATCCTTGGCCTGGGAACTTATCTATGCTATGGGTGTGGCTCCCCCCAAAGAGAATGTTAAATGTCTTACAGAAGGGTAATTTAATGTATATGAACATGAGTTTCATTTACCTTTTTTTTGAATTCTTGGCTCGAATATCTCATTTTGATTTTTGTATTGTTGCCATGGGTGTTTAGCATGCAGAGTAATATACTTGTATTATAAGTCCGAATCTTCTGTTGTTCTAACTTGCAAACTAAGCTATGTTGATTGAATACCTACATTATGTTTTCTATCCATTTCTGGCCATGTGGTTATGTAAGAAATCTTTGTTATGTCGGAGTAGCACTTCGGTTAATATCTGATATACAAAGGTCTGGAAGCTGAATGAAGGTCAACTGGCCCATCCCTTTCTCTCCAGGTGAACCTTTATCTGAAAGGTCCCTTAAATACAAATGCTGAATCTAATATTCAATATTTCTGTGAAAGAAAATTAAAGCTATTTTTGCTATTTTAATGGTTTTTTAGTTCTTATATTCACAGTTTTCTTAAAGGCAATATGATGTTGTAAAAAAACTCTGAAATAAGACCTAAAAGACGGAATTCTCATCCTGGTCCTTTTGAATACGATTTTTTGTCCCTGAGCCACAATTTTCAATGTGTAAATAGAGGTAATAATAACTACCTTACTTATGCCCAAGTGTATGGGGACTTGAATTGCATGATAAATGTATAAGCACTATAAATGATAAAGATGTAACCCAATGTAAGGTAGAATTATCGTAAAGAGATTTTTTTTTTTTAAATCCAGGTCATACAGTTAGTAGGAGTGATTTGGTTTGTTTAAATTTGGTGATGAAATTTCAATTTTGTGTTTTAGGTTGGAGCTATTGTTGAAACAAGGACATCTGATGGATCCTTTCAGGAAGCTGTTATCAGCAAGTTAACAGATGCTAGTTGGTATACTGTGGGTAAGTAGGTAGCTTAATACATAAGATTTAATTGGGGGTTTCATATATATCCTTCTGTTTTATAAATACACTGAATCATTATCTTGGCAGAGAAATATGTATTCTTATCTGTCAGTTTACTTCATATAGATGGCTAAAATTTTAATGACACCCTGATAGTAGAAAAAAAATATTTATCTTTTGGAAGTTCTTGTCATGGCTCAGTGGTAACGAACCAGACTTGTATCCGTGAGGACTCGGGTTCAGTCCCTGGCCTTACTCAATGGGTTAAGGATCTGGCATTGCCATGAGCTGTGGTGTGGGCTGCAGACATGACTCGGATCCAATGTTGCTGTGGCTGTAGTATAGGCCGGTAGCTGTAGCTCCGATTGGACCCCTAGCCTGGGAACCTCCATATGCTGCAGGTGCGGCCCTAAAAAAAAAAAAAGGGACCAAAAAAAAAAGAGTAGGTAATATAGATGTTGCCACAGAATTTGCAGACTAAAACAAGAGTAGGTAATATAGATGTTGCCACAGAATTTGCAGACTAAAACAATTTTTTTTTTTTCAGACTAAAACAATTCTGACTAGAGTAGATTCAAACCTAGGCGATCATAGTTTAATTTTGATTTTCAGGACAATTACGACTCTCTTAAGTAACACCTTTCAAGAAAGATATATATATATATGTATATGTATATATATATACATATATATGTATATATGTGTGTATATATATGTATATATGTGTGTGTGTGTGTATATATATATATATATACTAGTAATGTGAATGCATTCTTAACATTTCATGCATGAACTTATACTGGCTTTAAAAAACTTTACTAAGTAGCAACAGTTGTCATAATACATGTAAATGATAACCTAAATGTGGTACCTATATAGTTGTTCTGTTATATTGATGAAAATAGCAGTGATTAACATTTCCAAATCTTTTCTCAGTACTTTCACATTACACAGGTCTGTGGATAACATCCAATCTTTGGCTTTACACTGAACATGTATAACATTGTTTGGTTTTTACATTTATGTCTTGGTATAAGAGATGTAATTAGTGTTGTGGTTTCCCTGTAGGAGGAAAAGAAATGATACTTTAGGTTTGGCTTTTAGTTTACTTGTTTTGTTGCTTTGGATAAAAATCATTTATCTCTAGTTGATGCTCAGAGCTGTGAAGAATGCACTTTGGTTGAAAATTGTACTTCCTGTGTCCTACTCTGTGGCTTCTCTTAGTAGTAGCGAGTTGCTGTATGCCACTAATATTTTCTAACTGTTTTTATTCTTTTTGGACCTCCATAGAAGTTGATGTTGGTTCACAATGATGCTGTTATTCTGAGCTATATATTTTTAGGAGGCTTAGTTGTGACTGTTGAAATTGGTAGAGCTTAAAAACTAAGCTTCGGAGTTCCCGTCATGATGCAGTGGAAATGAATTTAACTAGGAACCACGAGGTTGCAAGTTTGATCCCTAGCCTTGCTCAGTGGGTTAGGGATCCTGCGTTGCCGTAAGCAACGGTATAGGTCACAGACGCGGCTCAGATCTGGCGTTGTTGTGGCTGTGGTGTAGGCCAGCAACTGTAGCTCTGATTAGACCCCTAGCCTGGGAATCTCCATATGCCGCAGGTGTGGTCCTAAAGAAAAGCAAAGTAATAATAATAATGGTAAAAACTAAGCTTAATGTTAACCTTTAGAGATTAAGTAAATAAATTTTGCTATATTAAAGCAGTGGTAGAAACTACAGGAGTTGATATGTATAGAATCGTGGGAAATTATATGATGCATGTTCAGATACTAATATGCATCCTTTTTGGTGTTCAATATCAAGGTTACATTCGTTAAGACTTGTGATGTTCTACGGACACAATGCTTATGTCTCTGCAGAAGCAATACTCAGGTTTTTACATTTTGAATTTCTACACCCCAGAATCATCCTTCAATTATGGATGGCAGTCTATTATCCTTGACGTGAATGGCATTTTAATATTTCTGAAAACTAGTTGCTACTGAGCATTCTCTCTGGTGATTTTCCATGATAGGTAATTACAGAAGAAATTGTATAATTCTTGTTCACAAAGAGTTTTAGAATCTTAATTACATGTGACTCATGTATTAAGCATTACTGTATGTAAGAATCACTTGGTGCTTGTTTAAAAGTCTAGGGACCCCCCAAAAAAAATCTAGGGACCCCAAATCTCTCCAATTTAGTAGGTCTGGGCTGGCAGTCCAAGAATCTTTCTTTCTTTCTTTTTTTTTAAAAACAAGTGCCCGTACCTGCGGCATATGGAGGTTCCCAAGCTAGGGGCTGAGCCACAGCCACTGTAGAAGCAACGCCGAGTAGTTATGTTGTGAGCCACATGGGAAGTCCCAAGAATCTTTCTTTTTATAAGCACATTTGGTGACTCTAATACAGGTAGTACACACTTATAAAAACAGACCACACTTGTACAGAGACTAATTTGGGAGAAACATTTAAAATATTTTAAGATTTAAGATGTTAAGCACTACTCTAATTTTTTAAAAAAATTTAAATTTTAATTATTTTTTTTTTGGCACTATTCTCTTAAGTATACTCAGTATAGCACTCTGCTACAGAGAATGTTTAGGTATTAAAGGATGTAGACCACATGCAGATTGATCAGTATTAAAAGACAGCAAAATAAAATGTGTGATCTGGCACAGGTTGTGAACTTTCTGTATTTTTCATTAATTGTGCACTTACTACTTATTGGGTTTAATCGCTTTTTTTCTGGAACATTTCTTTTTTGGCGGGGGAGGGGGCACACTGTGGCACATGGAGGTTCCCAGGCTTGGGGTTGAATCAGAGCTGTAGCTTTTGGCCCATGTCACAGCCACAATGCCAGATCCAAGCCATGTCTACGCCCTACAGCATAGCTCATGGCAGCGCTAGGTCCTTAACCCACTGAGCAAGGCCAGGAATCGAACCCTCATCCTCATGGATACTGGTTGGGTTTGTTAATCACTGAGCCACAATGGGAATTCCTGAAATTTTTCTTGATTTCTGATTATTAGAAAAGTGTTACATGGGTGGAATCAGAAAGTTACACTAAGTTTTACTAATGGTCTCAATTTTTTTTTTAAAAGAGAACCTGAAATTATGTCAGAGAATTAAAAATGAAATAAAAGGGGATACCACACTGCTAGTTTGGATCAAATAGTTATAATTATTAGTGATCAAAAGTTATCTTAAGAAAGTGAAATTTTAACTCCTTATATAAATATAGGTATTACTTTTTCCACATTTAACTGAATATAGCTGAATAACCAATTTTGAGAGATTATGGATCTAATATAACTCAATTTTAAAAAAATCTAAGATCACCTTTCCCTCTCATGGTGAACGATAAATAGCATCAGTTCATGGATTTTTGTTTTTTTTTCTTTTTTCTGCTTTTTAGGGCCACACCCACGGTGTGTGGAGGTTCCCAGCCTAGGGGTCCAATCAGAGTGGTCTGTGCCACAGCAACGCCAGATCTGAGCTGCATCTGCGACCTACACCACAGCTCATGTCAATGCCAGATCCGTAACCCACTGAGCGAGGCCAGGGATCGAACCCGCAACCTCATGGTTCCTAGTCAGGTTCATTAACCACTGAGCCGCAACGGGAACTCCTGTTTGTTTGTTTTTTTTGAGACTTGGAAATGTTCTGCTTCCTATCATAAAACAGTGCTTCCTAGCGTAGTTTATTCATTTGGTTGTTCTTATCTTTGCATTAAAGATAAGGAATCTGTAATGTATGGAAGTGTGTTCTTATCTGCCTAGTCATTGGGAATATAACAGAATTGGAATTAGAATTCACATCTCCACTTGTTTGTTTACTTTAATTCCTGGCGAATACAACTGTCAGTAACACATTCTAAAACTGTTTTTCTTTTGCTCTTTTTTTTTTTTTGATTTTTAAAAATTTTATGGTTGCACCAGTGGCATATAGAAGTCCCTGGGCCAGGGATTGGTTCTGAGCCACAGCTGCAATCTGTACCCCAACTGTGACAACACAGGATCCTTTAATGCACTGCACTGGGTGGGGGATTGAACCTGACCTCTATGGTGACCAGAGTCACTGCGTTCAGATTCTTAACCCACTATACCACAGCGGGATCTCCTTCTTTTGCTTTTTTGGAATATAAAAATATATTCCAATTTGAAATTTGAAAAATAAGGAAAATGTAAAGGAAAAAGTTGCTATTAATTTAAATAATTTATATTTACGTGTACATAAACATACATCATATATGAAGTTTAACACTAGAATCTTTCCTGTCATTGGTATATTTTTGTGACAAACGCTTTTTAAGATTTGGAATTTTTTCCGTGCTTGTAACTGTTGTTTTGCACATCAGTTTTTTCAGATCTCATGGAAGTTCTAAGTTAAAAGAGTAGAGGAGAAATCAGTAAGTGTTCTGTTGTAGAATGTGCTGCAGGCTTATAAGGCTTTTAACTTGATTAGAAAATCTTATGATAGGAATTCCCATCGTGGCGCAGTGGTTAACGAATCCGACAAGGAATCATGAGGTTGCGGGTTCGATCCCTGGCCTTGCTCAGTGGGTTAAGGATCTGGCGTTGCCGTGAGCTGTGGTGTAGGTCACAGATGCAGCTCGGATCCTGCATTGCTGTGGCTGTGGCATAGGCCAGTGGCTACAGCTCCGATTAGACCCCTAGCCTGGGAACCTCCACATGCCGTGGGTATGGCTCTAAAATGACAAAAGGCAAAAAAAAAAAAAGAAGAAAAGAAAATCTTATGACAAATGTTATAACTAGAATCAGCCACAAATGTTTTCAAAGCCAAGTGGTTATTCGACTGACTAAAAAATAATTCATTAAGGAAAAAAGTACTAAGAAATCTCTTCAGTCCTATGATAGGCTTTAACCCATTGTTTAAATAGTCTTCTGTAAGACTTAGCATTCCCATATTTTGTTAATGTAATTATACATTGGAATGTTAATTTCTTTCTTTTTTGTCTTTTTGCCTTTTCTAGGGCCGCACCCTAGAAAACCCACTGAGCATGGCCAGGGATCGAACCCACAACCTCATGGTTCCTAGTCTGATTTGTTAACTACTGAGCCATGACAGGAACTCCTGGAATGTTAATTTCTTAAGTTTCCAGATTCTTGAAGTTTTTGATTTTGGCTGCTAAGAGATTTCTGTAGTTATCACATATGATTTTATGAGTAACAGGACTATTGGTTTTACCTAGGGTATACATGTATTTTTAATTTTAAAATTTTTACTCCATTATGTGTTACATTTTGTTAATCATAAATTTATAAACAAATATAACAATAATACTTATTTTTACAACGTCAGAATTCCTAACTTTGGGAGTTCCCATTGTGGCTCAGTGGTAACCATCCCAGCTAATATCCATTAGGGCACAGGTGTGATCCCTGGTCTCACTCAGTAGGTTAAGGATCTGGCATTGCCACGAGCTGTGATGTAGGTCACAGATGCAGCTTGGATCCTTCGTTTCTGTGGCTGTGGCACAGGCCGGCAGCTACCGTTCTGATTTGGCCCCTAGCCTGGGACCTTCCGTATGCTGCAGTGTGGCCCTAAAAAGCCGGAAAAAAAAAATTTATAACTTCCTCCCCAGTGTTCATTTTATGCATCTGATTCATACCTATTTATTATGTATTTTGATCCCCCTTAACTACTTATTATAACTCATAAGTTGACGTTCTGATTCTCAGTTCATATGTAAAAGGAAGATAGTGATTTTTACTTTGTAGAGGCTGCTGTGTGGATTAAGACATAGTAAAATCTTAATAAGTAGTAGCCAATTGATCTTTGGATAGATAAAGTTAATTTACTGTTGTTATTATCTCACTATTCTCTAGCATCTAACAGTGCCATGGTAACATCCCCCCCCTTTTTTTTTTTTTGCCCACTCCTGTGGCATGTGGAAATTCCTGGGCACAGCAGCAACCAGAGCCACAGGAGTGAAAACACCAGATCCTTAACCCGCTGAGCCAGTAGGGAACTCCTAGATCTTTTGTATTTAGTGGTTAGGTTAAATCCCTTTTGCTGCTGTTTCTTTGAATTATAACAGTTTAGAGTTAGGCTTTGTATATTTGTTTGTGTTAGCATTATTTTGTCTAGTATGATTAATGTTATGGAGAGAGTCTTAGCTTTTTCATTATCCTCAAACTAGGTGTTAACAGTTGTATGCAATATAGTAGTAAAGATACAACTTTTGTAGTATCTGTTCTTGCACTCAGTGAATAATCTATTCAATACCATTTTTGGCAAGTATAAGACATTTCATGTCTTGTAATTACTAAATCCTTATAGTCTGACTTTTTTTTCTCTTGGCATGCTGTAGTATATATCTTGAACCAAAAATAAGCTAGGGAGTTCCCTTTGTGTCTCAGTGGTTAACGAATCCGACTAGGAACCATGAGGTTGCGGGTTCGATCCCTGGCCTTGCTCAGTTGGTTAAGGATCTGGTGTTGCCGTGAGCTGTGATGTAGGTTGCAGACGTGGCTCGGATCGCGTGTTGCTGTGGCTGTGGCGAAGGCTGGCAGCTACAGCTCCTGTTAGATCCCTAGCCTGGGAACCTCCACATGCCGGGGGTGCGGCCCTAGATAAGGGAAAAAAAAAAGGTAAATTTACTATATGCACAAGTTAATTATTTTACTCTTATCAAAATGCCAGAGTCACTCTTCAGTGCCTTCAGATTTTGTGTTCTTTTAGATGATGATTCTAACATGGAAGTTATAGAGGAAACTTCATATAGATGGAACTTCATGTTTTTGATAATCAAGGATTTCATGATTAAATAGGTCCACTATGCTGTTGGATTTTCTGTTTGTCTTTCAGCAGATCTTAAGAAGTTGCATGTCTCAGCAAACTATATAAAGTACTCAAATACATACCATTGTATAGGTATAGGTTAATGATTTAAAAAAATTCTGTAACTACTTCTGTTTGTTCACTTGAGATTGGAATGGTTCCTGTGTAAAACTGTAAAGTGGTTTTTTATACCTTAATCCCCTTTGGCTCTTCCCTAATTTCTACCCGTGATAAATTGTGTTGAAGTGAAATTAATTTTTCCCTTCAAAAATCTGATGTATTTCAAAGTGAGTATTTTACAGAATAGGAACTCAGAGTATTAAATTGTTGAAATTTCTAATCACAGCATTTTGATTTGGGACTGGCATTGATTAATAATAAAACACTGTGGAAAAGATTTTGTTGCATAAATTTAATATTAGTGATTGGTACATTCTCATTTTCCTTCTTCACACCTCCACTTAAATGTAGTGTATATGAGTACATATGAGCGTGTCCACTGTCACCATCTTTGGTATTGTAGGTATCAAGGAAAATTGGAACTTTTAAGATTTTATTCTTTTTTTTTTTTTGGCCTTTTGTCGTTTTAGGGCTGCACCCACGGCATGTGGAGGTTCCCAGGCTAGGGGTCTAATCAGAGCTGTAATCAGCCTACACCAGAACCACAGCAATGCAGGATCCAAGCCGTGTCTGCGACCTACACCACAGCTCATGGCAATGCCAGGTCATTAACTCACTGAGCAAGGCCAGGGTTTGAACCTGCAACCTCATGGTTCCTAGTCGGATTTGTTAACCTCTGCGCCACGATGGGAACTCCAAGATTTTATTCTTTAGCACACTCATAGACATTAATAATAACAATAATTATTTTGTTTGGTATGATAATTTCATGATTTCCAGTTTTTTAAAATAACACTGATTTATCAGACATGACACCATATGAATCATAAATAGGGGTCGAATCAGACCCGTAGCTGCCGGCCTACACCACAGCCACGCAATCGAACCCGTCTCCTCATGGATACTAGTCAGGTTCGTTAAACACTGAGCCACGACAGGAACTCCTGATACAGATGTTTAGAGCACTGTTAAGTCTAGATTAGTGATATGTTGTTGGCGGATGTTGTGTTTTATCTTGTCATTGAGTCTGTAGGTGGCCATTAATTTCTGTATCATTCACAGGGTATCAGCACAGCTGATTTTGTGGAATCATTATGGTTCTTTATTAATTTTTTGGCAGCACCTGTGGCATGAAGACCTGCCCCACAGTTGTCGCCTGCGCGACAGCTGTGGCAATGCCAGATCCTTAATCCACTGTGCCAAAAGGGAACTTCCTCATTATGGTTCTTTAAATATATGCTTCAATAGCCTTTAATTTTCTCTGCATTGTCTCCTGCATGTAAAATAATCTGAACTAGGTACTTTTAGCGTAAGAGAAAGATCTGTCTGATAAATATTGAAGAAGTTGGAGTTCCGTTGTGGTTCAGTGTGTTAGGGACCCGACATTGAGTCTGAGGATGCTGGCTCAATCCCTGGCCTCGATCAGAGGGTTAAGGATCTGGCGTTGCTGCAAGCTTCAGTGCAGGTTGCAGGTGTGGCTTATATCTGGTGTTGCTGTGGCTGTGGTATAGGCCACAGCTACAGTTCCGATTTGATCCCAGGCCCAGGAATGTCCATGTGCCAAAGGTGTGGCTGTAAATAGAAAATAAATGAAGCTGAGTGCTCTTACATAATTAAGTGTCTAGCGTGAAAAATATGTTTGTAGTTCCCCCTGTGGCACAATGGGATTGGTGGTGTCTCTGGAGCACTGGGGTACAGGTTCCATCTCTGTGGCATGGCACAGGGCAGCTGCGGCATAGATAGCAACTGCGGCACAGATCTGATCCCTGGCCTTGGAACTCTGTATGCTTTAGAGTGGCCAAAAAAAAAAAGGGAAAGAAAGAAAAAGAAAAGAAGTTTATGATTTGAAGGCAAAGTGTTTGCTAATAAAATAACCCTTTAAAAAAAAATTCAGGATTGTAATTATGTAGATAATAATGTAAAGATTCTAAGGTAGTATTAAATCAAAATAATGTGAAATTTTCCTTTCTTAACGATTAACCTATCTCATTAGAATGGAAAGACACTGAAAATGATAAAAATTGGGATTAAATCTTAACGTAATAATCATTTTTGTGTATGTATGCTTTCCCATGCATGTTTTTTCCATAATACATACAGGCACTTGCTGATGTATATATGCATTTTAAGTATCTGAGGTAGGGATTCTTTCTTCTTATATTTTAATTTATGCTGGGCATCAGGTGTCTTCTGACAGCATTTTCTTTGTAAATGTTAGATGCTAAGATCAGAATACATTTCTGAAAAATTAAACCTATAAAATTACCAGGTAATATTTATAGCTAGATATATGAAGAGGGTTAGTGGTAAAATGTTTAATTCCTTACCCCCATTTCCTTGAAATACTTACACATAGTTTCCAAGTAGTGTGATTTCTTTTTCTTTTTTTTTTCTTTTTGCCTTTTATGTAGAGCCGCACTTGCGTCATATAGAGGTTCCCAGGCTAGGGGTCTAACAGGAGCTGTAGCCGCCGGCCTTCGCCACAGCCACAGCAACACGGGATCCGAGCCGCGTCTGCAACCTACACCACAGCTCATGGCAACGCCGGATCCTTTAACCCACTGAGCAAGGCCACGGATCGAACCCGCACCCCATGGTTCTTAGATTCGTTAACCACTGAGCCACGAAGGGAACTTCAGTAGTGTGATTTCTTTTTCATGTGATAGAATTAAAAACTTGAGAAAGCCTCTGTGCAAGTATAACTTAATATTTTATTTTATTTTTTTAATGACTTAATATTTTAGAATTAAAAAATTTTTCATCTTTCTGATGTTTCCTTGTTTCAGCTTTTATTTCTAAGTTTGCATCCTCTTCTAGCAAAAGAAACTTTAGAATTTGGCAGCCAGTGCTTCTGTTATAGTAGGTTACCATGCAAATATCAGTAGAATAAGCCGGCAGCACTACCAGAAATCAGTTTCTGAATGTTGGAGATACTCCATTGATCTTTCTGGAAAAAAACCCATAATACGTTTTTTTTTTAACCAGGTTTTTGCTCATTCTTCTAGGATTAAAAGTAATAAATATCTATGCTTGGACTAGGTTGCTAATGGTTTAAGATGGTGGTTCTGTAAGTGGTAGATGTTGAAAAAGTGAATGGGGATATGCAGTCGGGATCAGCCATTAACCTGTGTGTGTGTGTTATCTACAGAATGAAAAATGTGGTGTGTATATTTTAAATGGTCTTAAAGCATAGCTAACAAATTATCACTCTTTTAAGCCCCAGATAAATAGCCATAATAGCATTTTGTGCAGGTAAATTT
Organism: Catagonus wagneri; assembly: GCA_004024745.2. Taxonomy (NCBI): domain Eukaryota; kingdom Metazoa; phylum Chordata; class Mammalia; order Artiodactyla; family Tayassuidae; genus Catagonus; species Catagonus wagneri. The sequence goes on along the minus strand of PVHT021183527.1, from coordinate 3,807,607 downwards.
TGTTTAGTGTGCATACATCCTCTGATATCTTATGCTTTTGTTGCAGTGTTTGACGATGGTGATGAGCGAACACTGAGACGCACCTCACTTTGCCTAAAAGGAGAGCGTCATTTTGCTGAGAGTGAGGTATGGTGACACGGAGAGACTTTTTGAGTTGAGTAACAGCTACTAAGGAAGAGGCTAAAAGTGATTTCATTTGTCTGTTTCTTGTCCAGACACTTGACCAGCTTCCATTAACAAATCCAGAGCATTTTGGAACTCCAGTAATTGCAAAGAAGACAAACAGAGGAAGGAGGTCTTCCTCGCTGCCCGTGTGAGTGCTTTCATATGCAGTGACATTGCAATTATTACGACATTCAACAAATGGTCTTTTGAGGGTGGCTAAATTTGTTTGGGTAACCTTTCCGTAGCATTTTGTATCCTTGTTTTAGACGCATTGCCCTGAGCAGACTCTGTTCTCAGTTCTTGGGCAGAGTAGTAGTAATAATTATCACACATATAACTCACCCTTTTTTTTGGCCACACCCATGACATGTGGAAGTTCCCTGGCCGAGGATCGAACCCGTGTCCCAGTAGTGACCCAAGCCACTGTGGTGACAACACCAGATCCTTAACATTGCACCACAAGAGAACTCCTCATAGCTCCCTTTTTAAAAAGGTTATTTCTGTTTCGAGTTACTTTTCCAAATTCCTTAATTGATAAAATGATTTTTCTATTCTGAGTGTATGTGTTTTTCAACCTTTTTATTTCAAATTTTAAAATTGTAATAATGCAATGAACTTTCATACACTCATCATCTAGAGCCACGAAATTGTTAAAATTTTTTGGCACATTTATTTTATTATTTCTTCTCTTTATATGTATTTATAATATATATATATATATGTGTGTTGTATATAATTATTTTAAGTTAATAATGATTTTAATTGGCTCAGCCATTTTAGAGGAAGTTGCGAGCATCATGACCTTTTACCCCAAATTGTTTATGTAATAACTGAAGCATTGTCTTATATGACCAAACTACGGTTATCAAATTCAGAACAGTTAGCGTTGGTAGAATGCTATTGTCTAATAGTCTGTATTTCAGATTTTGTCAGTATTCCCAGTAAAAACCTTCATACTGCTCCCCGATTCCAGGATTCAATCCACAATCATGCATTGCATTTAGTTTATGTGGTTCTTAAGCCTCACTTAATCTAGAAAAGTTCCTCAGCCTTGTTTTGTCTTTTCATGACATTGACATTTTTGAAGAGTACAGGTCAGTTTTGTACACTTTTTCGTCACTGTTATTTGTCTGATTATTTAGTTACCCAGATAGGTTATTTGCATAGGCCTTCTGATGTGTTTTATGAGATCTTTTCATAACCTGTTAGGAAAATTAGTGTTGTATTATCTGGCATCTGGCATATGTAAAGTAAAAGGGCAACCTCTTAAAATGTATTTGGCCCAGTAAATACTTTGGCACAGAAAGTGTGGTGATATAGCTGTTGTGTCCCAGCGGGTAGTTGGCATGAGAGTCTAAGTCCAGATCCTCGTTGATCTGGTGACATGGACTCAGAGTTACCATGGACAGCTCAGGATTACTTCTGTGGGGTTAGGGAGATATCCACGTCTTCACTTTCAGTATGAATGAAGAGGTTACTTCTCTCGGGTAATGCATATTAGAGATTGAATCGTACACTCTGAATTCACACCACTCTGACTGTATCAAAATGATTTATGTTAAAATCATGATAAAGTTATTCTAACTTTTAGTAATGAAGATGAAAAAGAAGAAGAAAGCAGTGAAGAGGAAGATGAAGATAAGCGACGTCTCAACGATGAATTATTAGGAAAAGTTGTAAGTGTAGTATCTTCATCTGAGAAGACTGAATGGTATCCTGCTTTGGTAAGTAAGGTTTCTTTGGCAGAATTTATTTAAAATAATTGTTTAACATGGATTTTTTTAAAGCATTTAAAATATTTTGAAAGTGTTACACAAATTTAGTTTGGACTTTATTGCAAAATTGAGTAGTGTTACCCAGGTCCCACGTATTTCACTGTCTTTTATTTCCTTTTTAAATTTCTCTATTAACCAAGTATTTTGGGGGCTCTTTCAGTTTTTTCCTTCGGATCTTGCCCACTAGTCACTTTTTACTCTATTCCCATTACCATTTTATACCTGATGTGCAGTAATTACCTCCAACTTTCCTTGACTTGATTCCTGAATGCTTTCTTTACTAAATTCAGACTAGTTTTCCAGGAGTAACTTTCACAAATAAATTATAAAATATTGATTTAATCATGATAGTCTCATTCACAAAAAAAACCCTGTAGTGACTCTGCCTAATGCATCAATTCTGCATTCCTGAGGTGGACATGTAGCCCATCCCTAGTTCTTAGTTTGTTTCCCGTTTTCAGTGTAAGCTCTCTACCTAGGCTCTTTGTTAACTGCTCCTGTGTAAGACACTTCATTCCTCCAACCCTTTACCCCTTAAATCAATTAGTGTTTACTGAGGATTGCAATGAGTTCGGCTTTGCTCTAAGCTCCTTAGAAGAGAAAGAAGTGGAGTTCCTGCTGTGGTGAAACAGGATTGGTGACCTCTTGGGAGCTCTGGGATGTGTGTTTGATCCCTGGCCTAGCACAGTGGGTTGGCAATTGGCATTGCCACAGCTAGGGCTTAGGTTGCAACTGTGGCTCAGATCTGATCCCTGGCTTGGGAACTCCACATGCAGTGGCCAAAAAAGAAAAAAGGATGAGACCTCCAGTATATTGCCCTCCAGAAGTTGTCTATACACATCTACAAGATAGTGTAGTAATTAAATATATAGTTATTTAAAAACTTTTGGTGTAGACACTGGAATAGGACAAAGAGGATTAGGGAAATGGCATGCACGTTGCATATACCTAGACTTTAGAAATGGCAAATCTTGGATAGGCTGGTAGAGAAAACTGATCTTTGCTTACTTGAGGAAGGAATGAAACAGGATGGGCAAGAGAATTACTTCATAAGAGCAGCAGCAATACCTCTCTTCCTACTCCTCTCCTCTTTCTCTTAAGGTTCAGCTCCAGGGTTACCTTTTCTGCAGTCTCCTCTACTTAGCAAAAGTATGCCCCTTCTCTGAGCTTTGATGTCACTTATATCTCTGATAATACTTTTGGCACAAAATGTGTCCCAAATTAGATTAGACTCCTTTAAAGAACTGAGGCCATTTTTTTAAGCTTTCTATGTGCATCTAAATACATTACTCAGTTCTTATATAGTAGACTTAATTTACATGTGAAAAGTCTGAAAATTCTTCAAACTTTTCATTTGTACAGCCTGACAGGTAACTTGGTTTGGGTTCAGAATACTCAGGTGATAATTTGCCAAGAGATCTAAAAATAATAAATTCCCTTATTTACTCCATAAGTTTATCATTTCCCAGGTGATAAAGAAGATAAAAGATGAGTGAGAGAGAATCGGTGTAAGAATTAATCTTACATTTGATGATTTTTTAGTGTAATGCAGAGAATAATCCAAGTAACTATACTGTAAAATAGTATACATTCAATATTAAGAGTTCTTGTCCTGAGACATTGCATGAATTTGAAGGAAATTTAACAAAAAACCTCCATGAAACTGTTTATTTTGAGCTGAGCCTTGAAGGATTTAAAGTTTGTAAGCAGAGCTTCACTGGAGGACTTCCTTAGAGGAAACACAATAAGTAATAGGAGAAAAAGCAAAGGGTTTGTTCACGGAACTATGTGGTCTGGGAATCCACTTTGGCTAAATATTAGATTTGAGTAGGAGTGCAATCAGAAGATGTTTTGGATCTAGGGCAGAAGGGTCTTTAAAATTCCATCTAAAGAATTTGGTATCATATGATCCAGCAGTCACACCTCAGGGCTTCTATCTGGAGAAAACCATGACTCGAAAAGATACGTGTACCCCAGTGTTCATTGCAGCACTATCTGCAGTAGCCAAGACATGGAAGCAACCTAAATGTCCATGGGACAGAGGAGTGGATAAAGACGATGTGGTACATACATACAGTGGAATGCTACCCAGTCATAAAAAAGAATGAAATAATGGCATTTGCAGCAACAGGGATGGACCTAGAAATTACCATACTAAGTTAAGTTAGACAGTGCAAGACAAACATCATATGACATTACTTATATGTGGAATCTAAAAAAGGGATACAAACCAACTTATTTGCAGAACAGAAATAGAGTCACAGATTTTGAAAAACTTACGGGTACCAAAGTGGACAGCTGGGGGCAGGGAGGGGCTGATTGGGGGTTTGGGATAGAAATGTTCTAAAATTAGGTTGTGGTGATGGTTATACAACTATAAATATAATAAAATTCATTGAATTAAAATAATAAAGAGAAAATATGAGGTATATATGTATATATATGTATTCCATATGATATTCCATATATATACAATTTTATTTGTCAATTATACCTCAATAAAACTGGCACAGAAAGTTCCCTTTTACCTCTAAAAGTAACAATAGATATACATGGTTGACATAGGTCTTAAAGTCTAATTTTTTTTTTTTGTGGTAAAATACATGCAGTGTAAAATGTAAATTTCAACCATTTTTAAGTGTACAATTGAGTAAATTCACAATGTTGTACAACTATCACCAGATTTTACATTCTCTAGTAAATATTTTATGTAAATTTTTTTTTTCTGAGTGTATTTTCTGTTTTGGTGGGAGACCGTGACATTGATTCAGAGTAGCACATAATCCATACATAAGATACATATATACATATGTGTGTATAAAAGACTGCATTTTGTTTAGAAAAAAAGAATTTGGACATAATTCTGCATAGAATTCTGCAGAAGAGTGACGTTATTTGAGCTGCAAGTGTAGGAATGTTAATGAGGCAGTTGTGGTGCAGGAATTGTTGAAAGGAGTGAGATTGAAAGGAGGACATCCGAGTGGTTCACAGTGAGGTAGTTAAGCCTTGGATTGTGCCTACTCATCATCCTTTAAAACTTAAGCTTTTGCTGCTGCACGTTTTCCTTCCCTAGGTCAGATTAAATCTTCCTCCTAGGTATTTTTATTTTATCATATATGCCTAGTGATATCACTGTAATTATCCCGTTACATTCTTTTTGTATATTTTTGTATTTACCCCCCATTACAATGTTAGTTCCTTGCAGACAGATGCAACTATATTATTAATCTAATAAATATCGGCACCTAACAAAGAGACAAACAAACATTTATTGCCGTCTGATGTTAAGACAGCCGATATGACTGCCAAGAATTTTTAATTGTCTGGACATATGCTGTTAAATGTGATAGCCAAGAGCTTTGTGTGGCCATTTAAGTTTAAATTGTAACCTAATTACTGTTAAATAGAATTACAAATTCAATCTCTCAGTTGCACTGGCCACATTTCAGGGCTCAGAACCACATCATTCATTGCTACTGTATTGGTCAGCATGGGCAGAGAACACTTGAATCATTGCATGGTTTTGTGTGTTGTGCTAGATTACCAAGGAGGGGCTAATGTTGAGCAGGTACATTTGAGCAGTTGATCAGTAGACTTTAATTGAAAAAGAAATTCTAGATTCTATAAAGAATGTACAGTGCTTGATTCAGCAGCACACATACAAAAATTGGAACAATACAGAGAAGATTAGCATGGTCCCTGCTCAAGAATTACTTGCAAATTTGTGAAGTGTGCCATAATTTTTTGGATAAACAATAAGGTCCTGCTGTATAGCATAGGGTATTATATCCTGTCACCAGGGATAGGCCATGATGAAAAAGAATATTAAAAAAAATGTGTGTGTATATATATACATATATATATGATTGAGTCACTTTGCTGTACAACAGAAATTAGCACATTGTAAATCAGCTGTACTTTAGTAAAAAATAAAAAGAATATATACAGAGTTTCATTAGTTACTAATGTTAAGACATTTGTTATTTTTTAAAAGTTAAAAAACAGGGAGTTCCCATCGTGGCGCAGTGGAAACGAATCCGACTCAGAACCCTGAGGTTGCAGGTTTGATCCCTGGCCTTGCTCAATGGGTTAAGGATCCGGCCTTGCCATGAACTGTGGTGTAGGTTGCAGACGTGGCTCGGATCCTGCATTGCCGTGGCTGTGGTGTAGGCCGTCAGCTGCAGCTCCGTTTAGACCCATAGCCTGGGAACCTCCATATGCCATTATTTTTAAAATGAAATAAAAGTTAAAAAATTTATCCTGTTTAGCACTGGGAACTATATCTCGTCACTTATGATGGCGCATAATGGAGGATAATGTGAGAAAAAGAATATACATATGTATGTGCCTGGGTCACTTTGCTGAACAGTAGAAAATTGACAGAACACTGGAAACCAACAATAATGGAAAAGATGAAAGTCATTAAAAAAAATTAAAAACTTTAAGTTCCTTACTCAGATTTTCTCTGATTTTTTTAAATTACTAAAATTTGTACTTGCCTTGATAAGAATGGGAACTTAGTGCTTATTTTAAGCAAATAGGCATATTTCAAAATAGATCTTGATTCAGGTATATTTAAAAAAATTATTATATGCCATATTTCCATTATAGGTCATACTATTTATTTTTTCATAGTGAGTGAATTACTATTTAGACTAAATCCTAATATTTTAAAAGTGGTAACAATTTATATTTAATTGATTATTCATTTTATAATCTAATGACCGGGTAAGTAAAATATATAGAAAACCAATATGCTAAAGAAAAATTATAAGTTGATCTTTCGTAATTCATTAGTAATGGAAGCTATTGACAGTGAACCTATTTATTGTCAAATGTAATCCTTTTAAGAAGTTAAAGGACCCAGAATTACTATTTTTAAAATATATTCTTTCTTTGAGCAGGGAAAATAGTGATCGTTCTGTTCTTATTTTATGTTTCAGGTAGTATCTCCCAGCTGTAATGATGATATCACAGTGAAAAAAGACCAGTGTTTAATTCGGTCATTTATTGATTCTAAATTGTGAGTAATGAATCACTTAATAGTATTACATTGGGAAGAAAAAATGTAATCACAGTGATAGACTCTTGTTATCAAGATTTTATTTTTAAAAGTTTAATCATTTCATGAACTGAGAAGTTTTTACCTGGTATGTTTTGACTTTTTGTAAAGTACGACATCAATGAAATTTTTTTTTTTTTTCCCATTTTGGGCTCCCCCAAGACATATGGAGTTCCTGGGCCAAGGACCATATCTGAGCTGCAGTTGCTACCTATGCTGCAGCTGTAGCAACAGCAGATCCTTAACCTACTGTGCCAGGCTGGGGATTGAACCTGTGTCTCAGTGCTCCAGAGACCCGGCAGATCTTATTGTGCCACAGTTGAAACTCCAGAATAACTGGGTTTTGTTGTTTGTGTTTTTGTTTGTTTTAAGGCCACACCCATGGCTTATGGAAATTCCTGGGTCAGGGGTTGAATCCGAACCACATCTGTGACAACGCCAATTCTTCTAACCCACTGTATTGGGCCAGGGATCAAACGCAAGCCTCTAAGCAGGTGCAGTTGGAGTTTTACCCTCTGTACCACAGCAGGAACTCCTGAAAGTTTTTATATAAAAATCAAACAACAGGCTGCAAGCAGGTTAAGGATCCAGTCTTGCCACAGCTGAGGCATGGGATGCAGCTGTAACACTGGTTCATTCCCTGGCCTGAGAACTTCCACGTGCTGTAGGTGTGGCCAAAAAAACAAAATCAAAAACACAACAAAACAAAAAACTGAACAGTATGTGAGAATAATATTTAAATGAAAAGTGTTTTTGAATAAAGCATAGTATGGATTTTCTCTTTAATTGTAAGAATTCTGTATTTTTATCATGTGTACTATTTCATATTATGAAATATGACATTTACTTTTAATATAATTTATATTGTTAGAATAATTATTTTGACTTCTTTTGATTAAAAGTCCCATTTTTAGAAATTTAGAAAACTACAACTTTTCTTTAAGAACAATGTAAAATTATGTATTTATTGAGTTGTAATTCTCTGTGAAAAGTTTGATACCATGACATATCTTACAGTGCTCAAAACATTTTAATATTGCCTTTTACTGAACTTTTCTTTTTACTAAGCTGAATATTAAATTTGAGAAATACGAAAGATCAGCATAGACACTATAAGGGAAACATCATGCTGATATAAACTACCCCATACTGTATGTAAGAGGGTTGCATAAATTGAAATATTACAAATGTGAGACTATCAAATTAGTGTACTGTGAGTATGTGAATCCTTAGAATTAAGATACTAGCTTTGCCTATATTACCTCTTGCCCTTTGGGATAGTCATGGTTTTTTTTGTTTGTTTGTTTTTGTCTTTTTTGGGCCACACCTGTGGCATATAGAGGTTTCCAGGCTAGGGGTCGAATTGGAGCTGTAGCTGCTGGCTTACACCACAGACATAGCAACACAGGATCCGAGCCACATCTGCGACCTACCCCACAGCTTATGGCAATGCTGGATCTTTAACCTACTGAGCGAAGCCAGGGATTGAACCTGGGTGCTCATGGATACCTGTCAGGTTTGTTAACCACAGAGCCACAACGGGAACTCTTATACATGGTCTTTTTAAAACAAGTTATAGGTAAAATAATTTTGACTCTGAGATTTATATTTCCTATGTGTTATTTTATATGGACTATTTAAGCGATAATTTTTACTTAGTAATGGTTTCCATTCTATTTATTCTTCTCTCTAATCAGTTATTCCATACCAAGAAAGGATATCAAGGAAGTAGACCTTCTCAGTCTACCTGAATCTGAGCTCTCCGCTAAGCCAGGTAAAATAAGGATGAATCAGTCCATTATTTATTTCACGATGTGGCTCTAAATGGCAGATTTAGTGATTCAAGCAAGACAGAATATTTTCCAGTGCCATTTTAACTGTTTATATTTGCTATATACTCCTTTTTAATGCTTTTTTTAATGTCTAGGTAAAGTATTTGACTTAGAGTATTTTCTGTATTTTACCATTAACATTTCTGACAGTATTCCCTAGAGAAAAATAAACATTAATATATAACTTATAAAATATGTTCAGATTTACTTTATCATTTTAGAAATGAGAGCTGAATTTGAATCCAGGTCTTCTGGCTCTGCATGTTGTGCTTTCTTATTATTTGCTGCTGCTAATTCCATAACAACTGCTGAGGTACATTTTTACTCTTAGGGCTACAGAAAGCAAGCATCTTCTTAAAAACCAGAGTTGTTCCCGATAATTGGAAAATGGATATAAGTGAAATCCTTGAGTCATCCAGTAGTGATGATGAAGATGGTCCAGCTGAGGAAAATGAGGAAGAGAAGGAAAAGGAGGACAAAAAGGAAGAAGAGGAGACGGTAGGTGAAACTTCATGTTTGCAACATAGAAAAACATTTTAATACTTCACATTTTATACCTTCATATATTTCCCTATGTTTAGAGTCTTTATATTTTTTGTTTCTGTCTTTTTCTAGCTCAACTTTATTCAGAGCAGGGGGAGTTTTTTGGCTTCTAGCTCTGTGGGCAAATCTGAGCTAATACAAATAATACAAAGAAGAACTTTTCCGGTTCAATGAGCAACAAGTACAAACTTTTTTTTTTTTCCCTAACATCTTTTCCAAACAATCAAGGAGGAAGGAAATGTAACTTTTAGGTGTATTACATATGTTAATTCATTTAAATTTTTGCTAGACGGTGTAACAGTTATGCTACTTTTTAAAAAATGAGAGTCAGGAGCTCCCATCATGGCTCAATGGTTAACGAACCTGACAGGTATCCATGAGGATGTGGGTTCGATCCCTGGCCTCGCTCAGTGCGTTAAGGATCCAGCATTGTCTTGAGCTGTGGTGTAGGTCACAGATACAGCTCAGACCTGTGGTGCTGTGGCTGTGGAGTAGGTTGGCGGCTACAGCTCTGATTGGACCCCTAGCTTGGGAACTTCCATATGCCGAGAGTGTGGCCCTAAAAAGACAAAAAGACCAAAAAAATTAAAACATAATTTAAAAAATTAAAAATGAGGGTTAGAAAGGTTAAATAACCAGGAGTTCTCTTGTGGCACAATGGATTAACAATCTTGTGTTGTCACTGCAGTGGCTTGGGTGGCTGCTGTGTTGCAGGTTTGATCCTGGAAACTTCTGCATGCTGTAGGCATGGCCAAAAATAAATGTTCAAAAAAGGAAAAGGTTAAATAACTTTCCCAAGGTGGCACAGCTCAGCTGTGAAGAACAGGGATTTGAACTCACCTCCAATCTATCTTTGAAATCTTGCCTCTTTCAGACATTTCACAGTATCTCAAGGATAATAGGGATTAAAAAAATTCCTATCTAAATGGAAAGAATATTTCATTTGGCGGTTTGATAAATCATAGAAAATGTTTAATGGTTTTCTTTTGTAATATCACTGTGTCATTGAGAATATGCATGTAACTGTAGGAAATCATTCAGGAAATACCACATAGTTGCTTACATGAATATTGCTGTTTGTTCAGCAGTGTTTTGTCAAATGGGATAAACTGTCTAGTATATTTTTGGTTGTTATGAGGTAAAGGGGCTTAGGGACAGACAAAGAGAATGAGTTTACTGAAAATGAAGATCTATTTGAGCATGAAAAGTATTGCTTGGAAAATGTGGCATGCTTGTTTTCTGTCGTGCGTACACAAACATGAATTTATGAAACAAAGTGAGTATGCATGTATGTGATGAAGGGCATGTGGTATTTCTCTCCTCTTACTTCCCCTGCAGTATTTGGTTTTTTGCACTCTGAAATCAGAATGGCGGTTCGTACTTACAGGCTGCCTACAGAGTTGCCATAGTAACGTGCTGTTGGTTTTAAGTGAGCATGCTCGGAAAGACAGGAAGGTTTTGCAGAGGCTTGGCAGGTTGCCAATGGAGGTTTGCCAGATGCTTTGAAATGGGCTGTCTTTCTTTTCCTTTCATGTAATGTCTGATTTTTATGTGGAAGAGAATGTAAGTAGTGCTGTATAACCCTGCGGATGCTGTGCCCTAAGAGGGAAAGCAAATATTTGCAAGTCAGACTGAAAAAGGTTCAGACACTGTACTGATTAAGTAGAAGGGGAATCTAACCATTTTGCATGTGAAAGAAAATGCAGCGTATAGGTAAGATTTTTTTTTTTATATTACCATTCTGCTTGCCAAAAGTGAGGTTAAATAAGAATTTTAGGTATTGATGATGTGGCTGTTATGGTAGGACTCGTAACCAAGCGTAATTGTTTCATGTAAAAGAGACAGTAGGAGTCTATTTTTAGAATATCAGAGGATGAAGGCTATTTTCCTGAAATACAAGATAGATTTCGAAATTAAAATGGTAACCACATTTTGGCAAAATTCAGGATTTAAATTCTAAATATTAAGTGTGATTTTTGTATTTTATCTGTATTTATTTATGAATTATATGTTTTAAGAGTAAATAGGCCACATATGCAGGGTGTGAACTGTTGCAGTCTGGTTTTGCTTTTTTTTTTTTAAATTAACATTAAAGCTAGGCTCTCATATTGCCAAAACTGAAATGCATTAGTCTCTTTATTTTTGCTAATACTTTTAATTGGTATCCCTTTCAGAATGCATTTTCCCTACTCCCCACTCCCCAGAAACCTGGAATTTTAAACAAAGAGGGTAAAAAAAGGCTTTGTAGTAAGGTTAGAGAGGAAGACTATAAAATAGTAAGTAGTAAACAGTGTTCTTATTATAGATATTGATTTCATAAAAATCATAATGTTTTATTTAACCTGTGAGTAAATGTTAATAAAAAAGAACGAAGAGCAGAGGTAAGCTCTCTTACCTATTGTTTGCAGGTAATAAGTAAAGAAATCTAAAAAACTAAGGATCTTTATAATAATAGTGTCTTCTTAAAATATGTTACTGAAATTATGGGAACCTGTTAAAATGCAGTGAACCAAGATGTTTTTCATCTACTGAAAAATAAAGGGAAAATCACAGAATGTAAGCATTGATTTATAAGATGATTTAAAATTATTTTCAGATATTCATTTTCATAGGATATACTTTATTGAATTATTTGACAGAAACTAATTTCCTCTCTTTCTCTGGCCATACAGGTAGATTTTCTTGAGTGAGATTTTGGTTGCTTTAGGAAAAAAAAACAGCTGCTCTTGGATTAAAGACTTAGATGCTGAATCATTCTAACCTGTAATTCTTGAACAGTAATTAAAAAAAAATTTATATATTATAAAACTGAAAAGCAGTTTAATCTCTATTTAGCAAAGGAAAAAAATGGATATGCTGTAGAATGAATTAAAATCTGAAAAGTCAGGGCCTACCTGGCTTAGTCATTACAGGCCTTAACTACATAAGTGAGGCAAAGCTGTTGTATTACATTACAGATCATCTTCTTCCCAAAATGTAATTATGCTATGCTTTTCATGAAGACTTAATGTTGTTTGACAGTGATCAAAAAGATCTTTTATAACATTCTGTAAATCACTATAACAATACTTTAGCCTGCCATTTGGTGTTATGCAGTGGAATCATACAAGTGTTAAATACTTCTGCAGTGTTAATGGACAGTGGACATTGCTTTTGTATTTGATGCTTTGAATACTCTAACATAGACTTAAAAAGGCGATTTGAGATTTACCATAGAGGAGCACTGAATATTATTTTGAATTCCTAAGACTTGGTAGTTCAGGATTTGAGTACAAGAAGTATATTTCATACTATTACTGGGCAGGAAAAGACCTGAGTCTGACAGAAAGTAGATCCTATCTATATTGATGACTCTACATTTTAAGTCATTAGCAATTATGTTGAAAAAGGTTCTAGGTTCTATATTTTTTAGGTGTTACCTAAACATCTTTTGTTAAGATGTTTTTATGTTAGATATTACTGAATTTCCTTTTGAGCTTTGAAATTGATTGAAAAGCCCATGTAAACATAAACAGTGATGTCAGTTATTCATTTACTCCTGACTTATATTTGCCTTGGATGAATGCAGAAGAGTTGTCTAAGGATAAAATAAATAGGTGATTGTTTAGAAGATTGAATATCAAGTGTAAACTTGACTATTTATTAGCTCTTTTATCCTTTTGGTTTGCTGTAGGTAGGATTATATGTTGGGCCCTTTCAGAAATGTCTTCTAATTTCATATTTAGTGAAGAAAATTTGAATTGAGTGAATTTTTATGAGAAATGCTCTTTTTGTTTAGAAGTATTGACACTCAGTTCTCCAGTTGTTGAATTTCTAGGGCTCACTGTTCTATTTAATTTCTTGGATTATATTCCACCATTAGAAAAATCATAAGTGTCTGAGGTGTTTTTTTTTGTTTGTTTGTTTTGTTTTCTTGGGTTTTTAGGACCACACCCACGGCATATGGAAGTTCCCAGGCTAGGGGTCCAGTCGGAGCTATATCCACTGGCCTACGCCACAGCCACAGCAGTGTGGGATCCAAGTCACATCTGCAGCCTACACCACAGCTCATGGCAATGCCAGATTCTTGACCCACTGAGTGAGGCCAGGGATCAAACCCGCATCCTCATGGATTCTAGTCGGATTCATTTCTGCTGCACCATGAAGGGAACTCCATGCTTGAACTTTTTAATTTGTGGTGACATGAATTTTTTTTAATGTTTAAATCAAGTTATTAGTGTATATAAATGCCTTTTTGGAGGTCCATAAAGGCATTTGCTAGTGATCATTCAGGATCACTTTGGGTATAAATCTTTTAGTAAATGCCTGATAACTCAGGAAAATCATGTTAAGTCAATAAAATTTACAGGAAAATTAAAGATAATGTAGTATTTTATGTATCTAATAACTTCTGCTGCCAATCAAGTTTCTAAGCAGGCCCTATAAAGTTAAAACCTTTAATGATACCTGAGACTTTAGCTTGATTTCAAATATAAGTTATTTGTTAAAGTCTTAAAGTGTAGCCTGTTAAATAAGCAATCAAAAATGTCCTAATGTGTTTAGCAAAACCTTTCTTCAAATTGTTAGCATAGGAGTTCCCGTCGTGGCGCAGTGGTTAACGAATCTGACTAGGAACCATGAGGTTGCAGGTTCCATCCCTGGCCTTGTTCAGTGGGTTACGGATCCGGCATTGCCGTGAGCTGTGGTGTAGGTCACAGACGCAGCTCGGATCCTGCGTTGCTGTGGCTACGGCGGTGTAGGCCTGCGGCTACAGCTCCAATTAGACCCCTAGCCTGGGAACCTCCACATGCTGCGGGTGCGGCCCTAAAATGACAAAAGGCCAAAAAAAAAAAAAAATTGTTAGCATAAGACTCTAACCAAATTAGAATTACCGAATCAGATTAATGAGCATTTCACATTTTTTATATTTATAGAAAAACACTTCTCATATAAAAGCATTTTGTAGTAGTGCTAGTATGACTGATTTTAAAGCCTTAGATCTGATAGCATCTGAACCACACCCTGATGATTAAAAGTAAGATGTATGTCCCTTTTCAAACAGGGGTTAAAATTACTGAATTGTTACAGGCAGGTTGTTGTTAAAACTGTTTCCTGAAATTGTAAAGCACTGTCTTACCACATAATGAATATATCATGCGTGACGTGATTTCTGAAATTTTCAGTTTAAGTGTACCACTCTAAATTTTAATTGATTAACAAATTTCACTGCGCCTTCAACACCATTGGTCAGTTCTCAAGTTTCTATAATCTAATCATCAACTCCTCCATTAACCAGCAACCCTACCCCCACTCCACTCACTTTGGAAAGAAACTAGGAGCTTCAGATTGAGAGAAAGTTCTAAACTTCACCTGCCTGCTCTTGTTCCCTTAATGTACAGTTGATAATATGTTGTCCTCGTCTACAAATCCCTCTTTTTTTTTTTGCTCTGACTCTTATTCTTTTCTTCCTGTCTTATGTCATGAACTATCTCTTTTCTTTCCAGCGTCTTTGATGTTTTCCTTTGTATTATATCTTTTTTTTTTTTTTTT
>PVHT021183527.1:3760326-3784042 GCA_004024745.2 Catagonus wagneri | reverse complement strand
TTTATATAATTAGTTAAATATAACACACAAATATGTACTTGTGGGAATAGTTGTTTCTACATGAATGTTTCCATTAGTTTATGTATCTAGTTTCCTTTCCTGAGAAGTACTTTTCATTGTATTATTTTTAAGAGTTGTAAAGTCAACTACAGAGGCCATGCCAGAAAGGCAAATGAAAAAAGCAGACCACTGTGATACAAAAGGGGCTGGAGGGATCTGGAACGAAATAAAATTTATATGATCAATTTAAATGCATTAAATTTCTTTAAAACATTTTGTGCTATCCAAATAAAAGCCTTTGCCATATGACTTTGCAACTTCTGGTTTATATTCATTCAAATAACAAAAGTTTAATTGTATGTATATGGTTTATTTTAAAACAGTAAATACATTTATAATTATTATGCTCACCTATCAGTTTACTTGTACAGCCACACGGTATTTTGCCAATTTTTGTTACTTTTTTTTTTTTCCTTTGGCCGCACATGCAACATACGGAAGTTTCTGGGCCAGGGATCAAACCCAGGTCAAAGCAGTGACAATGCCAGATCCATAACCTCAAGGCCACCGAAGAATGCCAAAGGATTTTTAAAAAAATACCAAATGAGGTGAAAACACTTATCCCGTTCCTAAATGTTTTCTTTATGGCTAATTTAGTTTCCATAGTGATAATCAAGGGGAAGCTTTGAGTGACAAATGATTTTGAAGAGTAGAGATTGTATATCTTGACAATTGCATCAAATCAGCTTTATCAAAATGTGAATTAAAATATTAAAATATGTAGTAATTTGAGAAAATTCATATATTTTTGGCTTTCCCTTTGCTTTGGGTTCACAAAACCAAAAACAAAATAAAAAAGAAGACAGTGTTATCTCCTATTCATTGTTCTACATATTTATATATTTTACCTTTTCAGCCTGAGGAAGAACTTGATCCTGAAGAGAGGGACAACTTCCTCCAACAGCTTTATAAGTTTATGGAAGACAGAGGTATTTTCATGCTTATCATTTAAAAGTAGTCATTTCTTTTACTGTTTTATATTTGAGGTTTATACGTTATTTTTGTTAGCATCATGGGATTTGGATTTCAAGCCTAAGAATCAGTTATAGATGAAAATGATAATTATTTGGAATAAAAACAACTATTAACATATTTTGAGTAGAAATATAGAGGAAAGTAGTTTTGGAATAATTACATTTTATCTCCTTGGGACTTATAAAACCAGAAAATATCATGATAATAACTGAATAACAGAAAGTGAATAATCATATTTTTAATCCACATAACCTTTACTTACTAATGCTGTTTTTGTGGCAAGTAAACTAGTTTAATCTTTGTTCTCAACAAATAAAACATAATAGGTAGTTCCCATTGTGGCACACTGGAAACAAATCCGACTAGTATCCATGAGGATGTGGGTTTGATCCCTGGCCTCTCTCAGTGAGTTAAGGATCCAGCGTTGCCGTGAACTGTGGTTGTATGTCACAGATGCGGCTCAGATCCAGAGTTACTGTGGCTGTAGTCTAGGCCAGCAGCTGTAGTTCCGATTAGACCCCTAGGCTGGGAACCTCCATATGCTGTAGGTGCGGCCCTAAAAAGCAAAAAAAAATTTTAAAATAAATAAAACATGATAGATCAGCCTCTATCTAAATAGAGTAGGATTTCTAATAAAGTTAGAAGAAATGGAACCTTTATGAATCATCATACTGTTTTTGTTCTTTGTTTTTTGTTGTTTTTGGCTATGCCTGCAGCATGTGGAAGTTCCCAGGCCAGGGATCATACCTGAGCCACAACAGTGACAACGCTAACTCCTTAACTACCAGGAAACTCCCTGTCATACTTGTTGACATTATTGTTGGTCCCGGAAATCTTCAGATAATTCGGTCCTAGACATTTTGTGGCCTTCAGAAATGATCCTTCTGATTTAAGAAGGATCATTAAGATTTGTGTTAAAGCAGTGAAAATGGAATTGTGGCTTAAAATGTGCCCTTTCCATTTTGTGTGTTCTTACCCAGCCTTCTTGAAACAGCGACATTATCAGCTACGCTTTGCAGGTCCAAGGTTTCATTTAGTTTTATCCAATTCAGTGGCAGTTAAAGAGGTGATTTTATTAGTTTTCAATTGAAATCAATTTAAAGATAACCACAATGCTGTATAAAGAATATAGAGAATATTTTGTTCTGTCTTACATAATTTTGAGATTTTTTTTTTGAGATTTTTTAAGTATATGCCTCTAATAAATGATACTTGGGAAATCAGAAGTTGATAAACTTTATTCTCAACTTAGTATTTTCCATTGGGATTAACTTTGTACTCTCTGATATTAAAAAGGTACTCCAATCAACAAACCACCTGTTTTGGGCTATAAAGATCTCAATCTCTTCAAACTCTTTCGACTGGTTTATCATCAAGGTGGATGTGACAATGTAAGTAAGACTGTAATGAAAAGTTAAATTGTCTGATGTTGCCCTGTTATATGTACTTTAGGTGATAAACACATTTTCTTAATGACCATAGAATATTAGTGTGAAGATTATTTCCCTTTGCAACGTTAACAAATAAAAACTTAATTTTCCAGATTGATAGTGGTGCTGTATGGAAGCAAATTTATATGGACCTTGGCATTCCTATTTTGAATTCAGCTGCTTCCTACAATGTAAAAACTGCTTATAGAAAGTAAGTAGTATAGTTTATTCATCAAAGAATAAATATTTATAAGCGAGGAGTTCTCATGTGGCACAGCGGGTTAAGGATCCGGCGTTGTCACTGCAGCAGCTTGGGTTGCTGCTGTGGCGCGGGCTCAATATCTGGCCCGGGAACTTCCACATGCCATGGGCACAGCCAAAAAAAAAAGAAAAACATTTATAATTTTCCATTTAATTTGTTAGTAGTTACATAAGAACATATCAAAGAACATTAAAGTTAGGGAAAGCGTATACAAAGGTCTAGGTTAATAGATGTTTGTGACTGACAATCTCAGTGCACCCAGTCTGCTTTATTCCATATTTCATGTTGTTCTGATTTTCTTTTCAAAATCAGAGATACAGGCGGTATTTCAATCTAAAATTACAATACATGTTATGGAGTTTTATCTGTTGTAGGAATGGCCTTCCAATCAAAACTGTGATAGCTCTATTTAGTCATGACAAGATCAGATTTTTCAGGAAAGAAATCTTATTTTCTGATCAGTATTTCTATCATTGCATATGAAACACCAAGAAATCAGTTACAGTAAAAGTACTTAAAAAAAAAGCTTGAGCTTTACTTTTCAAAAATATGTGTGTGTTTAATATAGTTAAATGTGAAGACTGAGATCTCTTAAAATGAAATATTGTTTGTTTAGGTATCTCTATGGTTTTGAGGAATACTGCCGTTCTGCAAATATTCAGTTCAGAACTATTCACCACCATGAACCAAAAGTAAAAGAGGAAAAAAAAGACTTCGAAGAATCCATGGAAGAGGCTCTAAAAGTAGATCAAGAAATGCCTTTAGTAGAAGTGAAGAGTGAACCTGAGGAAAATATTGATTCAAACAGTGAAAGTGAACGAGATGAAACAGGATTAAAATCTCCAAGGGTATGTAGTTAATACTAGTTTTATCCAGTTTACACATTATTTTAATTTCTTTTTTTTTCTTATGGACATTTTCAGATATACACAGAAATACTCCTAGGAACCTAGTTTATTTTCCAGAATTTAGTTTTGTTTCAGCCAGGCTACAGCCTAGCTGCCTCTCTCTAAATATATATTATTTTTTCTACCTGAAAAATCGTTCCTCTTGTTCTCTATTTATGCCTGTTCAAGTCATTGCCATCCGAGGTCAAGCTCAAAGAACTCACTTTGAGTCTTTCGCTAAAATGTCACCTCACTGAAGCCTATCCTGGTCCCCTTATCTAAAATTAAAATTGTAAGCTTCCTCATCTCTTTGGCACCCTCAGTCCATCTAATGTTGCTCTGTCTGTCTGTAATTTTTTTTTTCCTTTTTTTTTTTTTTTTTTTTTTTTGCTTTTTAGGGCCGCAGCCACGGCATATGGAGGTTCCCAGGCTAGGGGTCTAATCAGAGCTGTAGCCGCCAGCCTACACCACAGCCACAGCCACAGCCACACCAGATCGAAGCCACATCTGCAACCTACATCACAGCTTATGGCAACGCCGGATCCTTAACCCACTGAGCGAGGCCAGGGATCGAACCTGCAATCTCATGGTTCCTAGTCGGATTCATTTCCGCTGTGCCACGACAGGAGCTCCTGTCTATCTGTAATTTACTTATACTCTTTATTATTTATTCTTTTACCCCTACTCTGGACTGCAGTCACACTCCACAAGGGCAGGGATTAGTGTTTATTCCATTCACTGAGAGATCCCAGGCACCTAGAATAGTGCCTGGCAAGTGTAAGAACTTATTAAATAGTTGTTGAGTGAATGAGTCTTCTCTTTATAACACCTGTGCCCTCAGCCAGACGAGACCTTTTCTTTGTCTTTACTCCACAGTACATTGTACACTTCTTATGGCATCTGTTCATGCTCTACCTTGTTTCCTACTTACCTGCACACTGTTTATCTTTTACTACTCTTCCTTTCCATCAATGTATAACTCAAATTAGGAATTGTCACACACTATTTTGATCATTGTCTAATAATGTCTACATAGTAGAGTTTATCAAATTTTGGAAGTAGAAAGAAAATTTATATTCTCAAAGAAGTTCAGTTATTGTAACGTGTCTTAGTTTTCAGTGAAATCAATTTAAATTTTTTAAAAAAATTTTTCCATTATAGCTCGTTTACAGATTTCTGTCAATTTTCCAACTGCACAGTGTGGTGACCTGGTTACATATACATATATAGATTCACCACAAGTGATTAGACATAGTTCCCGGTGCTATACAGCAGGATCTCCTTGCTTTTCCATCCCAGAGGCAATAGCCTACAACTGTTAACCCCAGACTCCCATACCATCCCACTCCCTCCCCCACCCTCTTGGCAACCACAGGTCTGTTCTCCAAGTCCGTGATTTTCCTTTCTGTAGAAAGGTTCATTTGTGCAGTATATTAGTTTCCAGATATAAGTGATATCATACAGTATTTGTCTTTCTCCTTCTGACTTACTTCACTCAGTATGAGGGCCTCTAATTCCACCTATGTTGCTGCAAATGGCATCGAAATCAGTTTAATGAAAGAGACGGTGAAATCGCTTTCTCTTTTATTTGCTCAGAAAACAGTTTTTAAAACTTTCCATTCCGTCATCTTTTTTTTTTCTTTCCCATTCTATCATCTAACAAAGCTAATATTCTAGTAGATTTCATGAAATAGCATAAGTGGTTTATTTCTTTTTTAATATTCTGGTAGATTTCATGAAATAGCATAAGTGGTTTATTTCTTTTTTTTACTTTTTAAAAAGTGCAGTAAATACACATAACTTACAATTTATCCTCTTAACCATTTTTATGTGGACAGGGTCAGTGGCATTAACTACATTGCTGTACAACCATCACCATTATCCATCTCCTGAACATTTTTCATCTTGTAAAACAAACTGTACTGTTAAACAGTAATTCTGCATTCCTCCCTTCCCCTGCCTTGGGCAACCGCCATTCTACTTTCTGTCGCTATGAATTTGATTATTCTAGGTACTTCATGTAAGTGGAATTATATAGTATTTGTCTTTATGTGATGGGTGTATTTCACTCAGCATAAGCCTCATCCATCAGCATTTCCTTCCTTTTTAAGACTGAATAATATGTCCATTATATGTGTTCTGGACCTTCTTCATCTTTATGTAAAACATCTGCAAAGTACTTCATAGTATGGACGTACTATAAATTTACCTTCCTCAAGGTTTTTGTACAATTTTTTTGTGATTACACAAAGTGCTGCAATAAATATGCATGTAAAAATCTCCTCCCAATTTATCTGAATACTGAGACCAGAATTCTAAAAATAGGATTTCTGGGAAAAAGGTGTAAGTTATGCAAACCTAAATTTTGATGGATAACAGATGCTTTCATTCATTTACACACAAATATTGAAAGAGCACCTGCTGCATACCAGGTACTATCTAGATCTGAGGATACAGAAGTGAATAAGACAAAGTTCCTGCCCTCATGGAACTTACATTTGAGTTGTTGTTTTTTTTTCTATTTTTGATATTTATTTATTTTTGCTTTTTGGGGCCACACCTGTGGCATATGGAAGTTCCCAGGCTAGGGGTCTAATTGGAACTGTAGCTGCCGGCCTACACCACAGCCACAGCAATGCAGGATCTGAGCCGCGTCTGTGACCTGCACCACAGCTCATGGCAATGCCGGATCCTTAACCCACTGAACGAGGCCAGGGATTGAACCTGCGTCCTCATGGATGCGTGTCAGATTCGTTAACCACTGAGCCACGATGGGAAGTCCTACTTTTGATATTTAAATAGCACATAGGTATTAGACAAAACATTTGTTGTAGTGTAATATTAATTATAAAGTATTCTAGTGCTCCCAAAGTTCCTGGCTCTTTTTTTTTTTTTTATCCTCACTTTAATCTAAGTAGAGGGGAATTCTGCCAGGGTGTAGAAGTCTCTGCTGGAAGGAGAGTTTAGGAGATGCTGATATGGCTAAACAGGTTCCTGATCAGTTAAGCATGCAACAAGAAGCTGATAAAAGTTGCTGGGAGTCTGACAAGTTACCTCTGGCCTAGTGAGCTCTCCAGGTACTCCTTCAAAGAATTCAACTCACTTTTTGGCTGTTGATGCAATTCTGTCCTTTGAAAATGTAATCACACCGAAATACAGTTATACGTAAATGTTATCTTTATAAACAGAATTAGAGATGCCAGAACTTTTAAAAAGTCCATAACTTAAGGGACTGATTATTGTTATTAACTTATATCACTGACACTTAGTAATTCTTTTCTAACTTTTACTGCAGTAGAGAAATATTCAAAGTGAGGTAAAATAATATAGTAAACAAAGGAGAGAATTTTTATTTTTCATGTAGCATGTATCCAGGGGTCATAGTAGACCTGGATACGACTGAGTAATTTACATAGGTTATTTTTTTACCTTCGACAGAAAGTACATTGCAGTTGATGGGTTGTAAGTGTTGTGTCTCAGACAGAGACAAGACTAGTCATTGCTGTGAAGGTTTAAGAAGAAGATACATTCTTCTACTTCTTTCCCCTTTGGTAGTGATCATTATTTTAAAGCTTTTATCCACCTTTTAGGGACGAAGGAGAGTTGCTCGAGATGCAAATTCTATTAAAAAGGAATTTGAGGAAGAGAAAACAGAAGACAAATTAAAAGATAATGATACAGAAAATAAGGATGTAGATGATGACTACGAAACTGCAGAGAAAAAGGAAAATGAGCTACTACTGGGAAGAAAAAACACACCAAAGCAAAAGGAGAAGAAAATTAAAAAGCAGGAGGATTCTGATAAAGACTCAGAGGAAGAGGAAGAGAAAAGCCAAGAGAGGTACATTATCTTATATTTGTTCTCCAGAAGCACCTGTCTGGGGCACAGCAGCACTCCGTTCCTGCTTAGAGATTCAGGTCTGAGGGAATGTTTTCTTCTTGGGACTTCCGTTCCTCTTGTCTAATGAAGGAGAGACACATTGTGAAGATGATGTGTATCGCCTTTCGGAATTGGAGAATATACTGGTCGCACCATTTTAATAGCACTTGTGCCCCAAACAGTGGCCTCAAAGAAGGCTGCGCCACCCAGTCAAAAGAAAGGTCCTGCAGTTGACAGCAGGGAAGGGAGCTGGAGAAAAATGGAGGAAGTGGACAAGAGGAAACAGCGACAGCAAAAATTCCATTTTAAAAAAGGTACAATGTGGGAAAGCTAACAAGCACATGGGTGCACAGTACTAGCAGATGTTTCTGTGTGTTAGCTTTATCTAAGACATTTTTCTTTTTCAAGTTACTGTGTTGGAATAAGCGGCATGCACCCCGATTCTAGTTTGGAAAATACGTTCTTGCCCCACATCACGACAATTAAATTTTGGCTTTTTGGTGTCCATCCTGTTTGCTGTTGAGTGAAAACTGTTTTTTTTTTCTCCCATGTATTACATATGTATGGACTGAACTGACTTAAAAATAACCAAAGATTAGGCAGGCCAGCTAGATCAAAGTAATGTCCAACTGTGTTCATTTCGCCATTTCTGTGTTGCCACATGGATTTACTAATTTTTAGACACCACTAAAAAATGAATTTTAATTCACAAAAACAGCATAACACACTTACTTGTGTAGAAGCTGTCCTCCATAGTTATTTTTTGATTATTTGATGCTAAATTTTCTAGAAATTTGAGTTGTTAAAGCAAAATTGGGAAAAGTGGCCTGATGCCTTCAACTAGTGGCTAACACTCATCTGAAAAGTAACCATTAAGAACGTAATTGGAAAAATAGAAATGATTAGTGAGTGGGAGATGTAATTTTATGATTCATTACAGAAAGGTACAGGAGCTATCATAATTACATGTGAATTGGATTAGTGAATAAAGAAAGGTCTGTAGTGCAATATGATGAGGATTAGGATTAGGGAAAGTGAAAGGAAATAATTGAAGTTGAGTATAATAATATGAGTGTGTTATTTTAAATATTTGGACAATAAATTTATGCAAAGGTAAACCCGTGAAAAAGTAAGGCCTAATTATAGTTTGAAGATTTGTTAAAAATAAGCATCAAAATGTGTATGTTTTATCTCAATAACACATAAAAAATTAATATGCACATAAATATACATGAGGTTTAAAAGGCCTTAATTGATATGTAAATAAAGCAATTATTTTAGCGACAAAAAATGTCCTAGAGTTGACATTTCATTAAAAATTCCTATTTTTATTAAATAAAAATTGAATATACAAATATAGTCTGCATTTTCATTCAATAGCAGAAATCATGGAAATGGGAAACTCTTTTATCTTTAGAGATTTCTGATTTAAGTAGTTTCTCATGGTGTTTTGAAATTACCTTACCAGGATATAATTGGAAGGTGCCCCTGGAAAGAAAACATTCCCACTGCTAATGGGTCGTCAAAGTTTCTTCATGTTGGGACCCCCAGTGGTCCCTAAAATAATGCCCTATGCTTGTTATAGAGCACAGTTCTTCCTCTTAGGCCTTTAAAACTCTAGAATGACCTTTGATGCAGATCTCTTCTGAATCCTTTCAGGGCTAATAAAGAATGTTTCATTTGTAAATATACTGTTGGACCTCCCTGTGTGAGTCTCCTTTATACCTGATTATCAAAACAAAGAAAAACTGATGGGAGATGTAAGAACAAGTAGAAACCAACAAAATATGCAAAGCTTTGTTCTCCTGGTGCTGTTATCCTGGGTTCTTAACCAGTGACCTAATAACACAAATAGCTATTGTTTCTTTGTTAGGATGGGGAAACCTTTAAAATATAAACTAGTTTAAAAGATGGAGTTACTAAGGTAATTAGCCCTTGTTCACTATTTTGCCCAGCAAAAAACTAGTCTTAGTTGAAAACCAGTCTGAATTGAGCAGAAAGTACATAGTAAAGTAGATTGTAGTTGCAGAAAGTTATAAACTATCTTTAGATCATTTTCACATATAAGGTGGCACTTGAGTATGACTCCTAAAGACTTTTTCAAAGCATGTTGTTCTTATTTTGTCAGAAGTGATTTGACCCCCGAATCACATTAACTGTGATTATTGACTGGGCTTTAAGAAGTATGAATTGACTTGTGGCACAGTGCACCTTTACATAATAAATAAATTCCTTAGTAAGTAGTCTATAAAAATCTTCTCCTTCTCCTCCTTCTCCTCCTCCTCCACTGACATGTTATTAAGGTGACACTTAGGTTGTGACTCTTCTACATGTTGGATTCTTTAGGCATAGTTATATTCTTTTCCATTAAGTTATTAGTAGCATTATCAATGTTATCGTTTGCCGCAGGGAAGAAACTGAAAGCAAATGTGACTCTGAAGGGGAGGAAGATGAGGAAGACACAGAACCCTGCCTAACAGGAACCAAAGTGAAAGTAAAATATGGACGAGGGAAAACGCAGAAAATCTATGAAGCCAGTATTAAAAGCACTGAAATTGACGATGGAGAAGTTTTATACTTGGTACATTACTATGGATGGAACGTCAGGTAAGCAGGAGGTATCTTTTCATTTTGAAATTTCTTTCACTGATTCAGAAAGATCACTTTACTCTTTTGAAGAACTAAAGCAAACAGTATATATGTATTTATAAAGCACACCTTATATGTCAGTTCTTCCAGCTAGAGGTTACCAGGATCACATCCATAGTTGAAAAATTTAGGTTTATTACTCATTTGCAGTGGGGGAGAACACAGCTTGGGGAACCATGTGGCACCTCAATTAGAGGGTGACTCAGTGAAAGCTCAGGGTACCACCTTTGGGAACAACAAGAGCCCAGGATCCTGTGCAGACCAAGCTCCTGGCTCCCAACAGTACAAGTGTGTTTGTTTGTTTATTACATTTATCAGAAATCAAGCCTAGCAGTTCGCTTGTTGCTCAGCAAGTTAAGGATTCAGTATTGTCAGTGTTGTGGCTTCATTCGATCCCTGGCCTGGGAACTTCCTCATGCCATTGGAGTGGCCAAAAAGAAAAAAGAGAAATCAAGCCTATCAAGCACTATAATAATTTTAAATTGGTCATTTAATTTAAAAAGAATATTAGAGGAGTTCTTGTCATGGCTCAGCAGAAATGAATCTGACTAGTAACCATGAGGACGCAGGTTCCATCCCTGGCCTCGCTCAGTGGGTTAAGGATCCCGTGTTTCCGTGAGCCATGGTGTAGGTCACAGACGCGGCTCGGATCCCACATTGCTGTGGCTGTGGCAAAGGCCACCAGCTGCAGTTCCGACTCGACCCCTAGTCTGGGGGAACCTCCATGTGCTGCAGGTGTGACCCTAAAAGGACAAAAAAAATAATAATATAATAATAAAATAATATAATAATAATAATAATGTTAGATAGGACTTAGAGCTGAGCTTCTGGTAGATGATTTTGGAGAGGGCTTACAGAAATGGTCTTTGCTCTAAGTGGGATGCTGTAGGGAGGTGGAGAGGATAATTCCATGATTGGTTACAAGGAAAGAAGACTAGACCAAGGCTAGTGCTGTACTTGGTAAAGCAGCAGCAGACACTCAGGAGAAAAAAGGACATTTGATCATTTTTGTGGCTTGGACAATGTTCTTGTTTTTTCTGTGTTGAGACACGAGTAGGGAGCGGTCTTGTTTTTGTCTTGAGCCATCATGGTCATGGAACAGGCCTGTCTGATGTTGATGTTCTATGAAATTGTTGTTGTTCAACAGGGGAGTAACACGCCCTAGCTGTGAAGGCCAGAACAGCTCCTTAGCAAAAATCAAGGCCCAGCGGATAGTACCAGGCCATTTTCTAAATGTCAGGGACTGCTTTTCTCTCTTTTAGAAAGTCTTGTGTGTCAGTGTCTCTGCTTGCCCTGCAGTTGCTTGGAGCCAGAATGCTCCAAAATTTCCCTACATACTCAGTGTGTGCTCTCTTATGCCTCAATTCCCTCATCTCTAAATTGGGGGCGACAAAGTAACTATAGAGATGTTGTGAGAAGTCGTGCTAATATCTCTTTAACATGCAAAGTAGTGCCTGGCACTTAGTAAGTGCTCAATAAATTAGTGAGAGAGAATTTAGTGTATATCTTCTCACATCATTTGAAAAGAGTATGGGTTGGAGTTCCTTCTTTGGCACAGTGGGTTAAGAATCCAGCTGTAGTGGCTTGGGTTGCTCTGAAGATGCAGGTTCAATCCCTGGCCTAGCACAGGGGGTTAAAGGATCTGGTGTTGCCACATTTTCAGCCCAGATTCAGTCCCTAGCCCAGGAACTTCTATATGTTGTGGATATGGCCATAAAATAGAATAAGGTAAAATTTAAAAAGTTAAAAAAAAGGTATAGGTTTAATGAATAGCATATAAAACTTTCTTTTTTCTTTTCTCAAACCAGCCTCTGTACTCTTCATATTTCTGCCATCACTAAAAAACAAAATTTTTCACCCATCTCACCATTATTTTGTTTGTATGTATGTATATTGCATCTGGAGGGAAAGACTACACTCAGCAAGCATGAATCCCTGTCTTTTCAGTTCCAGCCCACTGTAGCATTCTTTTGTCCTCAGATTCAATTTAGTTCATAACCATCCACTTTTTAGCATCATTGTATGTTCTGCTTTCAGAATTTCTCCTTCCTATCATCTTTCTCACTTTTCTTTTTAATGTTTTACTGTATGACTCTTTCGGGGAGGGGGGCATGGCACACAGCAGCTTGATGAAGGATCTCAGATCCCAGACTAGGGATTGAACCCAGGCTGCAGTGATGAAAGCTTGGAGTTCTAACCACTAGACCACCAGGGAACTCTCCCATATGACCCTTCTTAACAGTCATTTTGTTATATGCTCATGTTCTTCCTAACTGGTTATCTTCCTAGCTAGTCACCTAACTGGTTATTCACATGGTTCATGGTTTTTCCTTGGCCTAACATACTTTACCTTAGATATTGGGTTGATCTAGGAGGAGCTTGTTTTTAAACCATAGTACAAGTAGTCATGGTACCTTGTGTCAGCTGAACTTGTGCATATGGGAACCCTGTCCTTCTGCATGGCTTTGCCATTGATTGGATTACAAAGTGAGGGTCTGTTTCCATCATCATGGTGAAGTTCGGTGCAAGGACTGCCTGCAGTTTTGTTTTTTGTTTTTGTCTTTTTGCCTTATCTAGGGCCGCACCCGTGGCATATGGAAGTTCCCAGGCTAGGGGTCTAACAGGAGCTGTAGCTGCCGGCCTTCGCCACAGCCACAGCAACGCGGGATCCGAGCCGCGTCTGCAACCTACACCACAGCTCACGGCAACGCCGGATCCTTAACCCACTGAGCAAGGCCAGGGATCGAACCCACAACCTCATGGTTCCTAGTCAGACTCGTTAACCACTGAGCCACAGCGGGAACTCCTGCCTGAAGGTTTTTTGCTTAAATGTTCAGATTTTAGATTTTGATTGATACCTAAATATTTATATAATGTAAGAACAGTTATTTGGCTCTAGAAAGTTTGATTTCTTCTTTGGCCCTGATCACTAACTTGGATTGACTATACTGAAATTCAGAAGTCATGTCAAAATTTTGGGAAGGGGAAAAAATGAGGAGTTTTCACCTTGAGTCAAACAGAATAAACGTAAAGGAAATATCTCTAAAAAGTTTATCTTAGAGGTAACACAGTTCAGAATAAAATTTTATTAGAAATATTGGAGGAGTTCCCGTTGAGGCTCAGTGGTTAACGAATCTGACTAGGAACCATGAGGTTGCGGGTTTGATCCCAGGCCTCACTCAGTGGGTTAAGGATCTGGCGTTGCCGTGAGCTGTGTTGCAGACGCGGCTCAGATCCCGCATTGCTGTGGCTGTGGTGTAGGCCAGTGGCTACAGCTCCGATTGGACGCCCAGCCTGGGAACCTCCATATGCCGCCCTGAGTGTGGCCTTAGAAAAAGCAAAAAGACAAAAAAAAAGAAAAGAAAAAAATATTGGAGGCCACAGAGACTTCTGGGAGGAAAAGAATTGAAAAGGACTCTTTTTTTTTTTTTTGGCTTTTTAGGGCCGCATCTGTGGCATGTGGAGGTTCCCAGGCTAGGGGTCTAATTGGAGCTGTAGCTGCTGGCCTATGCCAGAGCCACAGCAACGCCAGATCCGAGCCGCATCTGCAACCTGAACTACAGCTCATGGCAACACCAGATCCTTAACCCACTGAGTAATGCCAGGGATCGAACCTGCAACCTCATGGTTCCTAGTTGGATTCGTTTCCACTGTGCCATGACGGGAACTCCGAAAAGGACTCTTAACATACTACAAATTTGAATTTACCTAACTTTTGCATAAATTGGACAACAGAATGTAATCAGTGCAGAATCAGCTTACTTCATTAAGCTCAGATGTGTAGAAGTTGTGGAAATGAAGGCAGGTCAAACAATCTTGGGTCTGTTTAGAGTCTGCCAGCGCTGGCTCTCCTTCTAAGCCTGTTTGCCCAGAGAATTTCTCTTGCCTCGTACTGTTGATGGCAGGTACACAAAACACCTCGTATGGCACCTTGCATACATGTTACCAGCCAGCTAGCACCTGTGCACTTCACATTTCTGCCAACACTAGACCCAGACTCTTCACTTTGTCTCCTTGTTGTTTTTATTTGGTGAATACATCTCAAATAAGGTACTCCTGTGAATTTTAAAATATATTCTTTATTTTAAGGTATGATGAATGGGTGAAGGCCGACAGGATAATCTGGCCGTTGGACAAAGGTGGACCAAAGAAAAAACAGAAGAAAAAAGCTAAAGTATGTACATAGGTTCCACATCCCTTATGATAGGTATAGGAGTTGTTCATATGGTATTGTGGTTTTTCTAAACCTTGTTTTCTTATTGTATAATTATCTTGAGTCTTTTGAAGTAATTGTGATTTTTTTTCTCTCATAACCCAGAAGCTTAAAAAAATATTTATTTTTATTTTATAATAATTTTTATTTTTTTCCATTATAGCTGGTTTAAAAAGTAAAAAATTTAAATCACACTGTTTTTGAAAAACAGTGACCGCTGGGGCACGGGTGTCCAATGCAGTGGCCTATAGAGGTGCTCTAGAAAGGGGGTAAAGTGAGACTGAGTGACAAAAAAGAGGTCATGTTGATGACCTAGAGGGTGGAACTAACCACTCTGCTGTGGGATGCTGAACCAGCATGGCCAGATTTTAGGATTTTTCAAAACAAACGTATTTTTAAAAATGTGAAACCTGACTTTTAAATGCTAGAAGCTAATACTAAATTTAAAACATGCGTGGGCTGGCCAGTTGTACCCTCACCCACCCCTGCAATTTTCAGCCTTCGCTGTGGAGATGACGACACGTCTTTCTTTTCCTCAGGGAATAGGAAAACGCAAGGGGGAGTGTGGTAGCTCTGACCTTCACGATGTAACTACAGTGTTACAGCTTGAAGTTGTAGAGCATCCTATTCATATAAGTACAAAATATGTTAGAAGACCATTTGTTTTTAATTCTTCCATTTATAGGTCAGGAGTTGACCTAACTAACTTTCTGAGTTATAGTTTTCCTTGGAGAAGTAGAATGTTCATTTTTCATAAGGTCCTTCTCATACATTTTGTTGTTGCTGCCTAGAATAAAGAAGACAGTGAAAAGGATGAAAAGAGGGATGAGGAGAGACAGAAGACAAAACGGGGACGACCTCCTTTAAAATCTGCTCTTTCACCAAACATGCCATATGGTTTGTCTAAGACTCCAAACAGTGAAGGAAAATCAGGTACCAGAAGTGCGCGCAACAATATGCCAGACAGCTCACCTCTGTCAAATGGAATGGAAGGTGCTCAATTTCGAGGATCGTTGATCTTTAAAAAATCAGTAATATAAATAATAAAACTTCAGTTGTGTGAGAACATCATAGAAAGTCATCTAGGTTTTGAATCTTATATGATTTCTTTTTTGTCTTTTTATGGCCACACCCATGGCATATGGAGGTTCCTTGGCTAGGAGTCGAATCGGAGCTATAGCTGCTGGCCTACACCACAGCCACTGACATGGCAACACAGGATCTGAGCCGTGTCTGCCACCTATACCATAGCTCATGGCAATGCCAGATCTTTAATCTACTGAACGAGGCCAGGGATCGAACCCTCATCCTCATGGATACTAGTTGGGTTCGTTACCACTGAGCAATGGCAGGAACTCTGCATCTTATGAGATTTTTAAACTCCAAAATGTGATTTGAAGAAAAATGTTTATTTTGCTATATTGTGTTTATTTAAAATTCAGTGATGTTTTACTTTATTAGGAATACCTTTTCTTGTTAATATCATAGGACTATTCTATTTTAATAGAGGGTGGGTTGACAAGCCATGCTTCTTCGCTGCATTGTCCTGCAAAGCATGCACCAGTGTCTCCTGTAATCTACTGCTGTTCACCTAGGATCTTTCAATAAAGCTGAGATTATATTTTCCTTTTTTTTTGCTTTTTAGGGTTGTATCCACATCATATGGAGGTTCCCAGGCTAGGGGTCCAATCGGAGTTACAGCTGCCAGCCTACGCCACAGCCATAGCAACATCAGATCTGATCTGTGTCTGCGACCTACACCACACACAGCTCACGACAATGCTAGATCCTTAACCTGCTAAGCAAGGCCAGGGATGGAACCCACAACCTCATGGTTCCTAGTTAGATTCATTTCCACTGCACCACAACAGGAATTCCAAGAGACTATTTTTCAGAGAGAACAAGCTAATGTGGAAGAAATATGTTTTGTGATAAATAGAAGTGAACATGCTTTTACTTTTATTCCTATGTATATTTTTCCATGTAATCTAAGAAACATTAGTCATATAGGAATTTTCCTCCCTTTAGGAAGAAAGCTTTTCTGAACCACAGGATTGCCGAGTCCATGTGAAACTTGTATACATGTTAGAAAAGGGCATCTTTCCTCCTCTTTACTGCCATCTGCTGGAAGATTGTCATAATACACAAATGGAAGATGTCCACAAGGTGGAAGGCGCCCCCTTAGATGCATGCACCTGTGCATTGTACAACCTACAAAACTATGCATAGGCTTGCTAAACTACTACATAAAAGCATTTCTTTTTTTAACATAAGAAAAAAATGAATTCTAAATTCTGTATGTAATAAAACCACAAAAAATTATACATGTTTTTATTTAAAAAGTGCATTTAAGCTTGCCCTTTTGCACTTGTTTAAAACAGAGGCACCATGTGAGCAGAATTTTTATATTTCAAAGCTTCTAGAAGTCTTATTTTAAAATTCCTCTGACTTAAAGGAATGACTTTAGGTACAGGTGGCCTGTAATGTTCATGTCTTTTATTCAGAGGAATTTTAAAATTTTGAGAAATCAAGCTTTTTATTTTGTACATGTCTTCTTTTCAGAATTATGCAGAATGTCATTTTCCTTTCTAAGGACAAAACGGGTATCACCTTTATTAATCAGTACCCTCTAGGTGTCAGAGCAAATCATTTAATATATTAACTTCCTATCTTAGTATTAGTCCTCTGATTTTTCTAAGGGTTATTATAGCCTAAATATATGACACTAGTAAAAATTGCAGAATAATTCTTTTACAGAATTAAGAGTGCATAATGTTTTCTATGTAATGTGTTTTCACATGGATTTTAATTTGATAATTTCCCCCCCCACTTGGGGCACAAGTGTATGATTTATTTTATATTAGAAATTTCTACAAGGAGGTATTTGGAGGTATATGATTAAGGATTTGGGGAATTCCCTTGTGGCACAGCAGGTTAAGGACCTGGCATTGTCACTGCAGCAGCTGGGTCACTGCCTAGTGCAGGTTTGATCCCTGGCCCAGGAACTTCCACATGCCACAGGTGCAGCCAAAAGAGTTGTGTCTTTGGTAGAGTTTTTATTATAAAATCATATTGGTAATTTGTAATATAATATTTCCTCTTGCAGACTCCTGTTCATCTGATAGTGAAACAGAAGACCTTTTAGAAAAGAATTTAATGAATGAAGAACTTTCTCCTGATATTAAAGAAGAATTAGAAAAAAATGAAAATTTAAATGACAATAAACTAGATGAAGAAAATCCAAAGATTGCTGCACATATGTTAAAAGAAAATGATAGGACTCAAATGCAGCCTTTAGAAACCTTGAAGTTAGAAGTTGAAGAGAATGAACAAATAGTACAGATTTTTGGAAATAAAGTGGAACAAGTAGAAGAAGTTAAGAAAGAGGCAGAAAAGTCTCCTAAAGGGAAGGGAAGGCGAAGCAAGACAAAAGATCTTCCTTTAGAAATTACCAAGATGTCATCATTTACCCAGGATGAAGCAGGAAGTGAACCTCATATAGAAGCTCAGAATCTAGAATTTTCATTAGACAGTAAAAACTTTTCTGCTGCTGCTGAAGATGAAATTGACCAATGTGAAAAAGAAAAAAAGTTGAAACGGAAAATACTGGGGCAGTCATCACCAGAGAAAAAAATAAGAATTGAGAATGGAATTGAAATGACAAATAGCATATCTCAAGAAAGGACCAGTGATTGTGTTGCATCTGAGGGAATGAAGAACTTAAATTTTGAACAACACTTTGAAATAGAAAATGAAGGCATGCCATCATTAATAGCAGAGTCAAACCAATGTGTTCAAGAATTGACTAATGAAAAATCTGATAGTCCAGCTGAAGAAACTGTAAATACTCCGCTAAAAGAAGAAGAGGATGCCATGCCTCTGATTGGACCTGAAACCTTGGTTTGCCATGAAGTTGATTTGGACGATTTGGATGAAAAAGATAAGACCAGCATGGAGGACGTAGTAGTGGAAAGCTCTGAGTCTAACTCTCTTGTTTCTCTTCCGCCTGCCCTACCTCCTGTAGTACAGCATAACTTTTCAGTGGCTTCACCACTTACTCTCAGCCAAGATGAGTCTCGAAGTATAAAAAGCGAGAGTGATGTAACCATTGAAGTTGATAGTATTGCTGAAGAATCTCAAGAGGGTCTCTGTGAGAGGGAATCAGCCAATGGATTTGAAACCAGTGTTGCCTCTGGTACCTGTAGTATAATTGTTCAAGAAAGAGAGAGCAGGGAGAAGGGTAAGGACTTCCTAGGGAGAAAATCAGCTTATATTAAAATTGTTGATCTGTTAAGGACTTTTCCTTCCTTCCATCCTCCCTCTCTCCCACTCTCTCCTTTTTCCTCCCTTTCTTCTCCCCCTCCCTCCCCCTTTTTTAAAGATATATACATGGAAATTCATGTAGAGCAGACAGATGAGTGAATTTACTTGCTCTTGGTTTTTTTTTCTTCTAATTCTCTCTTTCCTTTTATTTCAGGTCAGAAAAGACCAAGTGATGGAACTAGTGGATTACTGGCAAAAAAGCAGAAGCGAACCCCAAAGCGAACAAATGCTGTAGCCAAAAATGAAAAGAATGGAGCAGGTTGGTGCTTTTCAATACTGGCTTTAGTATGGTATTAGTATTTTCAACAGTTCGTTGGCTTGGTTATTGAAAAAACTTGGCTTTATATTCTAAAAATAGCAATTTTTCCATTAGTTTTTTTTTAATATAATGATTTGTATTTTTCCATTATAGCTGGTTTACAGTTTTCTGTCAATTTTTCAACTGTACAGCGTGTTGACCATGTTAAGCATACATATATAGATTCATCACAAGTGATTAGACATAGTTCCTGGTGCTATACAGCAGGATCTCCTTGATTTTCCATCCCAAAGGCAATAGTCTACATCTGTTAATCCCAGACTTCTAGACCATCCCATTCTCTCCCCCTCAGCAACCACAAGTCTGTTCTCTAAGTTCATGATTTTCTTTTTACGGAAAGGTTCATTTGTGCAGTATATTAGATTCCAGATATAAGTGGCATCATATGGTATTTGTTTTTCTGACTTACTTCACTCAGTATGAGAGTCTCTAATTCCATCCATGTTTCTGCAAATGGCATTATTTTATTCTTTTTTATGGCTGAATAGTACTCCATTGTGCATATGTATCACATCTTCCTAACCCAGTCATCTGTCGATGGATATTTGAATTGTTTCCACATCTTGGCTATTGTGAATAGTGCTACTGCAGTGAGCCTGTGTGTGCATGTGTCTTTTTCAAGGAAGGTTTTGTCCAGATATATGCCCAAGAGTGGGATTGCTGGGTCATATAGTAGTTCTATGCATAGTTTTGTAAGATACCTCCATAACTGTTTTCCATAGTGGCTGTACCAGCTTACATTCCCACCAACAGTACAGGAGTGTTCCCTTTTCTCCACACCACCTCCAGCATTTGTTGTTTGTGGACTTGTTAATGATGGCCATTCTGACTTGTGTGAGGTGGTACCTCATAGTAGTTTCGATTTGCATTTCTCTAATCATCAGTGATGTTTGAGCATTTTTTCATGTGCTTGTTGGCCATCTGTATATTTTCTTTGGAGAAATGTCTATTCAGGTCTTTTGCCCATTTTTCAGTTAGGTTGTTGGCTTTTTTTGCTGTTGAGTTGTATAA
The DNA here is from genome assembly GCA_004024745.2 of Catagonus wagneri. Taxonomy (NCBI): domain Eukaryota; kingdom Metazoa; phylum Chordata; class Mammalia; order Artiodactyla; family Tayassuidae; genus Catagonus; species Catagonus wagneri. The sequence continues at coordinate 3,764,033 of PVHT021183527.1, read as the reverse complement.
GTTGTTTGTGTATTTTAGAGATTAAGCCCTTGTCAGTTGCATCATTTGATACTATTTTCTCCCATTCTGTAAGTTGTCTTTTTGGGTTTTTTTATGGTTTCCTCTGCTGTGCAAAAGCTTGTGAGCTTGATTAGGTCCCATTAGTTTTTAATCTGAAAGTGCTTGTCAATTTTATTTAGAGCTGGGATAGCTGCAGTTATTTTTTATAAGTATTGTTAAAGCAGTTTAGTATTAGAGGAATGTATTTAGGAATTTAGAACAAAAGAAAAATAACATTTGCTGTGGTAGTAAAAGCAGATTATGTTTCTGAATGGAGTATTTTCCTTTAATCTAGAGAAACCAATTTCTAAATAGTATCACAGTAACTTTAAAATATGGAAAAATATGAGTTCCTGTTGTGACATAGTAGAAACGAATCCGACAAGGAACCATGAGGTTGTGGGTTCGATCCCTGGCCACATTCAGTGAGTTAAGGTTCTGGTGTTGCTGTGAGCTGTGGTGTAGATTGCAGATGTGGCTTGGATCCCGCGTTGCTGTGGCTGTGGCGAAGGCCAGCAGCCGTAGCTCCAGTTTCACCCCTAGCTTGGGAACCTCCATATGCCGTGAGTGTGGCCCTAAAAAGCAAAAATAAATAAATAAATAAATAAAATATGGAAAAATAAAGAGGATTCTTAACTGAAACAAACAAGAAAATTAGTAAATCAATACAAACAGAATAAATTACGTGACAAACAGATTTCTATACCATAAAGAATAAAATCATGTTGTAGAATATAGTAGAAATAAACATGGTTGATTTTGACAAATTAAAATTTTACTTGCAAACACGCCTTCCCTCAAGTCTGAAAGGGCAATTATAGTTTACAGAAGATAAATATTCTAAGGAAGGAGCATATAATTTATTTAAGATAAAAAGCATTTCAAAGAAAAACCTTTGAGCCATATTTCAAGTTCTCAGTGGCTCAATATGGCTAGGGGCTGGACAATACAGGCCAACAGTATAGAGAAAGAGTGAAAAGAGAGATGAGACTAGAAAGATAACAGGAATTGCAAAGGGAAAATAGTAACTTTACAGTGGATAAGCCAGGTAGACACCACCTTAGTCAAATGAAGTGAACACCACCAGTAATGGGACAGAGTGAAATCATGTACCACCTGACAGGATGGAACAAGTATAACATAGCTGCACATCTGTAATATTCCTGTCAAAGATGCATAACCTGACTGTAATCATGAGGAACCAGCAACAAATGCAAACTGCAGGATATTCTATAAAATAACTTGACAGAATAAAATTGTCAAGGTCATGAAAGTCAAAGAAAGAGGAACTGTTCCAGACTGAAGGAAATTTAGGAGGTGTGACAACTAAATGCAGTATGTAATTCTCACCTAGATCCTATTGCTATAAAGCACATTATTAGGTCAAGTAGAGAAACTTACATGGAATCTGAGTAGTAGATGATGGTAATATGTCTGTGTTAATTTTCTGACTTCGATGGTTGTATTATGGTTCTTTTGGAGTGTGGTGGTTTTAAAAACATATCCACAAATGTGTTGATACTCTTCCCTTCAAGAGGCAAAGCCTAATTCCTTCCTCTTGAGTATGGGCTGAATTTAGCAACTCATTTCTAACTAATAACGTGGACGTGATGGAGTATGACTTCAGAGAATAGGTCATAAATGGCCCTGCAGATTCTTCCCTGCTCTCCGTTGGATCCCTTGCTCTGGGGGAACTTAGCTGCCATGTTGTGAGGACACTCAAGCAGTCCGTGGAGAGGCCCACGTGGTGAGCAGCTGAGCATATCGGGCCAGCAGGCAGCAAGGATCTGAAGCCTGCTGACATGCGTTAATGCCATGTGAGTGAGCCATCCTGGAAGCATATCCTTCAGCTCCAATCAAGCCTTCAGAGACCAGAGCCTCGGCTAAAAGCATAACTGCACCCTCACAAGATTCCCTGAGCCAGACCACACAGCCATGCTGTGCCCAGATTCTGACCCTCAGAAACTGTGTGCGATATTAAACATTTGTAATTTTGAACTGCTAAGTTCTGGGCTAATGCCTAGATAACTAACACAAGGACAGTGTCCTTATTTGTAAGAAATAAACAGTGAAAGTACTCAAATGTGGCAGGCAGCTTACCCTTAAATGGCAAGAAAACATTCTTTGGTGAGTGTGCTTCATCTTTTTTGTAAGTTTGAAGATTGTCTCAGAATAATAAGTTGAAAAGATTAAAAAGGAAAAAAGAAAGGAGATGATTAGTTTCACTTTCTGGAAAGAACTGTTGGCTTAACTAAGTCAGAAAAAGAAGGAATGAATTAAAGAGAACTGGGATATAAAATCACTAGGATGCAATTATTATTAGTTAGATATGAGGAATTAGTTAACTGGCACATGGCACACAGGAGAAGCAGCAGGCTGTTGAAAGAGTAGTTTAGGGAATGCTACATTTAGAGCTACCCAGTATTAGCAAAATAAGGGTCCAGAGCTTAGAAGAAAGTCTGTTTTATTTATTTATTTATTTATTTAGTCTTTTTGCCTTTTCTAAGGCTGCACCTGTGGCATATGGAGGTTCCCAGGCTAGGGGTCTAACAGAAGCTGTAGCTGCTGGCCTTCGCCACAGTCACAGCAACGGGGGATCCAAGCCATGTCTGCAACCTACGCCACGGCTCACGGCAACACCGGATCCTTAACCCACTGAGCAAGTGCCAGGGATCGAACCCACAACCTCATGGTTCCTAGTCGGATTCGTTAACCACTGAGCCACAACGGGAACTCCAGGAAGTCTGTTTTTTTGAAGATAGTTGTCGACGGATTTACAAGACGATAAAGCTGCTACGGGAGATTTGTAAAATGAGAAGAAAAAGGAACAAGTAGAATTATGTGCCATATCCCTTTAATTGGGCCGGTAAGAGTGGAGGAGAAGCTGATTATTAGAGATAAGTGAAAATCAGTTAACAGTAGCTGGCTTGAATAAGAAAGACATTTCAAGTGCAATAGAATATTCAAGTAGGATTAAAATATATTCATTGAATTTGGAGAGCAGTAAGTATTAGGGGCCCTAACAAGAGCATGGAGACAGTCGGAGACAGTCGTGTGATTAGAAGATATGAAATCAAGATAACAACGAATTTTTCTTTCAGGAAATTTGACCCTAAAGATAAGGAAAGAGGTTCCAGGCTAAAGGGGGTGGTTTACCTCTCCTTTCCTCCCTCCCTCTCTAAGGGTGGAAAGCTTGATTAAGCATGTTCATAGATCCTGGCAAAATAAGAAAAGATAAAATGACATTGGGATAGTTCAGAGGAGCTGGGAGTAAATGGCATCAAGAGTACAGTTGAGGGAGTTCCCGTCGTGGCTCAGTGGTTAATGAATCCGACTAAGAACCATGAGGTTGTGGGTGCGATCCCTGGCCTTTCTCAGTGGGTTAAGGATCCGGCGTTGCCGTGAGCTGTGGTGTAGGTTGCAGACGCGGCTCGGATCCCGCGTTGCTGTGGCTGTGGCGAAGGCCTGCGGCTACAGCTCCTGTTAGACCCCTAGCCTGGGAACCTCCACATGCCGTGGGTGCGGCCCTAGATAAGGCAAAAAGACAAGACAAAACAAAAAACAAAAAACAAAAAGAGTACTGTTGAGGAATTCCTGTCGTGGCGCAATGGTTAACGAATCCAACTAGGAACCATGAGGTTGCGGGTCCGATCCCTGAACCTCCATAT
>PVHT021183527.1:3712398-3760226 GCA_004024745.2 Catagonus wagneri | reverse complement strand
GAAAAAAAGGAGATGAAACTGAGAAAAAATTCTAATTTGTTATTAAGTGGAAACCGAGAGCATCTCTAAGTACAGGTTTGGTGAGGAGAAATGTAAAGTTGCAAACGAATAATTGCTCACAGTTCATTAGCATCTGTTAAAATTGGATGTTTATCAAAATCTTTTTTGTGTGTGCTTTTTAATGTATATAGTTTGAGTTGGTCCCCTTTTGGGTTGTTTTTATGTTTTGTTTTAAACGGGGTAGTCCTGTGCTTAGGGTTCTATAAATTTGCTTTTTCATTTCACAATCTGTTTTGGATATTTTGCCATTTTTATTTTTAGGAACTCTAGCTCGTTCTTTTTTTAGCAACTTTAGCACAATATTCAATAGTATATAATTTTGAGCCATTTCCATTTTGATCGGTATTTAGATTATTTCCATCTTTCTATTGTTATAAACCTAGCACATTTGTGCACTTATTGCTTTAATTACTAAAATGTGTTATTTGCTGGTTCTATGCATTTTAATGTTTGAGATTTTTATCATTTATAGTTTTTTCTTTTTATAGGACAAAGCAGTGATAGTGAAGATCTTCCTGCCCTAGACAATTCAAGTAAATGTACCCCAGTAAAGCATCTTAGTGTATCTAAGCCACAGAAGCTTGTACGATCTCCTGCAAGAATATCCCCTCACATCAAAGATGGAGAAAAAGATAAACAGAAGGAAAAACATCCGAATTCATCCCCTCGAACATATAAGTGGAGCTTTCAACTCAGTAAGAAGCTTATAGAAAACTTGAATGTATATTATGAAGTGGTATATATTTTAAAATGTCAAAATAAGGAATAATGATCAGTAGCAACTTCATTTACTTAGGTATTCCAAATATTCTTATCAATAATCACTAGTTGTCTTAAATACAAATCGGTGTCTTTTCATAATACTAACTTGATAAATACTGATCAGGGAAAGATCTCTGGTTGTGGAATTAGACATGCAGGATGTATATAAATTGATGAAACTTAAACACCCTTTCTTGCATTGACAATTGGAAATAACTGTGGAGGGAAACAGAAATACAAAGACACTACTTGGATAAATAACTACAATTACAGAGCAGGGTTGCTATGTGTTGACGTTTTCTTGTGCTCTTCTCATTATTAAGTTATACATGTTTAGTGTAGAAAATTTGGGATATATTTAGGACTCTTATTCATGAATTTAATATCTTCCTTTTTTTTTTTTTTTTTTTTGCTTTTTAGGGCTGCTCCCTTGGCATATGGAAGTTCCCAGGCTAGAGGTCCATTCAGAGCTACAGCTACCAGTCTACACCACAGCCATAGCAATGTGGGATCCGAGCCACATCTGTGACATATACCACAGGTCACGGCAATGCCGGATCCTTAACCCACTGAGCAAAGTCAGGCATTGAACCTACATCCTCATGGATGGTAGTCCGTTTCGTTACCGCTTAGCCACAACAGGAACCCCCATGTCTTCCTTCTTTATAGACCCTTATTTAGTTTACTGTTACGTTTTAATGAACTAAAGCATTTGTTGATTTATGAATTAGACTTTTATAGAACTGCCATTTTTTTCTCACAGGATTATTTTAAAATCCAAAATAACTTTTTTTTCCCTTTTTAGATGAACTAGATAATATGAACAGTACAGAGAGAATCTCTTTTCTCCAAGAAAAACTGCAGGAAATCAGAAAATATTACATGTCTTTGAAGTCTGAAGTTGCAACCATAGATAGGAGGAGAAAAAGATTAAAAAAGAAAGACAGAGAAGGTAATCTCATTATGATTTTTCTTCTCCCTATTTTTCAGATAAACTGTCATTTTAGAAAATATGTTTGTAACTCTTTGAAAAGTATAGTACATATTTATTTTCATTTTTAGGTTCCTAATTTTTTTTCTTTGCTGTTATTGTTGAAGTGAGTCAACAACTGACCGAAAATGAGATTCTTGACAGGGACTATGAACAGTTGTACAAAATGTGTGATTTTACTACATGTGGTAGGTTCTCAAGAAGCACTTACTCTCTCTTACTTTCATTGCTCAACAAACATTTATTGGTTGCTTGTTAAGAGGCACTATATTTGTTATGATGGGATTCATTAAATGAATAGGCATATGGCTTATCCTCAAAGAGATTATCTTGTTGGGATCCTAAGTCATTTCTTTTCTTTTTTTTTTGTCTTTTTGTTTTATCTAGGGCCGCACCCGCGGCATATGGAGGTTCCCAGGCTAGGGGTCTAACAGGAGCTGTAGCTGCCGGCCTATACCAGAGCCACAGCAACGCAGGATCTGAGCCACGTCTATGACCTACACCACAGCTCACGGCAACGCCGGATCCTTAACCCCATTGAGCAAGGCCAGGGATCGAACCCGCAACCTCATGGTTCTTAGTCGGATTCGTTAACCACTGAGCCACGATGGGAACTCCATAAGTCATTTCTTAATCAACTCCTGTACAAGCTCTACAGTGTTAATGCACACATACTATAAGACAGGCCCTTATGGTGGAATGAATGAAAGAGATGAATCAAATACAGTTCTTGATCTCAAAGCCTTAACATCTAGTAGAACTGTGTGATGAGGGCCCTAGGAGTGGTATTAACAAGTATAGGAGCTGGAGTTTCCGTTGTAGCCTAGCGGGTTAAGAACCTGACTAGTATCCATGAGAATGCAGGTTCGATCCTTGGCCTTGCTTAGTGGCTTAAAGAATACGGCATTGCCATGAGCTGCGGCATAGGTAGCAGGCATAGCTCAGTTCCCCCATTGCTGTGGCTGTAGCGTAGGCCAGTAGCTAGTATCTGACTCCTAGCCTGGGAACTTCCATATGCAGGAGGTGCCACCATAAAAAGACAAAAAAAAAAGAAAAAAGTATAGGAGTTGGTGGAAGCAGAGATTACTTTGGAGTAATCATAGAGAGTAGTATCTAATCTAAACCTTAAAAATGTATAGGATTGACTTCTAGTTAAGCGTTGATGCATGCTCATTATCAACCTCAAAGCAGGTCCCACTAAAATAGTAAAAAAAAAAATTAAAAGCCCTGTAACCACAAGGACAGGAGGATGGGACAGCAGACTGACTATGGCAGAAAAAAAATGTCAGTAGCTTATCTTTGGAGGCTGAGAAGCAGATGGACTGTTAACTTCCTAGGAGATGAAAGAATACTAAAATCCTGACTAAGCTTGTTTATCCTTGCAGTGGATAAACAAGCAACAAGAAACAAGCTAATTCATGCTAAATCACCTCAGAAAAGCTCTGAAGGCAATGTGAAATGTGAGGCTGAAAAATGGAGATTGTTTGAAAATGGAAGCAGAAAATGGGTCCTTTCATCCCACCCTGTGAAGCAAACTGCCTTTTCCCCTAACTCTAGCAGAAAATAGTAGATCCAGCTGTTGGAGGGTGGGAGACAGATTCAGGAACACCAGCATAGCTAAAGGTGAGGGTTAAGTGCTAAACCCAAAATAATAATGAGCTTGAGTGCAAGTTTGCAGCACTGAATTGAGACTCCTATTCCTTTTCCAGCCAAAGATCTTACCTTGGCTCTTTGAAAGGTGGTAACCATGCTTATATTCATTCCTGAAAAAGAGACTGAAAGATTCCTCTGGAGAAACTGGTTGGCCCAAGAGAAATGATCTAACATAGCTGCTAGCATTTGGAGGTTCCTAAACCGAAAAGCAAGATCCTTGCAAATCACTACATGTGCACTCACTGCCCATGTAGTGCCCAAAATTTAAAAGCCCTGTATCCTCATGTACAGTTTCCAGTTAGCTTTTCTTTTCTTTTTTTTTAATTTTCTTTCTCTTTTTTTAGGGCTGCACCCACGGCATATGGAGGTTCCTAGGCTAGGGTTGAATCGGAGCTACAGCTGCTGGCCTGTGCCACAGCAATGCCAGATCCAAGCCGTGTCTGAGACCTACACCACAGCTCATGGCAACACCAGATCATTAACCCACTGAGCAAGGCCAGGGATCGAACCTCTGCAACCTCATGGTTCCTAGTCAGATTCGTTAACTGCTGTGCCATGACAGGAACGCCTCCAGTTAGCTTTTTAATGTTCTACTCTTAAACATAGAAGCCACAAGGCCAGATGTTTGAGGAAAACCTCTACATAGAGATGGAAACCAAAACAGAAAACGAGAATGAAAAAGAACTTGGGAAAAAAAAGACAATGTGCCATGTAAAAACAACAAACTATAACTAATATCCAGAGTTACAGATAGATATTGTAGTCTTGAACCAAGACTGCTAATGAAATTCAGAGAACATGAAGTAGCTCTTAAAAATAAAAAATATGATAGCAGAAATAAAATATTAATAGATTAGACAGCAAAGCTAAAGAAACCACAGTAGAAGGCCAAAAAGACAACAGGAGAGAATAACAGAGAAATACAGGATCTGGCTGTGACATCCAACTTCTGAATCATAAGATTTCTCAAAGGAGAGCACTAGATAAATATAGGAAGAAGTCTCAAATCAGAAGGCTATGAGATTGAAAGGACTCACTGTGACCTCTATGAAAAGTAGGGGGTGGAGTTCCTTTTGTGGTTCAGTGGATTAAGAACCTGACGTAGTCTCTGCAAAGATGTGGGTTAGATCCCTGGCCTCACTCAGTGGGTTTAGCATCTGGCTTCGGTGGCAGGTGTGTCTCATATCTGGTGTTGCTGTGGCTGTAGTGTAAGCTCCAGTTGGACCCCTGGCCTGGGAACTTCGACTTACATATGCTGCAGGTGCAGCCATAAAAAGGAAAAGAAAAAACGGGAAAAAAATCCCCAAAAACACACTATCGGAGTTCTTGCTGTGGTGCAATGGCTCCAGCAGTGTCTCTGGAGCCTGGGTCACAAGTTCGATCCCTGGCTAGCACAGTTGGTTAAGGATCCAGAATTGCTGCAGCTGTAGTGTAGGTTGCAAAGGTGGCTCAGATCTGATCCCTGGCCTGGGAATTCCATAAGCCATGGGACAACCAAAAAAGGAGAAAAAAAATGCACATTATATTTCAGAACCTTGTGGATAAAGGTAAGATCTTAAAAGCTTACCATAAAGGAACATACCAAAAACTGGGCCTTGGAAGTTCCCTTGTGGCACAGTGGCAGCTGTGGCATAGGTTCAATCCTTGGCCTGAGGAACTTCAACGTGCCGCAGGTATAGACAAAACAACAACAACAACAACAAAAAAAAAACCCAAACAAAAAAACCTGGGTCTCAAAACAGCGTCAGGTTTCTCATGTCAAATTTCTCAATGGCGATATTAAAAACTAGAAACCAAGCTACAAAGATAACATGAAATGCAACAAACATGGAATTCCATCTAAGAAGACAGTAAGGAAAATCTTGAGATGATGGCAAATGGAAGCCTTAGGATGACCACTGCATGGCAGGCCTACAGAGCAGCTGTTTTAGGACTAGGATGGACTGGCAGGGAGGGCTCTAGGAGGGATGTTCCTTTAAGGAAAAAAAAAAGGAAGGGAGGGGTTCCTCTTGTGGGTCAGCAAAAATGAATCTGACTAGTATCCATGAGGTCGCAGGTTCGATCCCTGGCCTCGCTCAGTGGGTTAAGGATCTGGCATTACCATGAGCTGTGATATAGGTCGCTGGCATGGCTCAGATCCTGTGTTACTAAGGCTGTGGCTGGAGCTCTAGCTCCAATTTGATCCCTAGTCTAGGAACTTCCATATGCCACACCAGCAGCCATTAAAAAAAAAAAATCAAAAATAAGAAAATGAGCAAGTCATTTTAAAAGTGGGCAAAAGACCCAGCACTTCACCAAAGTAGATATAGCTGCTGGTTTCCAACCAGAAATAAGTCACATCGATGGGAAGACTGGAATGATCTATAACCTCCAGACAAAATATGCTATAAATCACAGGTACTTGTGTGTTTGCCAAGAAGAAGTTACAAGTTTCAGTGACAAATGAGAAAGCTCAGAGAACTTACAAATCCACAGCCAGGCATCACAGCTCCATCTCACATTGTACATCACAGGAAAATCACACAAGTTTCTTAGGATTTGGAGGCGGGGCAAAATACCAAGGGGAATATTCCCATAGTTTTGTTATTAGTGATTGATGTCGACATTAATCCACAAACAGATTCTTTTTTTTTTTTGTCTTTTTAGGGTCGCCCCCGAGGCATATGGAGATTCCCAGGCTAGGGGTCGAATTGGAGCTGTAGCTGCCGGCCTACACCACAGCCACAGCAATGCCAGATCCCACAGCAACCTGGGATCTGAGCCGAGTCTGTGGCCTATCCACAGCTCACGGCAACGCCAGATCTTTGATCTGCTGAGCAAGGCCGGGGATCGAACCTGCGTCTTCAAGATTGCTAGTCAGATTTGTTTCCTCTGAGCCACAATGGGAACTCCAGTTTGTCCTTTTCTTAACAACTGTAAATAGTGAGAGGTCTTCATAGAATTTTTGTCTTTTTGCCTTTTTATCTAGAGCCGCACCCGCAGCATATGGAGGTTCCCAGGCTACGGGTCTAACAGGAGCTGTAGCTGCCGGCCACAGCCACAGCCACAGCCACAGCAACGCGTGATCTGAGCCGCGTCTGCAACTTACACCACAGCTCACAGCAATGCCGGATCCTTAACCCACTGAGCAAGGCCAGGGATCGAACCCACGACCTCATGGTTCTTAGTCGGATTTGTTAACCACTGAGCCACGAAGGGAACTCCTCATAGAATTTTTAAATGCAAGAAGAAGAAAAGGACACATTAACAAATTGAAATTTCTTCAGAAGACCTTCAACTGCTTTAAGTTTCCTAAAGATCACATAAGTTTCAGACAACTGAAAAGATTATATCCTTACAGTCTTCTTCCCTTTGTTCTTTTCCTAATTGTGTGTGTGTGGAGTGAGTTACTAAAGCGAGACACTGAGCTACTTCTCCTATGAGAATACAGATTAGAATTTGTAGTAATGAGTTACATATTGGCAGTACCCCCCCGTGGGATGTGCTTAAATAGACAAAAATTAAAACTTTAAGTAAAATAGGAATAATTGGGCAATGATTGGGAGGAGGCAGGAGAGCTCTGCCAATAAAATAAAATAAAACTAAAAAATGGCAAAGCACCTATGCATAGAGTAGTGATCCTTAATCCGTGTTATGTGCTCCTGGAGAGTTATGTTTAAGTCATTTGAGGACTTTTTTCCTAATCATTCACCCACATCTCCATCCTGATCCCGTGATTCTAATGACCTAGATTACTACTTTGTGCTAATGAGAATGTTGTGTTCATCAGTGTATTGGGGCAGGATAACTGGCTACAAGAAATTCTCTAGGATAAATGAATTCCTTTATAGTCCTGTAACCCCAAGATAAAGCAGGAATTTGCTGGAGTGAGAATTTATCTCAAGTTGATCTTATTTCTGGCATGGGACAAGGTGAGTTTCAGGGTTCTTTCAAGCAGGGACTTAAGAGTTTATATCTCTTTAGGCTTTATATTTTATAGTGCTGTTTTTTGAACTGAGTTATTTACTTAACTGCCCAGAGACTGATTCTACTTAATTGAGCCAAACAAAACTTTTGCTGACAAAATCTTGTTATTCTTTCACTCATCATCGAAGACTATAATCAAAGTGAATAATATTAAGAAAATTACTTCTGATTTCCCAATGACTGGGTATCTGTGTGTGATAGTTTTCTGGTCTAATACAGCTTTTTCGATTCCACAGTGTCTCATGCAGGAGCCTCCATGTCATCTGCTTCGTCAGACACTGGAATGAGTCCCTCCTCCTCATCTCCCCCCCAGAATGTCCTTGCTGTAGAATGCAGGTGATAAACGTTTTGTCTGCCTTCCCAGCAGTTTGCTGCCATGGACATAAATCCCTGAACCCTGAAATACAACCACAGAAAGCACTCAACTGGTTTGACATTGCTAAGTATATCCTATACACTTTTCCAGGCTGAATTGTATCTATCCCCTTCTCTTTTCTTTTTTTCTGTTGCAAAAAATAAGCTGATTAATAATTGAAGTTTAGGCAGCCGGCCATATTTGTCATAATTTTTCCTTTTTAATTTTTTTTCATTTTTTTTTGAAGATAGAAAAAGGGCACTTAGCAAATTTGAATTTGTATAATAAAGCTTTCAGTTGTTATAGAAATCATAGACAAGCAAGTGCACATGATAAACATCAAAATATTATCCAGCTGAATAGTTACTGCTGCACTTTCACTGAGATGTATTTGAACACTTGGTGAGTAGGGGGTTTATGTTGTGGTTTTTTTTTGTTTATTATTGTTGTTGTTTTTATTTTTGTGGAAGCACTTGCTATTTAGAACTGCCAAAGTATATGTTCAGCAGTGTGCCCAGGTTTAAGGTGTAAATGGGACAAAATAAATTGTGAAAGGAAGTGTAGTTGACTGAAAACCACAGTTGTAATAAGTCTTCCACTTTTTATAGGATTTTTGAGCACACAATTATGCAAATATTTTAATGTTTATTAATGTTTACAGTGGAATTGTGAATAAGTTTTCAGTGGACTATCTTATCCCTTGACAAAAATATTTTGTCTTTTTTCTATGTAATTTCAGAGTTTTTATTTTGTTACAAAAAGACAAAAATGAAATATATAACAACAATGAAGTTATTTAACAAGATTTCTAAAGCTGAAAATTTTGTGTAAAATAAGGTATTATCTTGCAACTTGTTAAATATATTTATTCAGACATTGGATGTTGTATTTTTATGTATTTTTTAAAATATTAATAAAATTGAAAAAAAGAAAATTCTAGGTTAATTCACTCTTCGAATGACAATAGCTCTCAGCTGTTCCTTTTACAGGAGGTTGCCTCCAGCAGCTTGCCTGTGTTGAAGGGAGTCTGTCTCAGTCCTTCTAACAGTGTAGAACTATCAATGGGCATCTGGATCATTAAAGTATGTCCTCGTTTAGAAACTTTGGCAGTCCTAGTATTCAAACTATTTTAAGGATCAAATTTTTGGTTGCCCTTAAGATATTTTGTCACAGTTTTTATGTTTGCTATACTGCCGAATAAATTTATATCTCCCAAAGTTGAGATGCAACAACTAAGTAAAGCAACTATGTATGCTTTGTTTGTGAATTGTTTCACAGACTGATACATTTTGTAAATAATTCTTCCAAAATCATGTATTTAAAGCAGTTTTGCCATATACATTATGTAAAAAGGTGATTTTTTAAAATCAGTTTTTAAATTCATGTTTGTACATTGAAAGGGGTTTTTTTTAAACCGCCTTTTCTGTGTTTAATATGCTGTAGAGTAATAATCTAGATGCTCTAGACTGTATATCAGGATCTGATTTACAAGAACAAAGTCAGAGCCAAACACTAGCATTACTGAAATCATTGTTTCTTAATTTCATTTTACCACATTGTGAACTTGTGATTCAGATTCCTTCCATTTTCGCAGAGAATTAAAAACAAAAAAGTACTCTTGTAAAATGCACTTTTCTGTCTTTTCTTTGCAAAGCAGAAGTATTTCATTGTAAAATAAAAATGGAGCTCAGTGGGCAGTATTAATAAAGGCCATGTTTTAAACATAGGCTTTATATTTTTAGTTTTCATTTAAGTGATTGTTTTTTTTTCTAACTGTACCAAGACTTCACAAAACAAAGCATATTCAATATATTCTTCAGTCTTTACAATTAATTAAAAATCCTTTTATTTGGGGGACTGGAAAGGATTATGAAAGTAATTTAATTTTGAAAGAGTACTGACTGGGTATTAAATTCAGTTATTGGACACAATTGAAGTATAGCTAAACTTTGAGTAGATACCTCTTGCACGTGACTATAAAACATTTTTTTAAGATACTCTTTACAATCTAAAATGGAAGGGGCAGAGTTCCCATCCGTGGCTCAGCAGTTAACGAACCCGACTAGTACCCATGAGGACTCAAGTTCACTCCCTGGCCTCGCTCAGTGGATTATAAGGATCTGGCATTGCTATGAGCTGTGGTGTAGGTTGCGGACACGGCTCGGATCCCGCATTGCTGTGGCTGTGGTGTAGGCTGGCAGCTACAGCTTGATTCCAACCCCTAGTCTGGGAACCTCCATATACCATGGGTGAGGCCCTAAAAAGACCAATAAAAAAAGGAAGGGGCTGTCTATAAAATCAAATTATTTGAAAATCATGGAGATTTCTGTTTTAATATTCCACTGTGTGCTTTTATTGTTGTTTATGTTAAATTTCTTATTTTCCTGTCCTTCATTAAGAAAGATATTTGTACTTAGTACATACATGCTATGTCTTTCATAGAATTGCTTTAAATTGGGAATCTTTATGCATCATGCTATTAATTTGCTTATATACCTTTCTTAATGCCCTGTAATATAACATAGCTATCAATAACGTGAAAGCATTTGAAACTATATTCAACCACACATAAAAAATATTATTAGAATTCCTTCATCAACAATTTATCAAGAATCTGCTATGTGCCAGGCACTGTCCTTAAGGCCCAGGAGACATAATAGTGAATATGACAGAAAAAGGTCCCTATATCCATGGACAGTATAATCTGATGAGCTACAGGTGGAATAATTAACCCATGTAATTTTTAACTGCAGATGTGATTAGCATATGAAGTTATGGCATGCCACAAGAAAATGATGCAGAGCCCAACTAATTTGAAGGCCCAGGTGGTCTGGAACGACTTTGCAGAGAAAGCAACAGTAAAATTGAGCCCCAGGGAGGATTATAAATTGGCTAGACAGATGGGAGAAGAGAGGAGGAGAATAAAATGCACAGGCACATTGAGGAGGAGGAGAAGCTGGTGGTAACAGAATAGACCGGAGGCAGGAGAGGCGGGAGCCAGGTCAAGCAGAGCTTTTCAGGCACTGCCTCAATCTTGTACCTGCCCATCTCTGCCTCTTGCTTCTTCTGTTCCCCTACTACTCATCCCTACGTGTACAAAGTTATTTTAAGAGCCACTTTTCTAGGAATTTTTTTGCTGACTTCTTACCGCCTCCAGAATATCACCATCTTTTATGCTCTGATAGCATTTTCAGTATGTTATTTTACTTGACAAATGATCTTGTATTACACTTACTTGTGCATGTGTCTTTCTGCTACATTAGATGTTTAGTTCCTTAAGTATGCCTCAGTCACCAGTTTATCTCATTAAAGTGCCTGGTCCAGCATCTAACATTTAGTAAGATGGGTCAAAAACTATGTTTACTTAAACTGAGAAAAATTGCATTTGAGTTGCTATTATTTTTCACTAGTAATCCTTATGCACAAAGTTGGGCATTTAAAAGTTTTCCTTGGTGTTCCTTTCATAAAGGGATTTTAAAATAGCATTTGAGAAAGTTCCCTCATGGTGCAGCAGGTTAAGAATCCGGATCCAGCATTGCTGCAGCTGTGGCACAGGGTTCAACTTCGGTACGGGTTTGATCCCTGGCCCAGGTTTGATCCCTGGTCCAGGAACTTACACATGTCACAGGCGCAGCCAAAAAAAGAAAAAAAAAGTCATTTGAAAGCGTAAAATGTGTTTAACAGTCTGATCTTCAACTTAACGTATTCTTAAACTGATTGCGTTTTTGCTTCTTCTTCCCTCTTCCATTAAATCTGTCATGTATTTACACATAGCTTTTTATCCCATTACAGGAAGACTACAGTATGTGATAGTCATCATTACTGAAAGTTGAATGACTCTTACAGTGGAGTCTGCACTAAGGGAATTTGTAACAACATCCATACTTAGCGTTTTCAACATACCATTATATTTATTAACAAAATCAAATGACGTTTTTCTTTGTTGGAAAGAACAATAAAATCTTTTTTTATTCATATAGACCCGTTATATATTTTTAAACAATAGGTGGTGTTTATAAATTTGGAATCTGTAGTTAAGATAATTATGAAGCCATCTTCATTTTGTAACCTGTACCATGCAAGATTCATTTTGAAAAGTTCTACCTAATTTATTTATTTAGTCTTTTTAGGGGTGTACCCAAGCATGTGGAAGTTCCCAGGCTAAGTTTCGAATCAGAGCTGTAGCAAGACCCTTAACCCACTGAATGAGACCAGATATTGAACTCAGTTTCTCATGGATACTAGTCTGGTTCATTACTGCTGAGCAATGACAGGAACTACTGAAAAGTTCTACTTTTGAAAAACTTAAGGAACTTCTATATAAATATAATAAATGATTCTCTGTGCAAGGAATTAGATTTCTTTTTTTCATGATTTTTATTTTTTCTATCATATTTCATTTATAGTGTTCTGTCAATTTCTACTGTATAGCAAAGTGACCCATTCATATATATGTGTGTGTGTGTATATATATATACACACACACACACATATATATATATGAGTTTCTTTTCTGTGGAAAGGTTCATTTATGCCATATATTAGGTTCCAGATATAAATGAAATCATATGGTATTTGTCTTTCTCTTTCTGGCATACTTCACTTAGTATGAGAGTCTCTAGTTCCATCCATGTTGCTACAAATGGCACTATTTTGTTCTTTTTTAATGCTTTAGTAGTATTCCATTGTGTATATATACCACATCTTTGTTTTAAATTTTTTTTTTTTTTAGGGCCACTCTGAGCCCTGTCTGAGACTATACCACAGCTCACGGCCACACTGGATCCTTAACCCACTAAGCAAGGCCAGGGATCAAAACTGCGTCCTCACGGATGCTAGTCAGATTCATTTCTGTTGAGCCACAATGGGAACTCCCAACACATCTTCTTAATCCATTCATCTGTTGATGGACATTTAGGTTGTTTCCATGTCTTGGCTATTGTTAATAGTGCTGCAGTGAACATGCGGGTTCATGTGTCCTTTTCAAGGAAAGTTTTGTCTAGATATATGCCCAAGAGTGGGATTGCTGTGTCATATGGTAGTTCTATGTTTAGTTTTCTGAGGTACCTCCATACTGTTTTCCATAGTGGTTGTATCAATTCACATTCCTCCTAACAGTGTGTGGGGGGGTACTCTTCTCCACACCATCTCTAGCATTTGTTGTTTGTGGACTTATTAATGATGGCCATTCTGACTAGTGTGAGGTGGTACCTCATAGTAGTTTTGATTAGCATTTCTCCAATAATTAGTGATGTTGAATGTTTTTTCAGGTGCTTGTTGCCCATCTGTATATCTTCTATGGAGAAATGTCTATTCAGGTGTTTTGCCCATTATTCAGTTGGGTTGTTTTTTTTGCTGTTGAGTTGTATAAGTTGTTTGTACATTTTAGAGATTAAGCCCTTATCCATTGCATTGCATAATTTGAAACTATTTTCTCCCATTCTGTAAGTTGTCTTTTTGGTTTTTTTTATGGTTTCCTTTGCTATGCTAAAGCTTGTCAGCTTGATTAGGTCTCACTGGTTTATTTTTGCTTTTATTTCTGTTGCCTTGGTAGACCTAAGAAAACATCTATAAGGTTGATGTCAGAGAATGTTTTGCCTATGTTCTCTTCTAGTTTGATGGTGTTTTGTCTTACGTTTAAATCTTTAAGCCATTTTGAGTATATTTTTGTGCATAGTGTGAGGCTGCATTCCAGTTTCATTGATTTACACGTGGCTGTCCAGTTTTCCCAGCACCACTTGCTGAAAACACTGTCTTTTCCCCATTTTATATTCTTGCCTCCTTTGTCAAAGATTAATTGACCGTAGGTGTCTGGGTTTATTTCTGGGTTCTCTGTTCTGTTCCATTGGTCTGCATGTCTGTTTTGGTACCAGTACCACACTGTCTTGATGACTGTAGCTTTATAATATTGTCTGAAGTCTGGGAGAGTTGCCTCCTGCTTGGTTTTTGTTCCTCAGGATTGCTTTGACAATTCTGAGTCTTTTATGGTTCCATAGAAATTTTTGAATTGTTTGTTCTAGTTCTGTGAAAACTGTCGTCAGTAATTTGATAGGGATTGTATTTAATCTGTAGCTTGCTTTGCATAGTATGATCATTTTAACAATATTCATCTTCCAATCCAGAAGCATGGAAATATCTTTCCATTTCTTTGAATCCTATTTAATTTCCTTGATTAATGTTTTATACTTCTCAGCATGTAAGTCTTTCACCTCCTTGGTCAGGTTAATCCCTAGGTATTTAATTTTTTGGGGTGTAATTTTAAAATGTATTTTATTTTTATATTCCTCTTCTAATATTTCAATGTTAGTATACTGAAATCAACCGAATTCTGAATGTTAATCTTGTATCCTGCTATTTTGCTGAATTCCTTGATCAGTTCCAATGGTATTTATTTGGAGTCCTTAGAGTTTTCTATATATAGTATCATGACATCTGCATACAGTGACAATTTTACCTCCTCTTCTGATTTGAATACTTTGTGTTTCTTTTGTTTGTCTGATTGCTGTGGCTAGGACTTCCAGTACTATGTTGAATAAAAATGGTGAGTGGGCATCCTCGTCTTGTTCCAGATTTTAGCAGGAAGGCTTTCAGCTTTTCTTCATTGAGTAATATATTTGCTGTGGGTTAGTCATAAATGGGTTTTATTATATTAAGGTATGTTCCCTCTATACCTACTTTGGTAAGAGTTTTTAATCATTAATGGATGTTGGACTTTGTCAGATGCTTTTTCTGCATCTATTGAGATGATCATGTGGTTTTTGACTTTTATTTTGCTAATGTGGTGTATGATGTTGATTGATTTACATATGTTGAACCATCCTTGTGAACCTGGGATAAATCCCACTTGGTCGTGGTTTATTATCTTTTTTATATGTTGTTGGATTTGATTGACTAAAATTTCTTGTGAATTTTTGCGTCTATATTCATCATAGATATTGGCCTATAATTTTCTTTTTTGGTAGTATCTTTGGTGTTGGTATTAGGGTGATGTTGGCTTCATAGAATGTCTTTGGGAGTGTTCCTTCTTCAGCCTTTTTGAAAAGTTTAAGGAGGATGGCTCTAAGTTCCTCTCTCTATGTTTGGTAGAATTCGTCTGTGAAGCCGTCTGGTTCTGGACTTTTGTTTGTAGGGAGCGTTTTTATTACATATTCAATTTCATTTCTGGTGATCAGTCTGTTCAATTGATTTATTTCTTCTTGATTCAGTTTTAGTGGGCTATATGTCTCTAGAAAGTTGTCCATTCTAGGTTGTCAAATTTTTTGGTATGTAATTGTTCATACTATTCTCTTAGGGTTTTTTGTATTTCTGCAGTGTCCATTGAGATTTCTCGTTTTTAATTTATTTTATTTGCATTCTTTCTTTCCTCTTCTTGGTGAGTCTGGCCAGAGGTTTGTCAGTTTTGTTTACCCTTTCAAAGAACCAGCTCTTGGTTTTATTGATTTTTTTTTCTATTGTTTTTTGAATCTCTATTTTACTGACTTCCTCTCTGATGTTTATGATTTCCCTCATTTTGCTGACTTTAGGTTTTATTTGTTCTTCTTTTTCTAATTCTTTTAGGTGGTAGGTTAAGTTGTTGATTTGAGATTTTTCTTCTTTTCTAAGGAAGGCCTGTATTACTATGAACTTCCTTCTAAGCACTGCTTTTGAGGCATCCTGTAGATTTTGAATTGTTGTGTTTTCACTATCATTTGTCTGGAGGTACTTTTTTGATTTCTCTTTTGATTTCTTCATTGACGCATTGGTTTTTTAGTAGCATGTTTGTCTCCATGTAGTCAGTTTTTTCTCATTTCTTTTCCTGTGGTTGATTTCTAGTTTCATGCCATTGTCGTCAGAGAAGACACTTGAATTAATTTCTATACTCTTAAATTTGTTGAGGTTAGCTTTGTGCTCCAGTATGTGATCAGTCCATGAGAATGTTCCACGTGCACTTGAGAAGAATGTATATTCTGATTTTTTTTGGATGTAATGTCCTGATAATGTCAATTAAGTCTGACTTTTCTATTGTGTCATTTAGGATCTCTGTTGTCTTATTGATTTTCTGTCTAGAGGATCTGTACATTAATGTGAGTGGGGTGTTAAAGTCTCCTACTATTATTGTATTCACATCAATTTCTCCTTTTATGTCTGTTAGTATTTGTTGTAGGTATCTGGGTGCTCCTATATTAGGGGCATATATATTGATGAATGTAATATCTTCTTTTTGAATGGATCTTTTTATCATTAAATAGTGTCCTTGTTTGTCTTTCTTTATGACCTTCGTTTTAAAGTCTATTTTATCTGATATGAGTATTGCAGCTCCTACTTTCCTATCTTTCCCATAGGCATGAAATAAATACCTTTTCACATCCCCTCACTTTCAATTTGTATGTGTTCTCTGCCCTAAGGTGTGTCTCTTGTAGACAGCATATTGTAGGCTTTTACTTTTTAATCCAATCTGCTGCTGTCTTCTGATTGGAGCATTCAGTCTATTGACATTTAAGGTAATTATTGTTATCGTTAGTATTATTATCGTGCTTTTTAGGGCCGAACCTGCAGCATATGGAAGTTCCCAGGCTAGGAGTCCAATTGGAGCTACAGCTGCTAGCCTATGCCACAGCCACAGCAACATCAGATCCGAGCCACGTCTGTGACCTACACCACAGCTTACAGCAATACCAGGTTCTTCACCCACTGATCGAGGACAGGGACCGAACCTGCAACTTCATGGTTCCTAGTCGGATTAGTTTCTGCTGCACCATGATGGGAACTCCACTAATCATTGATAAATATGTATTTTTTGCCATTTATTTTATTTTTTGCTTTTTAGGGCTGCACCCATGGCATATGGAAGTTCTCAGGCTAGGGGTCGAATTGAGGCTACAGCTGCCAGCCTAAGCCACAGCCACAGCAATGCAGGATCTAAGTTGCATGTGACCTAAACCACAGTTCACAGCAACACCAGATCTTTAACCCATGTAGTAAGGTCAGGGATCATACCCAAAACCTCATGGTTACTAGATGGATTTATTTCCACTGAGCCACTAGGGGAACTCCTTTATTGCCATTTTAAACCTTGTTTACTAGTTGATTCTATGTTTCTCCTTTGCTCCTTTTGATTTTTGGTTGTGTGATTTCCTTTTATGCTTGTGTCCTTTTCTTTTTAGTTTTGTTTGGTTTTGATTTGTGGTTGTCCTCTTTTTCTTTTCTGTTTTAGTCTTTTTTTTTTTTTTGCTTTTTAGGGCTGCATTCGTGGCATATGGAGGTTCCCAGGCCAAGGGCTGAATTGGAGCTACAACCACCAGCCTACATCACAGTCACAGCAGTGTCAGATCTGAGCTACGTCTGCGACCTACACCATAGCTCACAGCAATGTTGGATACCTAACCCACTGAGTGCGGCTAGGGATTGAACCTGAGTCCTCATGGATGCTAGTCAGATTCATTTCCGCTGAGCCACAGCAGGAACTCCTTGTGGTCACTCTGTTTTTCCAAGTATGTTAACCCCTTCCCATATCTTCTGACTTTAGCCTCATAGTTATATAGGCTCAAACACATTCTAAATAAAAGTCTACATTTTCTTAGTTTCCTTCCCCACATGTTATGATTTTGAAGTCCTTTTTTTTTTTTTTCTTTTCTTTTTTCTTTTGCTTTTTAGGTCCACATCCATGGCATATAGAAGTTCCCAGGCTAGGGTTCCAATCGGAGCTACAGCTGCCATCCTACACCACAGCCACAGCAGGATCTGAACTGCATCTGTGACCTACACCACAGCTCAAGACAATGCAAGATCCCTTACCCACTGAGTGAGGCCAGGGATCAAACTCGCATCTTCATGGATTCTAGTCAGATTCATTTTCCCTGGGCTGTGAAGGAAACTCCCTGAAGTCCTTTTTTACATCTTCATATTTGTCCCCTTGTTGTTCCTGTGTTTATTGTCACTTTTATAACACTTTTTTTTTCCTTTTAGATCTGTATACTGGCCTAAGTGATTGCTTTCTTTTTTTGCTTTTTAGGGCCGCACCTGCGGCACATGGAGGTTCCCAGGCTAGGGGTCGAATCAGAGCTATAGCCTCCAGCCTATGCCACAGCCACAGCCATGCCAGATCCAAGTCTGTGACCTACACCACAGCTCATGGCAACGCCGGCTCATTAACCCACTAAGCAAGGCCAGGGATTGATTCCGCAACCTCATGGTTCCTAGTCAGATTCATTAACCGCTGCGCCACGACAGGAACTCCAGTGATTGCTTTCCAATTGAGATTTCCTCCATCCTTTTTCTTTCCTCCTTTTCATTTAGAGAAGCCCTTTCAGTATTTTTTTTAGAATGGGTTTAGTATTGATGTACTCTTTTAGTTTTTGTTTGTTGAAGAAATTCTTCAGTTATCCTTCTATTTTAAATGGTATTTTTTTCTGGGTAAAGTATTCTAGGCTGCAAATTTTCCCCTTTTAGAACTTTGAATACATCTTGCCTGTAGTGTTTCTGTAGAAAAATCAGCCGATAGCCTTATGGGGGTTCCCTTATAATTAACACTTTGTTTTTCTTTTGCTGCCTTTAAAATCTTTAACTTTTGCCGTTTTTATTGTAATATGTCTTAGTGTGGTCCTATTCGGGTTCCACTTATTTGGGGCCTTCTGTGCTTCCTGTATTTTCATATCAGATTCCTTTAGATTTGGAAAGTTTTCAGATAATTTCTTCAAATATATTTTTAATCCCTTTTTCTTTTTCTTCTCCTTCTGGAATTCCTATTATGTGTAGATTGGCCCGCCTTATATTATCCCATAGATCTCTTATATCGCTTTCATGTTTTTTCATTTGGTTTTCTGTCTGCTGTCCTGATTGGGTGGTTTCCATTATTCTATCTTCCAAGTCACTAATTCGTTCCTCTGCGTTATTCAGTCTGCTCTTTAGTGCCTTTAACTTAGTTTGCACCTCTGCAAATGAATTTTCTAATTTCTCTTGGCTCCTCCTTAAATTTTCAAGTTCCTTTCTAAAGTAATCTGCATTACTATTTATATCTGCTCTTAATCCCTTCCTATTCACCCTTAATTCCTTCAGTATTTTCACTGTCTCATTTTTGAACTCAGTGCACAGTAGACTGTAGAGGTCTGTTTGAGTCTTTGCTGCTTCAGGTGAATTCTCCTGTTCTTTTCACTGGGAATGGTTCCTGAGCTTCTCCATTTTGCTTATATTTTTCTTTTTTTGTGAGTTTAGGGAAACCAACTACTGTAGTCTTTGACGGCTTTTTCTATGCAGGAACGTCCCTTTGTATTTTGTGTGGGGGTTACCATTTATTTTTGGCATATGAGTTTGGATATTTGCTGTCTCTCTTCAGTGTGAGCAGGCTGCCATCCCCTTGATAGGATGCTGAGTATATTTCCAGGGAGAAGGGGTCAATGGTCAGGACTAGTAGTCAGTGCCTGGTTGCTGGGCTCTTGACAGTAGCCAGGACCTGCAGGAAGGTAGTGCAGGCTACTCTTAGTTGCAGGGCCCTGGGAAGTGGTAATGAGCTTCAAGCAGATACAGGCAGTGCCAAAGCATTTGTCAGTGGCAGTGGCAGGGCTAGTGTGTTCCCAGGGGAGTTAGAGCAACAGTGGGTGGTATTCAGCTGCAGTGCCCTCTTTTTTGCCAACCTCTTTGGTAACTGGAGCTGCAGGTGGAGCCTGTTCATAGATTCCTAGTGGTGGCTGGCCATGTCCCCTTCTGGTTTTTGAGATAACTCCTGCCACCTATAGATCACCCAAGAGGCGCCGTATTGTACTTAGCCCCCGCTGCTCTTAGCCCACACAAGAGGTCCCCAGCAACCCATAGCCCGCACAAGAGGCGCCTAGTCTCCTATAGCCTAAGCAAGTGGTCCCTCACTACTGGTAGCCTGTGCCAGAGGTGCCCTGCCCTCTGAGAGCCCGTGAGTGCGCTGGGAAAGAGATTCCTGTGGCGGTCCACCTCTTCTTCCCTTGCTCTCCCCAACAATGGTTCTTTGCTTCTCCTGCAGGCCTAGACCTCCTTCCAGGCTCCGTTGGCTGTGGCGTTCTGCTCCCTAGCCCATGGCGTACCGCTCCCTAGCCCCTCAGGCTGTCTCCACACAGCCACCCCTAGTCCCCTCCCTGGAACTGACCTCTGGAGCTTGAGTCTCATGCCCAGCCGCCCTCTGAGCATCTCTGGCTGTGATGTCTGGGGCGGTGGTACAGATGATCTGTGTGGCTCTCACTCTGCTTTGACCTCCTCAGTCCAGCTGTTGTGCTTTTCTCCACAACTTTGATGTCCCTCTGTCTCGGCTGATCTCCCTGTTAAGGTGGGTTATTAGGGTGTGAGTTCCTTTTCTCTTTGATAGCTCCCTCTCGGGAGTGCCAGTCCTCTCCTGATTCCTTTTCTGTCTCTCTCTCCATTTTTTTTTTTTTCAGTCTACCCAGTGATGTGGAGGGTTTCTTGCCCTTTTTGGAGGTTTAAGTTTTTCTGCCAGCGTTCAGTAGATGTTCTATGGGAATCGTTCTACATGTGGATGTGTTTTTTTTTTTTTTTTTTTGATGTGTTTGTGGGAGAAGGTGAGCGCCACATCTTAATCCTCTGCCATCCTGATCCTTCTAGATTTCTTCTCAAGGCTAAGTTATATTAAATAAGAATCTGATTCAAGAGTCTCACCAGTTTAGAGCTGGCACATTTAGCAGATAAAAATATAGGATACCCAATTAAATTTGAATTTCAGTCAAACAACAGCTAATTTTTGGTATAAGTATGTGTCATATAAAAATTATTTACCTGAAATTCAAATTTAACTGGACATCTTGTATTTTATCTGCAAATCCCACACTAGTTCTTTACTGTTGTACTCCAGGACATATTTGTTATTTTCTAGAGAAACTTGGTCTCTGGTGGAGGATAATGAACTGTTGAAGTTTTGCGTGGTTTGCCAAGGACAAATGTGCCTGGGAAGTCGGTAAGTGATTTCGAGACTTAACCATTTACATGATGCAGTCATTTTTGAGATTGGCCCTATAATACATAAGCTTTGACAGGATAGCGTGAACACCGGTTTTACTGGTAGTGTTCCTTTGATGGGGCATCTTTCCCACCAAGTGCTAACTACTCTCAGAAATTCTCTTTGATCCCTGTCCAAACCGACTCTCAAATAAAAAGAAGGTGTTCTCCTGTGGTATAGCAGGTTTAGGATCCAGTGTTGTCACTACTGTGGCTTGGGTCACTGCTGTGGTGTGGGTTTGATCCCTGGCACAGGAACTTCTACATGCCATGGGCATGTCAAAAAGAAAAAGAAAAAAAAAAACCTAAGCTAAATCTGACTGCATTAAAATGAAAAACTTCTCGATGATGAGACATTTAATAATTATGAATAAAGCTACTATAGACATTCACATAGAGGTCTTTGTGTAAGCATACTTTTTTCTCCCCTCTCTCAGGTATACATCAAGGAATAAGATTTGTGTGACTGCACCATTTTGTTTCTAAGTTATAAATGACTGCTTATAAATCCTGTTAAGGAGAATCTCAGACCCCGTAAATTCTCTTTAGCCATACCAAGTTTCAAGGAGGATACAGAAGAACTAGAACTCCCATACCCTGCTGAAATACAAAATGGTACAACTACTTTAGAGAAATTCTGACAGTTTATTAAAAATTTAAACATATGATCCAGCCATTTCACTCCTAGATATTTACCCAAGAGAAATGAAAGCATGTTCATACATAGCAACTTGATTAGTAACAAAAACTTGAGACAACCCAGATGTCCATCAGCAGGTGAATGGATAAATGTTGCATAGGCACACAATCAAAAATAGACAACAAAACAGATGAATCTCAAAATAATTATACTGAGTGAAAGAAGCCGGGTTAAAAAAAAAAAAAAAAGTATACAGGAGTTCCCGTCGTGGTGCAGTGGAAACGAATCCAACTAGGAACCATGAGGTTATGGGTTCGATCCCTGGCCTCCCTCAGTGGGTTAAGGATCCAGCGTTGCTATGGCTGTGGTGTAGGCCGGCAGCTGTAACTCCGGTTAGACCCCTAGCCTGGGAACCTCCATATGCTGCTGATGTGGCCCTAAAAAGCAAAAAAAAAAAAAAAAAAAAAAATAAGTGTACACTTTATTATTCCATTTATATAAAATTCTAGAAAATACATATTAATCTATAGTGACAGAATGCAAGTCAGTGGGTTCCTGGAAACTTTGTAGGGAGTGTGGAGCAGGTGGGAGGGAGCAATTACAAAGGGGCAAAGGAAACTTCTGGAGATGATGGCTGCGTTCATTATCTTAGTTGTTGTGATGATGGTTTCATTGGTGTATCCATATGTAAAAATTAATGTGTATACTTTTTAAAAATTTTTATGGTGGCACCTGCAGCATATGGAGGTTCCCAGGCCAGGGATTGAATACAAGCCACAGGTTCGACCTATGCCGCAGTTGCAGCAATGCTGGATCTTTTAACCTACTGCACTGGATTGGGGATTGTACCCACAGAGCTGCAGCAACCCGACCTGCCACACTCGGGTGGTGGGAACTCTTGAAAGTGTAAAGTTTAAATGTGTGCAGACTGAACATAAAACAGTCTTCTAAAACAAACCAAAAAAAGCACAGGGAACATGCAAACCCAAGGTCACTGTAGTTAAGCTAGAGCAGACCTCAAGTATAGTCAAGTCTGTGGGTTTTTGTTTGATGGCTTGTTTAGCCTGGTGAAAGCAAGGAGAGATTTGTGCTTTTTCCCACCTACTTATGCTCTGACCCTTTTGAGGTTCCTTCATCTGAGCAGAAATCTTAAGATTTTCCTTCCTTCCAATAGGTATAATAGGCCCAGTATATTATTTTTCACTGTTGAATATAAACAGAAATACTTTTTTTCATAATCTGCCTAAGCTAACTTATGTACTCCTTTCCCCTAATATCCGAGCATATCTCAAATACGTCTTTGAAATACTGATGCTATTAAACTGAAAGTTTTATCATAATGACTTTGGGTAGTCACTCTTGAATGAGATTTTACGTGAGTTTCATTTTTTGTTTTTAGAGATTATATTCTTGCAACCTAAGTTGCTAGTTTATTTTATCTTATTTTTTATTTTATTTTATTTTGTTATTTTATTTTGCTTTTTAGGGCCAAACCTGTGGTATATGCAAGTTCCCAAGCTAGGGGTCGAATCAAAGCTACAGCTGCCACCTATGCCACAGCCACAGCAACTCAGGATCTGAGCTGCGTCTGAAATCTACATCATAGCTCATGGCAATGCCAGATCCTTAACCCTTTAGCGATGCCAGGGATCAAGCCCATGTCCTCATGGATACTAGTTGGATTCATTTCTCCTGCACTACAGTGGTAACTCCCAAAGTTGTTAGTTTAATATCCCCAGATTCCTGCCTTATAGTTTTATTACACTTGCTCTGATTCACTGTCTTCAGCCTCCTTCTGTTTTCTTTTTCGTCTTTTTAGGGCCACACCCGCAGCATATGGAAATTCCCAGGCTAGGCAGCCTGTCGGAGATATAGCTGCCGGTCATAGCCACAGCCACACCAGATCTGAACTACATCTGCGACCTACACCACAACTCATGGCAATTAGCCAGATCTTTAACCCACTGAGTGAGGTCAGGGATCGAACCTGCCTTCTCATGGATATCTGTCAGGTTCATTTCTGCTCAGCCACGATGGGAAATCCAGTAACTGAAATTTTAAAAATGTCATTTACAATAGCACAAAAACATGAAATACGTTACAATAAATCTGACAAAGAATGGGAAAGACCTGAATTGAAAACTACAAAGAACTGTTGAGATAAAGACAATGTAAGTAAATGACATGTACTTTGTTCATGGGTCCAAACTTAATATTGTAGGAGTTCCCGTCGTGGTGGAGCGGTTAACGAATCTGACTAGGAACCATGAGGTTGCGGGTTCGATCCCTGGCCTTGCTCAGTGGGTTAAGGATCCGGCGTTGCCATGAGCTGTGGTGTAGGTCGCAGAGGCGGCTCGGATCCCGCGTTGCTGTGGCTGTGGCGTAGGCCAGCAGCTACAGCTCCGATTAGACCCCTAGCCTGGGAACCTCCACATGCCGCGGGCGCGGCCCTAAAATGACAAAAGGCAAAAAAAAAAACAAAAAAACTTAATATTGTAAAGAACTGCTTTGCTTCTCAAATTTAATACACTCCCAATCAAAAATCCCAAGAGGCTTTTTTGGTAGAAATTGACAAGCTAATTATAAAATCATATGGAAATGCAAAGGACCTAAAATAGCCAAATTATCTCTGAATCAGAACTATGTTGGAGACCTAACACTACCGTATTTCAATAATTTTTATGGAGCTACAGTAATCAAAATGTTGTTTTAGAACAGAACAGAGTCCAGACCCATGGAAAAGAACAGAGTCCAGAAATAAGCCCCTGCCTATATGGACAACTGATTTTTTTTGGCTGCCCCATGGAATGTGGAGTTCCAAACAAAGGGATCAGATCCCAGCTGCAGTTGCAGTCTAATTACAGCTGCAGCGATGCTGGATCCCTTATGCACTGTGCTGGGCTGGGGATGGAACTTTGTTCCAGCACTCTCAAGATGCCACCGATCCTGTTGTGCCACAGCGGGTACTCCCAGACAACTGATTTTTGATAAAGGTGCAAAGACAGTATAATGAAGAAAGGACAGTATTTTTATTGTATTTTCTTATTTGGGCCGCAAATAAGGCATATAGGAGTTCCCGTCGTGGCTCAGTGGTTAACGAATCAGACTAGGAACCATGAGGTTGCGGGTTCAATCCCTGGCCTTGCTAGGTGGGTTAAGGATCCGGCGTTGCTGTGAGCTGTGGTGTAGGTTGTAGACGCGGCTCAGATCCGCATTGCTGTGGCTGTGGCGAAGGCCGTCAGCTACAGCTTCTGTTAGACCCCTAGCCTGGGAACCTCCATATGCCACGGGTGCAGCCCTAGATAAGGCAAGAAGACAAAAAAAAAGGCATATAGACGTTTCCAGGCTAGGGGTCGAATTGGAACTCAGCCGCTAGCCTATGCCACAGCCACAGCAATGGCCAGATCCGAGCTGCATCTGTGACCTATGCTGCACCTTGCAGCAAGCCAGATCCTTAACCCACTGCAGGGATCTAACCTGCAACCTCTTGGATACCAGTCAGGTTCTTAACCTGCTGAGCCACAACGGGAATTCCAGGATATTGTTTTTAAAGAAATGATCTACAGTAATCAAGACAGTGTGGTACTGGTACAAAAACAGACCTAAGTACCAACGGAACAGAATAGAGAGCCCAGAAATAAACCCAGACACCAAAAGTCAATAAATCTTTGACAAGACAAGAATATGAAATGCAGAAAAGTCTCTTTAGCAAGTGGTACTGGCAAAACTAGACAGCTGCAGGTAAATCAACGAAACTAGAACACATCCTCATACCACACACAAAATAAATTCAAAATGGCTTAAAGATTTAAACGTAAGACAGGACACCGCAAAACTCCTTGAAGAGAACATAGGCAAAACATTCTCTGACATCCACCATACAAGTGTTTTCTCAGGGCAGTGTCCCAAGGCAAGAGAAATAACAACGAAAATAAACAAATTGGTTTTAATCAAACTTATGAGCTTCTGCACAGCAATGGAAAGTATAAGAAAAAATGAAAAAAAAAAACAAACCCTAGGGATGGAAGAAGATAGTTGCAAACAATGTAACCAACAAAGACTTAATCTCCAAAGTATACAAACAGCTAATACAGCTCAACGACAACAACAACAATAACCAACTGAAAAATTGGTAGAAGACCTAAATATACATTTCTCCAAAGAAAACCTATGGATGGCCAGCAGACACATGAAAAGATGCTCAGCATCACAAATTATTAGAGAAATGCAAATTAAAACTGTTATTAGGTACCACCTTACACCAGCCAGAATGGCCATAAATGCTAGAGAGGGTGTGGGGAAAAGGGAACCCTCTTTCACTGTCGGTGGGAATGTAAATTCAAACAACCACATGGGAAACAGTATAGAGGGTCCTTGGAAAACTAAAAATAGAATTACCACATGATCCAGCAATCCCAGTCCTGGCATATGTCCAGACAAAACTATAATTCAGAAAGATACATGCACCCATGTGTTCATAGCAGCATTATTTACAATACTGAAAATATCCACTGATGGGAATGGATTTAGAAGAAATAGTATGTATTTACAATGGAATACTACTCAGCCATAACAAAGAACAAAATAATGCCATTTGCAGCAGCATGGATGGAACTAGAGATTCTCATATTAAATGAAGTAAGTCAGAATGGGAAAGACAAATACCACACGATATCACTTATATTGTGGAATCTAAAATCTGGCACAAATGAACCTATCTGCAAAACAGAAACAGACTCAGGGAGACAGAACAGACTTATGGTTGCCAGGGAGGGGAGGGAGTGGGATGGACTGCGAGTTTGGAGTTAGTAGATGCAAACTATTACTTTTATAATGGATAAGGAGATCCCGTCATGGCACAGCGGTTAATGAATCCGACTAGGAACCATGAGGTTGCGGGTTCGATCCCTGGCCTTCCTCAGTGGGTTAACGATCCGGCGTTGCCGTGAGCTCTGGTGTAGGTCACAGATACAGCTCGGATCCTGCGTTGCTGTAGCTGTGGCGTAGGCCGGCAGCCATAGCTCTGATTCGACCCCTAGCCTGGGAACCTCCATATGCCACGGGTGCGGCCCTTAAAAAAAAAAAACGGAATGGATAAACAACGAGGTCCTACTGTATAGCATAGGAAATTATATCCAATTTCTTGGGATAGACCATTATGGAAGATAATATAAGAAAAGGAATGTGTATAAATGTATGACTGGGTTACTTTTCTGTGCAGCAAAAATTGGCACAACATTGTAAATCAACTATGCTTTAAGAAAAATAAAGAAATAGTGCTGGAACAACTGGACATCAATACGCAGAAAAAATGAACTTGAAGCCATACTTCACATCATATACAAAAACTCAGAATAGATTCCAAAACCTAAAGCTTTACAAGGAAAACAGAAGAAAATCTTTGTGACCTTGTGCCTAATTGGATTAGGTAAAGATTTCTTAGATATAACACCAAAAGCACAATCCATAGAGGAATAAATTGATAAAATGGGGTTAATTAAATTCAAAAACTTTCACTGTTTAAAAGACACTGTTAAAAAAATAAAAATATGGGAGTTCCTGTCATGGCTTAGTGGAAACGAATCTGACTAGGATCCATGAGGACGAGGGTTTGATCCCTGGCCTTGCTCAGTGGGTTAAGGATCTGGCGATGCCATGAGCTGTGGTGTAGACCTGCAGCTATAGCTCCGATTCGACCCCTAGCCTGGGATCTTCCATATGCTGTGAGTGTGGACCTAAAAAAAAATTAAAAAAATAAATAAAAAAGACAATTGGAGTTCCCATCCATTATGGCTCAGTGGGTTAAGAACCTGACATAGTGTCTATGAGGATGCAGGTTTGATCCCTGGCCTTGCCCAGTGGGTTAAGGATCTGGCATTGCTAAGGCTGTGGTATAAGTTGCAGATGCAGCTTGGATCCAGTTTTGCTGGTTGTGGTGTAGGCCAGTAGGTACAGCTCTGATTTGACCTCTAGCCCAGAAACTTCAATATACCACGAGTATGGCTATATAAAGGAAACAATAAAAAATAAAAAAGACAAGAAACAAACTGGGAGAAAATATTTTCAAAGTATATATCAGATAATGGACTTGTATCCAGACAATATAAAGAACTCTAAAAAACTCAACAGTAAAATACAAGCAATGAATTTTTTTTTTTTGCAAACAATGAAATTTTTTTAAAAAGGCTAAAGTTTGAACATATACTTCTCTAAAGAAGATATATGAATGTTGGAGTTCCTGTCGTGGCTCAGTGGTCAACAGATCCAATTAGGAACCATGAGGTTGTGGGTTCAATCCCTGGCCTCGCTCAGTGGGTTAAGGATCTGGTGTTGCTGTGAGCTGTGATGTAGGTTGCAGAAGTGGCTCAGATCCTATGTTGTTGTGGCTGTGGTGTAGGCAGGTGGCTATAGCTCCAATTTGACCCCTAGCCTGGGACCCTCCATATGCCATGGTTGCAGCCCTAAAAAAAAAAAAAGACAAGAAAAAAATATTTTGCATACTAGAAGGATGGATATATGTTATTTTACCTTTGTCAAAATCATTATACATTTGTACAACACCCAGAGTGAACCCTAAGTTAAACTACACACTTTGGGTGATAATGATGAGTGTATGTAGGTTCATTGATTATAGCTAATGGGCCATTCCAGTGAGAGAAGGAGAAGTTTGTGCATGTGTGGGTTCAGTGGGTATATGATAACCCTCCGTACTTCTTAGTAAATTTTTCTGTGAATCTAAAACTTCTCGAAAAAAAGTATTGAATATCATTAGGCATTAGAACATGCCTATTAGAATGTTAAAATTAAAAAAGTTTGATCACGTCAAATATTGCCAACAGTCTGGAGGAACTGGAACTCCATATACTTGTATAGCCATTTTGGAAAAATGTTTGGCAGTTTCTTAAAAAATTAGACATACTTCTACTATATGATCCAGCCATTTTATCTTTAGGTATTAAGAGAACAGGAAAGATGTGTCACATAAAGGTTCACATGCACATGATTTTTTTTTAGGTAGAACTTCATATCCAGCAGCATATGGAAGTTCCCAGGCTAGGGGTCACTGCCAGCCTACACCACAGCCACAGCAATGAGGGATCTGAGTTGCTTATGCACATTCGAGACCTACACCACAGCTCATGGCAACATCAGATCCTTAACCTGCTGGGAGAGGCCAGGGATTGAGCCTGTGTCCTCGTGGATAGTAGTCAGGTTCGTTACTGCTGAGCCACGAGAGGAATTCTCACAGACACACGCTTATAGCAGCTTTATTTGTAATAGCCCCAAACTGGAAATAATCCAAATGTCCATTAACAGATGAATAGTTAAATTGTAGTATAATCATAAAAATGAATACTATTTATCAATAAAATGAACAACAGATAAAACAGCATGGATGAATCTCAAAACAATTATGCTGACTGAAAGAAGTCAGAAAATAAAAGAATACACATTGTATGATTCCATTTACAGCTGATCCTTGAAAAACATGAGTTTGACCTGTGTAGGTTCCTTACATGTATTTTTCTCAATAGGGCCCAAGCCGACCCAGTGACAGCATGGGATCCTCAGCCCTCTTTGCTGCAAGAGAACTCCGTACAATCAAGCTTTTTTTGTTTGTTTTATCTTTTATTTTTTTGTCTTTTTAGGGCAGTACCCAAGGCATATGGAAATTCCTAGGCTAGGGGTGGAATCTGAGCTAGAGTTGCTGGCCTACACCATAGCCACAGCAAAGTCAGATCCCAGCTGTGCCTGCAACAAACACTGCAGCTCAGGGCAACGCCAGATCCTTAAACCACTGAGCAAGGCCAGGGATTGAACCTTCATCCTCATGGATACTAACTAGTTGGGTTCATTAGGTCTGAGCCACAATGGTAATTCCACAGTCAGGTGTTAATAATGGCCCAAGCTCCCAAAGACAAGACTGAATTATAGGAAGAAACATACAGTACCCAAGAAAAACAATGACATATATGTACCTTACACCTGGCTACTCAAGTGAAATCCTGGCCTGCTTCTCCGCCCCAGTGGCAGTCACAGCAGAGATGATCACCTTGCTTTGCAAATGCTAGTAATATCGGTAAATTGTTAAGTAACCAGCCAACCAAAAAAGATAAATCTAGGTCTTACCTAGCTTATGCCTTCTCTTTGGTTTACTATAAAAAATCCAAACTCTGGGAGTTCCTGTCATGGCTCAGTGGTTAACGAATCCGACTAGGAACCATGAGGTTGCGTGTTCGATCCCTGGCCTTGCTCAGTGGGTTAAGGATCCGGCGTTGCCGTGAGCTGTGGTGTAGGTTGCAGACGCGGCTCGAATCCGCTTTGCGGTGGCTCTGGCGTAGGCCGGCAACTACAGCTCCTGTTAGACCCCTAGCCTGGGAACCTCCATATGCCCCGAGTGCGGCCCTAGGAAAAAGGCAAAAAGACCAAAAAAAAAAAATCCAAACTCTGGTATTTGGGAGGAAGTCTTACCTCTTTTCTCCTATGTCTGCGGAATGTGGCAAATATTAGAAAAGCACCTAGGCTAGGATCCTGGCTCTCAGAGTTGATTTTGCTCTGGGACCTTTGCCTGTCAGGTCCGGCCCAGCAATTTAATGTTTTCTTTCCATGCTAAATTATGATTATCATTACTTCAACACGCCTTCTTCCTCCTGCTATTGGAGTCGGTTTGGGAAGTGTGGACGGCTGGGTTCTTCCAGGTGCTAAAGCTAAGCAGGTTGGGAAGTATGGCCTAGGGCCCAGGGGCTAGTGGGCAGAAGCCTAGAAAATTGCCCAGAGTTATAACTCAAATTGGAAGCTGGGGAAACTGAGGCCCAAGGAGGCTCAGTTCCCCACCTGGCTAGATTGCGGACATACTGTGATCTGGCTGAATGGGTGTCCTAAGCAGAGCCACTGGGGCGCGTTTGGGTTTGAGGTTCAGAATTTGGAGTGCGACTGACCTGGGTTCGAACAGAGCTCTATTACTCTGTGTGTGCGAGGTTCCCACACACGTCCTTTCGGACCGTCGCCTTCCTTTCCTACCCGCCCGCCCGCAGGGCAAGGCATCGACGCGCCACTGCTCACGCCCGCAGCCGGGCGCCCGGGAAGCCCCGAGGCCGCGATGGGGGCCGCGCCCACGCCCCCTGCCGGCGGGCCGGGCTCCCAGCGCTCGCGGTTCCGCGCCCAACGCTCCGCTCGTGGGACTGCCGGATGCCGGTCGTCCGCACCGTCCTCGGCCTCCTGGCAGCCCTGGCAGCCTGTGGCGCTGTCGCCTTCTTTGGCTACTGCGTCTACTTCGACCGGAAGCGGCGTGGCGACCCCGCGTTCAAGCGCCACCTGCGGGAAAGTGAGTGCGACGGCGGCGGGGGCGCGGCGGGCCGAGCTGTGGCGGGCGGCGGCGGGGCCGACGGGGCCGACCGGGCGAGGAGTGGCCGCGCGGGTGTCGCCGCCGAGGGCTCCGTGGGGCGCACGACGACGTCTGGACCGCCGACTAGCACGTGCCGCGTTGTGTTTGCAGAAAGAAGAGCCCGGCAGCAGAAGGCTGAGGGACGGGGCGCCCAGGTGAGGTGCTTTAGCGATGCCGAGGTGGTTGGTCCGGCCAACTCACATCATCTCTCATACGTGGTGTTCTTAGGTTCTTATGTGAGTTTTCATTCATTCAGTCAGTCAGTGGAAGCCCAGTGGAGCGCTTGCTGTGTGTGAGGCCTTGTTCTAGGTAGGGCAGAGGTTAGCAGTGGGCGGGGACTAGCCCTTGTTAACAAGAGGAACACTGGATGGGGCAGAGGATCACTTTCAGGGCAGGATTATCATGGATTACCGTGTTCTATTTACCTACTGCTGCTACCTCCCACTTTAGTGCCTTAAAACAATGTCTCTTGGAGTTCCCGTCGTTGATTCAGTGGTTAACGAATCCGACTAGGAACCAAGAGGTTGTGGATTCGATCCCTGGCCTTGCTCAGTGGGTTAAGGATCCGGCGTTGCCGTGAGCTGTGGTGTAGGTTGCAGACGCGGCTTGGATCCCGCGTTGCTGTGGCTGTGGCGAAGGCCGGCAGCTACAGCTCCTGTTAGACCTCCACGTGCCGTGGGTGCGGCCCTAGATAAGGCAAAAAAAAAAAAAAAGTCTCTTTTGCTCCTGAATCTGCAGTTGCAGCAGGGCTGGGTGGGAATAGCACCTTTCTGCTCCACTCAGCTTCAGCCAGGTCGACCCCAGGGCTTGGTGAAGGGATCATGGGAGAGGAAATAGACTCCAGCTCTTGATAGCCATGTCTAGGTTCTGGAAGTGCATGTGGGTCTGGGACTGTTGCTGTGGCTGTCTTCAGAACATGCAGTTCTTTACAGAAGACTTTGGAAAGGAAGTGGCGTTGAACTGAGTTTGGGAAGATGTGTTAAATTTGGGTCCTGGTTTCAGGGGAGATAACATTCAGGATGAAGGGAACTGAAAGTAGGTAAAGGTGTAAAAAGGGGGATCTGCCAGGCCTTTTCTGTACATCAGTTTGACCAAGAAGTCACAATGGGGGATAGCAGGAAGGAAGGTTGGAGAGCTAAGCAGGGGTCGCTTAGGGAAGGCTTTCAAAGGCCAGATTAAGGAATTCAGATTCAGTGGGGGAATTGCTGAAGAGCTGAGCAGGAATCTTTTAAAAAGAAAGAAAAAGGAGTTCCCGTCGTGGCTCGGGGAAACGAATCCAACTAGGAACCATGACGTTGCGGGTTCGATCCCTGGCTTCCCTCGGTGGGTTAAGAATCCGGCGTTGCTGTGAGCTGTGGTGTAGGTTGCAGATGCGGCTCGGATCCTGCATTGCTGTGGCTCTGGTGTAGGCTGGCAGCTACAGCTCCGATTAGACCCCTAGCCTGGGAACCTCCACATGCCGTGGGGGCGGCCCTAAAATGAGAAAAAGATAAAAAAAATAAAAAGAAGGAAAGAAAAAACCTTTGTAGGTTAGATCAGGCAGGAGTGTGCTAGGTGGACTGGAGGAAAAGAGTCATTACAGCAGTGCAGATGAGAAGTAATCAAAGTCCTGATTTGTAGTGGTGGCAGTGGCAACTGGTGATGAGAGATGTGAGATGAATTGTCCAGAGAGCATGGTTAGATTAAACGGTCATGGAGAACAGGAGTCAGAGATTCCTGGGGAGTCTTTTAGAAAAGATACAGTTTCACATGGTTAAGAAAGCAGGGTAGGGAGTTTCTATGTGGCTGTGGGGTTATTACCAGCCCAAGTAGCATCCATGAAGACAAGGGGTTGATCCCTGGCCTTGCTCAGTGGTTAAAGGATCTGGCGTTGCTGTGACTGTGGCGTAGGCTGGTAGTTGTAGGTCCGATTAGAACCCTAACCTGGGAACCTCCATATGCTGTGGGTGTGGCCCTAACAAGCAAAAAAAAAAAAAAAAAAAAAAAAGGAAGCAGGGTAGGGAGTGTTCAAGGCTGGGCATGAGAGTGGAGATGGGACACTTTTCCCCAGGCAGAGTCCTTCTCCTTCACTGCCCTTGTCCATGGTTGCAGTTACCACATCTGTTTGTATGATTATTTGATACATGCTTTCTGTGTATTAACATCAGCTCCATGAGAGCAGACCTCATCTGTGTTTTTATTCTCCATTGTCTCTCCAGTGCCTAAAACAGTGTCTGGTTCATTGTAGGTGCCCAGCACATATTTGTTGAATATTGTTGTTTATTGTAGGCAGAGAAACAGCTTGTGCAGAGGCACGGACTGCAGAATTGCCGTATTCAAAGCGTTGTGGCCACAGATAGCTGAGTGGTAGTTTGGTGTCTTATTGTGGAGGGCTTTGCATACCAAACCAAAATGGTCTGACATTTTTCTGTCAGTGATGGTAACTTTATTTCAGAGAATGGAGCTAATAATTTTTTTTTGGAGTACGGAGTAGAGGAGGGGAGTCAAAGATAGGAAAAACAGTGGCAGTCCAGATGGGAAATAATGAAGATGTGAATTATTTCAGCTGAGGAAGAGGCAGAAGCAGGAATTTTCAAATGTTCTTTTATATAATCCTCCTAACAACTCTGTTCTTCTAGTTTTCTAGATGAATAAACCAAAGTGCTGAGAGAGCCTCTCCCCATCTCTTCTAGGATCTCTCTTCCTCCTCACTCCACATCCTTTTCGTTTCCTCAAGTTTGGCCTGTGGTCAGTCTGCATCAGGTTTACCTGGGGCATTTGTTAAAGTATAGATTATTAGACCGAAGCACCAGCTATTCTGATTTAGTAGGTCAGAGGTACCCCAGGGGTTTGGGGCAGTGATTCTCAGACTTGAGAATTTATAAGCATCATCTGAGGAGCTTGTTAAAAATTCAGATTCCTCGAATGCAGAGGCTTGGGTAGCAAGGAGGTACAGTGGATTAAAGGATCTGGTGTTGCCACAGCTTCGGCTTGGATTCAGTCCCTGGCTGGGGAACTTCCACATGTAGCAGGTGTGGCTGTAAAAAAAAAAAAAAATTTGCAGATTCCTGGGCTCTACTCATAGAGATTGATTTAGTAGGTCTGGGTGGACCCCAAGAAAACTGCAGTTCTAATGGCTCCTTTGTGAAATACTGCTCCCAGATTCTGCATAATCCCTCTTCGCCCTGGAAGCTCCTTCTTTCTCCATAAGTGATCTCGGATGTGCTGCTTTAGACCTGGGGCCCCAGTTTTGCCTGCCTGCCTTCCAGACTCTGAAGCCTAGATGCTTCGTTGGCACCTCAGCTGTGTGTGTTCAGAAGTGGCTTCATCACCATCTCAGCCCTTGACACTGCTCCTCCTCTGTTGCCTTGTGATGCTGCTGCTATTGCTAGCCTTCCTGCTTTGACTCTGACTCATCTGGCTTCAGTATCAACCTCATCTTCCACAATCAATCCTCAATTCTTATTTTTCTGTTCTCTGTCTCATTTCCTGTTCCATTTCTATTTCCATTGCTCCTGTACTACTTCAGGCTTTTATTATCTTTTACCCAGGAGACTCTAATACTTTCCTTACTTGTCTCTCTGCCTCTGTTTTTATGCTGTCAAAGTAAATTCCTTCTGAACTGCGGCTCTCTATATGTAACTTGCTGCAGTAGCTCCTTACTCTGCACATGAAAGGCCAAGAAGATGAAAGGCTAAGAAGCTTGGGTGCCTTCTATATTGACAGCCTTATTTTCCTAAGGGTTAGAAATAATTCATGGAAAGTTCTCAATGCAAACTGGCCTTCGGTAATTGATAATTATTGTTGCTCCATCCGCCCTATCATAAACCAGCTACATAGAATCACGTGATATTTTCCCTGCCATTTTGCATTGCTTGTCCTCTTCATCAGACTTTACTGAGCTTCTCATCTCAAATGCTATCTTTTTTTTTTTTTTTAAAGGGCTGCATCCATGGCATATAGAAGTTCCCAGGCTAGGAGCTCCTGTCGTGGCACAGCGGAACGAATCTGACTAGGAGCCATGAGGTTGTAGATCCCTGGCTTCGCTCAGTGGGTTAAGGATCCGGTGTTGTGGTGAGCTGTGGTGTAGGTCACAGACGTGGCTTGAATCCAATGTTGCTGTGGCTGTGGCGTAGGCTGGTAGCTATAGCTCCAATTCAACCCCTAGCCTGGGAACCTCCATATGCCATGAGTGCTGCCCTAAAAAGCAAAAAAAAAAAAAAAGAAAAAAAGTTCCTAGGCTAGGGGTCGAATTGGAGCTACAGCTGCCGGCCTACACCACAGCTACAGCAACTCAGGATCCGAGCCGAGTCTGTGACCTACACCACAGCTCACGGCAATGCCAGATCCTTAACCCACTGAACCTGTGTCCTCATGGATCCTAGTTTGTTAACTGCTAAGCCACGAAGGGAACTCCCTTCAAATGCTATCTTTTCTGAGAAACTTCCCTGGCCTCCCAAATAGATGGAATGTCGCTGTACTTTGAGCCGTAGAAGATGTTGGACTTCATTGTTAATGTATTATTGATCTTAAGCATACCGTCTTTCCTCTTGGTTGGACTCTGGGCTCCATGGGGATGGGCACAGGGGTCTAGATCTCCTTCCCCTTCTGGCTCTCCCTTGAGTGTCCTGCTCTTGCTCATTAAATATCTGTTGAATGAAATCTGTGATTGTTGCTGATTATCAGCATATTTGCTAATGAAGGCTTAAAGTATAACCTCATCTGCAGGTTCATTGCATTTAAAAAAGAGAATTCTTGGGGAAAACAAACCCCAAAGCACTCTGGATAGAAAAGACTCAAGCTGAACTGATTAGCAGTGGAGTTTATACTTTGTGCTAGGGATTGTCTGCTTTACCTTTAAAGACTGGCCTTTGGCATGGTACCAGGGGTACCTGTGATGACACCATCCTGTGAGCCCCGTCATCTTCATGAACCAGGCTGCAGCAAACCGTGGTATCCTGAATATCACCAATCACTCTTCCAACACTGCTCCCCCCATGCCCTTTGCTACATCAACAAACCCTGTTAATAACCTAGGCAAGAAAATAGGTTTGCAACATACAAAGAAAGCTACCTTTGTTACAGTTGATTACATTGGGATTTCTCCCATGTGTAACATTTTTACTTAGTAAGCTTGGTAAAAAAATGGATGAAATGCATCTCAACCAAACCTGAATATGCCATGTTTGTTGTTTAGGGAAGGGTTCAGTTTTTGTTGTTGTTGTTGTTATAACCAAGCTAAATTTAAGAAATAACCCTAATCTTCTGACTCTATTTCTGAGCTGCTAGAAGATCTAAATGATAGTCTAACTCATGAAAATATATTGAAAAGTAGAAGAGCCTAAGTAAAATGGTAATCAGTGTTCCAGGGAACAAGGGATTAAAGTAACTCAAGAATCAAACTGGCTAGGCTGCAGCCTGGCGGATGATGGATGTGCTGGTTTAACAAGGTATCATCCAGGAAGGCCATTCGATGTGCATGCTAATGTCATAGCTACTGTCTACTGTGTAATTTTTTGTTGTTGTTGTTGCCTGAAGTCATAACTTTTTAAAAACTTCATGCTTTTTTTATAGTTGATTTATGATATTGTGTCAATTTCTGCTGTACAGCAAAGTGACTTAGTTATACATATATGTACATTTAAAAAATATTCTTTTCCATCATTGTCTATCCCAGGATTAGTTCCATGTACTATACAATGGGACCTTGTTTATCCATTCTAAATATAACTCCATTTTAAGAAATTATTATTATTAATATTATTATTTCCCTTCTTGGCTGCCCTGCAGCATATGGAGTTCCTGGGCCAAGGGTCAGATATATGACAAAACTGCAGCATAAGCCACAGCTGCGGCAACACCAGATCCTTTACCCACTGTGCTGGGCCAGGGATCGAACTTGTGTCCTAGTGCTCCCAGCATGCCTCTGATCCTCTTGTGCCCCAGTGGGAACTCCAAGAAATTATTTTAAGTGTTACAAAGAATGATTGTATTAGTCATACTTTTGTTTTTAGATTGGAGTCAAGGAAGGTTTATTACAAGGTCAGCCAAGCAAGGAGAATGGGCAACTCGAGTTAAAAAAGACCCCCAGGAGTTCCTGTTGTGGCACAGTGGAAACAAATCTGACTAGCATCCATGAGGATGCAGGTTCGATCCCTGGCCTTGCTC
Organism: Catagonus wagneri; assembly: GCA_004024745.2. Classification (NCBI taxonomy): domain Eukaryota; kingdom Metazoa; phylum Chordata; class Mammalia; order Artiodactyla; family Tayassuidae; genus Catagonus; species Catagonus wagneri. Next base: position 3,723,316 of record PVHT021183527.1, on the reverse strand, counting down.
AGTAGGTTAAGGATCCAGTGTTGCTGTGGGTAGGTCCCAGATTCAGCTTGGATCCCATGTTACTGTGGCTGTGGTATAGGCCTGCAGCTATTGTTCCAGTTCGACCCCAGCCTGGGAGCTTCCATAGGCCCTGGGTGCAGCCCTAAAAAGCAAAAAACAAACTAACAAAAACAAAGCAAAACCCCAAAAAACAACCAAAAAAAAAAAGGGAAAAATAAAAAAGACCCCTGAGTTCCCATCGTGGCACAGAGGAAAAGAATCCAACTAGGAACCATGAGGTTGTGGGTTTGACCCCTGGCCTCGCTCAGTGGCTTCAGGATCTGGTGTTGCTGTGAGCTGTGGTGTAAGTCGCAGATGTGGCTTGGATCCTGTGTTGCTGTGGCTGTGGTATAGGCCAGCAGTTGTAGCTCCGATTTGACCCCTAGCCTGGGAACCTCCACATGCCATAAGTGTAGCCCTACAAAGCAAAAAAAAAAAAAAAAAAAAAAAAAGACCCCCAAATGCCTCATGCCACACTTACTTTGAAAAGTCCTTTTTTTTTTTTTCTTTTTATGGCTGCACCTCTGGCATATGGAAGTTCCCGGACCAGGGTCAAATTGGAGCTGCAGCTGAGGCCTATACCATACCCACAGCAACACTGGATCCAAGCCACATCTGGGACCTACACAGCAGCCTGTGGCAATGCAGGATCCTTAGCCCACTTGGTGAGGCCAGGGATGGAACCTATATCCTCACAATGTTGGGTCCTTAACCTGGTGAGCCACGTGGTAACTCCTCAAGATGTGCTTTTAAAATAAATGTTAAATACTTTCGGTCAGTTACCATACACCTTATATTACTTATTTAAATATTTTGTGACTCTTTTAGTTGTGGGATCCAGCAAAGAATGAAAAATTACAAGAACTTTTTCTGCAAGAGGTACGAATGGGAGAACTTTGGTTGTCCAGAGGTAGGAATGTAAACATTGTAAGCAGTTATTTATGATAATTTGAGAAATATTTATGGATTGGTATTTGTATGTGAAATAACTAGCTGGATGTATTAACAAGCTTGCTTCAGTTAAAGAGAATCTCTCCCAGCATTTTCGCTTCATCACACTGTCCAGCTCCACTGCGTTATAGTTAGTGTTTGAGTTCATGTTGCAGTCTTGGCAGTGGGCAGATGGAGAAGCAAAGACTAATATAAGAACACCCCATTTATTATCAGATGAAGTTCTAAGTAAACGAGTTTCCCAAATGTTTTATGAATCAAAAGTTAAAAAAATATAACTACTTTATGAAAATTTTCCTGCCTTAGCATATTCTTAATAAAATAATTACTTTTTTGGAGGGGCCACACCCATGGCATGTGGAAGTTCCTGGGCTGGGGATCGAACCTGTGCCACATAGCAACCTGAGATGCTGCAGTGACAATGCCAGATCCTTAAACCACTGTACCACAAGGGAAATCCAATAATTACTTATTTTTGGTAATAAAATTATTATGAACGACCATTCTTAGAGTGTAGCTAATATAGTGATACCTGTGGGGGTACCTTGCTCTTAATGGCCATGAATTGTATTTTGAATTATAATTCATCCCCACCTAACTCCAGATAAATTTAAGAAACTGTGGAGTTTCCTGGTGGCTCAATGGGTTAAGGATCCAGTGTTGTCACTACTGTGGTTCGGGTTCGCTCCCTGGTCCTAGAACTTTTGCATGCTGTGGGTGTGGCCAAAAGAAAAAAAAAGATTTGAGAAAACTTCATAATATTGTAGGTGAAATAATGGTAGAGAATATAAAAATGGAACATTTTTTTAGTTGGGACAGTATAAATATGGAGTGGAAGATTATGGATTATAAATCAAAAGGAAAAATAATTTACTACATTTTATTTTTAAGAGCTATCATATAATAGTATAGTTAGAGGTGGATATGTTACAGATATTGAAATGATGAAAACAAAAACTGTAAACTTGAGTTTGAAAATCTTTATTTCTAAGAAAATAACAGGAGTTCCTGTGGTGGCGCAGCAGAAATGAATCCAACTAGAAATCATGAGGTTGTGGGTTCGATGCCTGGCCTCGCTCAGTGAGTTAAGGATCCAGCATTGCCTTGAGCTGTGGTGTAGGTCACAGATGCAGCTTGGATCCTGCGTTGCTGTGGCTGTGGTGTAAGGCAGCAGTTGTAGCTCTGATTGGACCTCTAGCCTGGGAACCTCCACATTGCCGTGGGTGATGCCCTAAGAAGACAAAAAAAAAAAAAAAAAAAAAAAGACAGTAACATTATTTTTGTGACCCCCCCAAATTAATTAGCACTTTTAGGGTTATATACTTCACTATATTTTACTTCTAATGCAGTTCTTTTGTGTGTGTGTGTGTGTGTCTTTTTAGGGCTGCACCACTGGCATACGGAGGTGCCCAGGCTAGGGGTCTAATTGGAGCTGCAGCTACCGGCCACAGCCACACCAATCTGAGCCATGTCTGCGACCTACACCGTAGCTCACAGCAACACCGGATCCTTAACCCTCTGAGTGAGGCCAGGGATCTAACCCGCAACCTCATCGTTCCTAGTCAGATTTGTTTACGCTGCGCCACAATGGGAATGCCTTCTATTCTCATGCAGTTTTTATCTTGGTTGCTTATTCTTTAAATCCCCACCAAACCCCAAACCAATTAAATAAGAATCCCTGAGGTGGGACCCAGGCCTCAGTATTCTTTAAACCTCCGTAGGTTTTTACAATCCAGTAGCTGAGAACCAGTGTTCTGATGGAATAATTTTTCATCCAGTTATCTCTAATCTGTTTTCTCCACTCCCTTTTGCCACCACCCCTATTTTCACTACTTTGCTGCCAGGTAGCCATCTCAGTTGTGTTTATGGCTGTATAACCAGAAGGACCAAAGAGCCAAAAAATTTTATAGAAATTTCTTACTAGCCGATTTAATTTATTGACTGGTTGACCTAATTAACCAAATTGATTATTGTGTTTGGGTCACATTAGTGCCATCAGCTTGAAAGCAGGCACTATTATATATTTTTCTTCCTTTAAAAGATTTTATACAAAGAGTTTTTTTCCTACTTAAATATCAAAATTTCAACTTGTTATTGCATACACCTGAAGAGAGGCAGCATAATGTAGTCTCAGAGTTTAGAAAATTAGATTTTATTACTAATTCTGGCTTTTTTTTTTCTGTACCTGGCAGCATGTAGAAATTCCTGGGCCAGGGATCAAATTTCTGGGCACAGCAGGGGCAATGCCGGATCCTTAACCTGCTAAGCCACAGAATTAGGAACTCCTAATTCTGGCATTTTAAGATCTCTGTCTCTGTTTCCTAAAACTAGGTAGTGAGACTAAATAATACCATGTTTTAGCTAAAACAGAAAATCTGTCGTTAATTTCCACTCTTCACAAATTATCATCCTAAACTCAATTTAAAACCACTTAGAAATCTAAGTTCATAAATCTCTTTTCTTCCTCTGGATATGTAGTTCATGTTACAGTAAATCTTGATTCATTTCTTTGATAATACAGTCTATTTTTAAAGTCTCATTTAGCTAGAACACCAAGACATTTCATGTTTCATCAATCACCCATGTTGAATTCAGGGCAGACCACAACCTTTTTAAGACTTAGACCCTCCCTCTTGCATACCTATATTGAAGAATATTAGCATTTCCAATATAAGAGTGCACTTAAATATAGTAATTTGGGGGAGTTCTTGTGGTGGCTCAGTGGTAACAAACCCGACTAGGATCCATGAGGACACGGATTCAGTCCCTGGCCTTGCTCAGTGGGTTAAGGATCCAGCGTTGCCAAGAGCTATGGTGCAGAGGCGGTTCAGACTGGCGTTGCTGTGGCTGTGGTGTAGGCCAGCAGCTGCAGCTCCGACTTGACCGACCCCTAGCCTGAGAACTTCCCTCAAAAGACAAAAGAAAAAAAAATAGTAATTTGGGTCATAAAGTTAACTCACATTGCAGTTTCAACACAGTGAATCTAATTGGCAGTTCAAAAATTTCCCCTTTATACTCTTTACTCTTTTTGAGACTTGTATAGTTTTAAAAGCTTTTGTAGCTTTTTTTTTTTTTTTTTAGGGCTGCACCCACAGCCTATGGAGCTTCTGAGGCTAGGGGTCAAATGGGAGCAGTAGCCGCTAGCCTATCACAGCCACAGCAACGCATAATCCGAGACTCATCTGCAACCTACACCACAGCTCTGGGCAATGCCAGATCCTTAACCCACTGAGCAAGGCCAGGGATCGAACCTGCGTCCTCATGGCTGCTAGTCAGATTCGTTAACCACTGAGCCACGATGGGAATTCTCAAGCTTTTGTAGTTTTAATGCTTGGTGCTTTCTTTGTAATTTGTAGAATGTACATTTTGAAGAACTTTAAAATTTTGTTCTAAACTTTATCTGTTTTAGGAGAGCATCGAATAGGGGTTGAACATCTCAGCAATGCCCTTTTGGCATGTGGGCAACCACAGGAACTTCTGAAAGTTTTCAAACATACACTTCCTCCCAAGGTATTTGAGATGCTATTGCACAAAATTCCTCTTATTTGCCAGGTAAGCAAATACTTAATTATCTTTGTGAAATGAACACAGTAAATAACCATGTTGGGCTTGATTACAATAGAAAGAGCAAAGTATGTGTGAATGGCCCAAAGTTTCAAATGAGTAAAATCTCTGAATTTTTGTTTGCTTATTTTTTTCACGTTCTTTTGATTGTAATTGTATATTTTGTTGGATATTAGACATGTCTCAACATTTCAACTTTAAAGATAGTATTGCTAACATCATTTATCCTTATATTTTCAAAGACATCAAAATTATTGATTGCAATGTCAACAGAGGCTTATAAGTTAAATGGTATTGTTAAATGATCTATACTGGCTTAAAAATCAGATGTAACACATAAAACTATAAATTATCAAAACAGAATACTTCTACTTTCCAATATGATAAAACACAGAAATCACTTTGGTAAATTTAAACATATAGGCCAGTTAGTATTAAGTAAAAATTAGATTGGTAAATATAAGTGGACTGATACCTATTAATAAATTGGCTTATGAATATATTTTATTCGATACCAAACTGCTGGGTGTACTTGTGCATCAACTAGAATATCCTGCAAGTGCTTGGACTTGTTTTAGAATTCATTTAGCTTATAAGACACTACTTTGGTTTACTTTTTTTTATTACACTGGTCACATGCGATGATTGAGAATACACCGTATATTGTTGGTCTAACTTAGAATCACTCATGTCGGATTCTCAGCTTTTGAACAAAACAGTCTCCACTAAAGCACAAAAATGAGCTCTTAGACATTACCTAACTAGTCTCAGATGGGATGTTTCCTGAAGATATATGAAAATGTAGCTAGGATAAGAATATGTAGTGCCCACCCTGACATAGGAAAGGAGGCAAGAAAAGGATCATGCAGTGAAATGATTAGCAAGTAACTATTTTATGTATTTACCAGCAATTTGAGACAGACATGAATGACCAGGAATGCTTGGAGGATGATCCTGATTGAAAATCATTTCAGCGTGTCCACAGTCCAGTCAGAATACCATGGTACTGTATAGTATAAACAACTGCTCAGTGGTATTTCTATTTATTTCACTTTTAGTAATAAAAATTTTTTCTACCTAATACATGATTGAACACATATTTTGCTTTAAAATTAACAGTCACAATCAAAGAAACAATGGTTTATTTTTTCTAATCAAGTGACCAAGCTGCTGAATCTTAAGGCCTCAACAAGTGTTGCATCTTATTATTTCCACTGAACAATAAGACCTATTTCGATTATTTCCAATAAATAGCAATTTTGTTTCTCCAGTGGTTTCCATTTGCCAGTCATGACAGATGGTTTAACATGGTGGATACTGCTTTCAGGGGATTCTATCAAGTAAATGCGCATTTCCAGTACAACAGCTGTTGGCACTTTTTATCAAAAGTCCATCCATTGGGACTTCTCTATCGTGGTTGACCAAGGAGTCCTGCTTTGGCAGCCAGGGCTTCATTCTGCTGAATATGATATTCCTGAAATCTCATGGATATTCGCTGAGTCATTTTTAAATATTTCTGTAAGCAATGTTCTGAACAGGTGTTCTAGGAATAAAAAGATCCAAGAGGCAACATAAAAATAATAATTAAAAAAAATGCATGTATTCAAAAAGAATAATCAGTGGGTACTTTTCTCTGAACATATCTGAGAATTAAATGGTGTTAATGAGTAACAAGTGATCATAGCTTTCAATTGTTATTAGATTTTTTGCAGTTTTGTTTCAGTATTAACTGAAACCCCACATGCTCATCTCTTATTCTGATCATTATAATGTAGGTCCAGTAGCAGGTTTGTGCTTTTTAAAGAGAAACTCCACTCTCAACACTCTTAATTTTCAACCTTTTACTTTTTAACAGAAAGACTACTATATTTAGCATCTCTCAAACTTCATCATTTATTTAACAAAACTTATTACTACTATTATTATTATTATTTTGGTCTTTTGTCTTTTTAGGGCCGCACCCGTGACATATGAAGGTTCCCAGGATAGGGATTGAATTGGAGCTTCGCCACAGCTACAGAAACGCTGGATCCCAGCCGAATCTGCAACCTACAGCACAGCTCAGGGCAATGATGGATCCTTAACCCACTGAGTGAGGCCAGAGATTGAACCTGCGTCCTCATGGATACTAGCCAGGTTCATTAACCACTGAGCTATAATGGGAACGCCAACAAAACTTAGTGATTATTGGCTTATGTTAAGTTTTTGGCATGAATGTTTATTAGTACTTATTATACAGGAGAAAGTTTATGTCACTTTTAGCCAATATATAAATGTTTTAAAGAGGATATTAAATTGGGTTTTCAGAGTCCATTCAATATAAGCCACTGGATTCAAGCTCTGCTTTTTTCCAGAATTAACCTGAGCTCTCAGGGTCAGATAGGAAAGTCATGTCAAGCTTCCCTAGCCTGGCCATCTTGACCAAAAACTAATTATTAAGAATCTCTGAGGAATTCTCATTGTGGCTCACTCAGTGGTAACGAACTCAAGTCGTATCCATGAGGATGCCGGTTTGATCCCTGACCTCACTCAAGTGGTTAAGGATCCGGTGTTGCCATGAGCTGCAGTGTAGGTCACAGACACGGCTTGGATCTTGCATTGCTGTGGCTGTGGTGTAGGCTGGCAGCTGCGGCTCCGACTCGACCCCTAGCCTGGGAACTTTTACATGCCTAGGGTGTGACTCTTTAAAAAGAAAAAAAAAGAAAAGAATCTTTGCTAACAGAAGAATATATTCAGCAAGTTCCAGGCATCTTATCTAAAGAAGTCTGCCATAGTTTGATGTGGCTGTCATATTAAATTTGGCATCATTAAACTCAATGCCATGAGTCATTGGCTGCTTCAGGTCCTCTGAGCAATGGAATATAACTAGAAACAAACAAAATGCTTAGGGGGATCCAATTTATATTATTTATGATGAGCTTAGAGAATTTTTAATGGGTAACACTCTCCATACCTCTTCAGGTTTTACTTCTCTTGTTGTGAAGTCTTTAACACAGTCCAAAAAGCAGGTTTCTGTAAGTTTATTGTAGGTTCCAAGAAATTCCTTAAACTACAAACAAATAAGAACTTTCTTTAATATTTGATTTTCAAAACAGCTTTTTTTTTTTTTTTGGTCTTTTTAGGGTCTCACCCGCAGCATATGGAGGTTCCCAGGCTAGGGGTCCAGTTGGAGCCGAAGCTGCTGGCTTATGCCACAGTCATAGCAAGGTGGGATCCGAGCCGAGTCTGTGACCTATACCACAGCTGACAGCAATACTGGATCCTTAACCCACTGAGCAAGGCCAGGGATTGAACCCGCATCCTCATGGATATGTTGGGTTCGTTAACTGCTGAGCCACAATGGAACTCCAAAGATGTTTTAATTACTGATGTATTTAGGTAAAATATCCTGTAATACTTGAACTCAAAAGTAATCTTTTTTTTTTGTCTTTTGTCATTTTAGGGCAGCACCCGAGGCATGTGGAGGTTCCCAGGCTAGGGGTCTAATTGGAGCTACAGCTGCTGGCCTACGCCATAGCCACAGCAACGCAGGATCCGAGCCATGTCTACAGCCTACACTACAGCTCACGGAAATGCCAGTTCCTTAACCCACTGAGGGAGGCTAGGGATCGAACCCGCAACCTCATGGTTCCTAGTCGGATTCATTTCTGCTGAGCCATGACGGGAACTCCCACAAAAATAATCTTTTGTGAGCTTGAATGGGTATATTGATATGATGTTCATAATATAACCTACAAAATATGGTCAGATTTTATAGCTGAATGTTTATTCTTTCCTGGATTATCTTTCAAATCATCTGAAAAATAAACATGTTTCATATCATTTACTGTCCATATATAGAAATGAAATATAGTTATTTTGGGAGATCACTGACAAGCTGTATTCAGTTGTGTCTTAAATTTTTTTTCAAAATCATTTTCCTTAATTATAATGCCTTACCTGTTTTATCTGATCAGATTCTGGTATTTGTGTAGCCATATTCTTTTGGTACGTTTATAAGTCACCTGATTTAAAAGTAAAAAGTTCGTCAGTATGTATACAAATGTTTTTAGACTAGCTGAAGAGTTAGGTAAATCGAAATAAGAACAGATTGTGAAAACAGAATTGAAACAAGTCTACCTGAAATTATTATTCATATTTTATAAATTTCTAAATGATGATGTAATTATATGCCACCCTCCAGCTCCCAGGTCATTAATAAGAAACATGGTTAGAATTAGATTTTTAAAATACTAACTATGAGACCCAAAGGCCTTGTTTATCTAAATCTCCAGTTTTAAGACAGTTTGCTCTGTTACCTTGCAAAACCACATGTTGAAGCCCCATTTATAGTAGGTTTTACAGGAAAGAGATCTATGGTGTCTTTCTATAAGTACTTAAATTATTCTACTGGTGCTAGTAACCTAGACCTGTTCTATTAAAGATCACCTTACTATCTCTATGTAAATGAAAAGGTTTTAGTCATTAAAGAACACCATCTATTTATAAATCAACAACACTAATGAGAGTTCTAAAAGACTCTAAAAGAAGTTATAGAAGTTTATATTCTACAGTTGAAAATAGGTAATCACAGAAACTTCCCAGAAACTTCTGAATATATGGCACTTGCAATATAACTTGGGGACAACAGAGAAATTAAGATAAGTCAAAAAGCTTTTCTGAATTACTGCAACTTTTACATATCCTAGATGGAGGACCCAGGCTCAGTTAATTCTGATATAAGAACGGATCCCATTATTTACTTATTATCTCCTGGCTAATTCTAAAATGAACATTTTATATAAAAGATTTGCATAAAACAAAGCTGTTTAAAATAGAAATTAAACATCATGTAAAAGGAAGAATAAGCAAATGCTAATCATGTATACTGTAGACTAACAGAATTTCTATGCATTTTATTTAGCTTTTTTTGAGTTTCATAAATGGATGTATATATCTTTCTTATTAGCTCATCAATTATTATTTAAAGTGACTTGAAAAGCACAAAATTTTCATAAAGTTTATATGGAGATTAAGTAGGGAATTCAAGTTTAGGGCAAAGTGTATGCCATTATCATAAAAAAATAATTCTTACTTTGATTAACAAATACAGTCAATGGCAATTCTGTTCCAGCACTCCCAACCATGGATACACCTTTCCCTCTTTTGTGTTTATTCTTCCCTCTTTTTTTGTGGTGGGGGGAACTGCACCTATGGCATATGGAAATTCCTGGGCCAGGGATCAAATCCAAGCTGTAGCTGTGACCTACACCACAGCTGTGCAATGCCAGATCCTTAACCCACTGTGCTGGGCCAGGGATCGAACCCATGTTGCCACAGAGACAATGCCAGGTCCTTAACCTGATGTGCCGCAAGAGGAACTCCCTCTTCCCCCCACTTCTGCCCTTACCCTGTATGTTCATGTATATTACTTCCATTTTAAGAAAGTTTTTTCTATATGCAAGGGACAGCACCAGTTCTTTTCTATTTGCTATCCTAGTCTCATTCCAATGTGTAACTGTCCATACATCGTAGAATCTTTGCTTTAGTAGTAACAGGTTATAAACTATCTTTTCTATCAAAAATTTTCTCTATCTGCTACAAACAATGCACTAGAGGTTTTAGATTAGCCCAACATTCAGGCAACTAGTGTTCCATAATAAACACCTAAAAAGTTAACAAGAATGCTCTTTATTGCCATTTTATTTCACAGCTTTATAAATAAAATATAAATAAATAAATAAATGTATATATATTTAACCACATAAACTACCCAAAAAATACCAGGGGAGTTCCCATTGTAGCGCATCAGAAATGAATCCAACTAGGAGTTCCCGTCGTGGCTCAGTGGTTAATGAATCCCGACTAGGAACCATGAGGCTGCGGGTTCGATCCCTGGCATCGCTAAGTGGGTTAAGGATCCAGCGTTGCCATGAGCTGTGGTGTAGGTTGCAGACGCGGCTCGGATCCCGCGTTGCTGTGGCGAAGGCCAGCAGCTACAGCTCCTGTTAGACCCCTAGCCAGGACCCTCCATATGTCGCATGTGCAGCCCTAGATAAGGCAAAAAGACAAAAAAAAATATCCGAACGTAATTATTGCATTGTTAGTATCAACTTCATATATATTTATAATTTGAGGTTATTAGCAGTTACTATCCTGTTAGTAAACATTTAATGTACCAAGTACTGTGCTAGTTATGATACCATCCATGCTTCTGAGGTAAGATGCATTTTTATGGCTGTTACAAAATGCCACTAACCAAAGAAACAGGATTCTCTTAAGTACATTGTACAGAGAGGCTCAGGACTTGTGTTTCTGTGAAGACAGGGTAGATGTGCTTTTCTCTGTTCCTCTCAGTAAGTGCAACTAAACCCCTGGACAATAC